>CM034308.1:15097709-15524307 GCA_019925795.1 Dendrobium chrysotoxum
TCCTAGTGATATTTTCGACTAGGCGTTAGCTCTATGTGAGCTGAAGTTATTTTTTAATTTGTCCACTTCGGCAAACTGTTGCGGAGGGTGGATGAATTTTGCTTTTAAGTGGTTGATGATTGATTTTTTTTTATTTTAAATATCTTGGATTTTTTTGGGATTTTCTAGAGTTTTAGATTTTGTGAGTGTTTGGGTGGCATTTTGAAAGTGTTTGTGAACCCCTCCGATTGAGATTAACGTTTAAACACGGCCATCATCGGGGTGAATGGGGTTACTTCCATTTTGTGGATTGAACCTTGTCGACTCTATCGAGCTGTCAATAGAGGATCGAGTTTCGTAGGCTTTATGCCTTTGTAAGTGAATTTTGTTGATTATAGGCCTTGAAAGCCTAATATGAATGCATTAAAATAAATATCCCGGTCGATCTTGTGACTGCATATTTATTTAATGGTTCGAGCCATGTCGACTCCTACCTACCCGTATAGGAGGATCGGGCTCGAACTTGAATTCACTCATTAACCCGCGCAGCATCCCTAGACGTCATGTGTGTACCAATAACACGCTCGTCGGGGCCCATGCGGGTGTTTGGGGGTATTTTATAATTATTTGTTGAACATTGTCTACTCATATTTACCTGCTTAGGTGGATCGGGTTCAAATTTATTGACCCGCGTAGCATCCTTAGACGTTACGTGTATACTAATAACACGCTCGTCGGGGCCCATGCGGGTGTGTTAGCATCGCCTTTTGTATACCTATGTGCGTACATACTATAGTGTATGTGCGGGGGACTTTAAAATATTTGTAAACGCCTTCTGTCTGCTTGTACGGATGTTGCAGATCTGGTGGCGTTGCGTAGCAGCTTGTGGATTGAGTTGCTTGCTGCCTTGTACAGATAGACTGTCGTGCACTACTTGCATGATTTACGCAGGTAGATTGTAGTACACTTATGAATCTCCTGCTTTTACTCGTAGATTGCATCTAGTGCGTATGACGGATCTTCTACAACAACTCTTAGGAGACACTCTTTTTCAGTGATTTGACGCGATGTGCATACTTTAATTAAGGGTCGTACAACCCGTGACATGTAACAGTGCGATACTTTATTCTTTTTTGAAGACATATGTTCACGGGATGTACGAGCCGCCTAACTTTAACAGCTGGCGTGCACGCGACTTATAACACTTGTGCACCCATGACTTGATGGACGATTCTCACTTTATCACGAAGGGTTTAACCGAAAAATTACGGGGATATGCCGGGGGTTTCTACGTGTTTACAATTAATGTAAATGCATTTTTGTAGTAAAAGTAAATAATATATATATATATATATATATATATTACTTTTACCCCTCTTTATAGGATAATTATCGCTCGTATTCAGGTGTATTTACGCTCGTATTTCATCTGTTAGTAAATACTCAAGGAATCCAAAGCTGGAGCCTTGAAACAACATCTTAGGATCCTAATCTAGTGGGGTCCGCATGTGTACCTTCCTTGTCCTTTAGCAAAGGGATCTTAGGCTGGAGGGGCCCACAGGTGTACCTTCCATGTCATTTAGCAAAGGGATCCTAGGCTGGCGGGGCCCACGAATAATTTGACTCTAATATTATAAATATGAGGGAAGCTCAACTCATTTTCTTCACATTTCATCTCTACAATGAGTTTTGATGGAGAGTGTTGCTAGGGAGCTTAAGTGTGCGCAAATCAAGAGCTAGGAGGAATGAAATTTGGTTCCCACTTGTTGGTGAACTACTAGTTCTCCTACAAGTTTAGCGTAAGTTGTATTTGGTTATGCTTTGGATTTCATTCATCTTTAATTTTCAGTGTTTGAAGCCTAGGGTGTCGTGTATTTTATTTTTTGTTGACTTAGAACTTTAGGTGGATTTTAATTTCTTTAAAATTTTCTAAGTCTTGGATTTTGTTGAAATTTTCTGCAGCACTCCGGCGTCGTCCCCGCGTAGGGGGCTGCATCGGAAGTTCAAAGCCTTCCCGCCTGCCAAGAAAGACAGTCACGGTAGGTGTCAAGTGACACCGCGGGTGTAGTCTCATTCCTCGCTCGCTAAGAAAAGCGGTCACGGGGTCTTCAAGCATTTGTTTAAAACACATTTTCCCGCCTGCTAAGAAAAGCAGTCACGGGTACTTAATTTTTTTTTTCATACAAATTTCTTCGCTTGCTAAGAAAAGCAGTCACGAGTACTTATATTTCATGTATACGAATTTCTCCGCCTGCAAAGAAAAGCAGTCACGGGTACTTATATTTCATGCATACGAATTTCCCCGCCTGCTAAGAAAAGCAGTCACGTGTACTTATTTCATGCATTGAAATTTAAAATGCTAATGTCAGGTTTATACCTTAAGTGTGCAGGATCGAGGCGATGACGACGAATGGCGTCGACAAAGGGAAATCTGCGATGCACAGTTCAATATTTTTTATCATTTATGCCATATAATTAATCACATAATATATTTTTTTAATTAAAAATATGAGCTAGAGAGAGAAAAGAGAGAGATGAGCTCTCTTTCTAGAGAGAGAAAGAGAGGGAAATAAAGGATTTTTGGTGGAGGAGGCTTAGAGTGCGTAGGAGAGTGGAGGGGTGAAGCTAGAGAGAGGAAATTCCCTCTCTCCAATTTTGGAGAGAGAAAGAGAGGGAGAAGAATTTTTATCTCTCACTAGAAGGGGAATTATGGGGAAACAATGGTGAAGGGAGATGTTTGGGATGAAGAGGAAGATATTTATGAAAGAATTTTTAGAGAGAAATTTTCTCTCTCTAGGCTAGAGAGAGAAAGTGGAGGATGATGGGGCATTTTGATTGGGAGTGTGTAGGAAGTATTTTTTGTGAAGGGGCATGAGTAGTTTGAGTGATGGTTGTGGAGAAATTGAAGAATTAGGGTTTAGGGTTAGGATATGTTTGGAGAGGAATTGATGGAGGAAGAAGAAGAAGATGAAGGAGAAGGAGAAGAAAAGGAAAGGGAAAGAAAAAGGAGAAGAAATGAAGGAGAAAATGGAGGGAGGAAGAAGAATAAAAAAAAGGAGAAGAAGATGAGGGAAGGAAGAAGGAGAAGAAGAAGAGAAGAAGAATGGAGGAAGAAGAAGAAGAAGAAATTTTACCTTGGAGAGCTTGGAGGAGGAGGCCGGCGGTTGGATCGCAAGAGAGGGAGAGGGAGTTGCAAGGGGGCGGCCTTCTAGCGTGAGGATGAGCGTGAGATGAGAGGGGGTTCATTTGGGAGAGGTTATGAGGGCTTAGGGGTAGTTTAGGTATTTTTTTTTAGAAAATTCTTCTTTTTTTTTAAATCTCTCTTTCTCTCCCTCTCTCTAAATTATTATTAATAATAATATGGCATAAAAAAAATCTTTTTTTTAATCGTGCATCGAGTTAGCCGCCACGTCATCGTCGTTCGCACATGTCGCCTCGATTTGCACGCGAAATTTAAAATTTTTGCCGATCGGCGACCCCAATCAATTAAGGTGTCGATCTTAGCTATTTCCATTGCTCCGGACGCATCAGCACTGTCCGTTTCGCGAACGGAGGCCATTTCGGCGATTTTGGGTTTTGGGTCGACACACGTCGGGTGAATTATGCGCGATTTTGCGCTCTTTTGCTTTTGTAATTCGCCTTGCACGGTCGACTCGACCCCGACATTAGCATTAGGGTCAACAAGTGTCTTACCGCCTATGTCACTCAAATGCCTCCATGCCTTTCTAATTAATCTGCATTGATGTATGTGAACCATCTTGTACCACTAATATTAATGGTGCCATATGGCTTGTAAATTTCTTAGATGATTGCTCATGCTCAACCTACCTATTCCTCATAAAAAAAATCTGATGCGAGTACAATTCTCCTAATGTTCCATGAAATGATCCTTACCCAATTCGGATCTAATATTAATTAATTAAGTCGAATGATGGGAAGGAATTTACATCATTCATAAATTCTCTATTGATCCCCCACAACAAAATGGGTTATAGTTATAGCATAAAGAAAAAAATCATCTTCATGAGATTATGAAGACCCTAATTTCGAGAGGAATGTTTTGGAAGTTTATTTAGTAGAGCTTCCTTAATTGTCATAATCATAATAAATTAACTTCTTAGTAAAAATATTACAAAATAAAATAAATTTTAAAATTCTCATAACTTTTTCCCTATTATAAAACACTCATACTTTCATCAATAACCTTTAGGAGTGTTGCTTATGTCCATATCTATTGAAACACTAAATTTGATCTAAGGGCACCGAACTACTTCTTCGTTGGACACTTCTTGAACCAAAGAGGATACAAGTGTTTGTTGAGATCTTTTTTGGTTGGCACTTCATCGATTTGTTCTACCCTGGGCAATCCTCATGATCCAGATAAATTTGAAATTCGAGAATGTAAGCCCTTGAATCTTCTATAGATTCCTCATGGATGGCTCATGGTGACCTATTGATGACTCATTAGCACCCATGTTGTTAGCTCACTGGCCAGCACCTTGGTGTTGTAGCTAATGTCTTTTGTCAGTGACTTCAATTTTGCTGAGATGCCAACTAGTCATTCCAAGGAGTTGACTTGAAGTCACCTTTCGTTGAGCTGAACTCAATTTGTCCTCTCCTAGATTCTCAATTCTATCCCAGCTCTGTTGATTGATGCATTTTTCGGTGCCTTTTCATGCCCGCTACCCTCGCACAACGGGGTGTCATGACTGTATCTCCTACGCGCCTTGCAACTTGGAGGGTAAATCATGTTGAATGCACTTTTTGCATCATTTGTGATTTATCCATTCACTAGTGTTGATGATGATCGTCCTTTTGATGACATCATCCATTGAGCTGCATGTTGTCGCCGACTTTATTTCTTGAAGTTATTTCGACTTTTATGCAAGAGGAATGGAGATCGAAGAGATAGGCTTATTGCCTTCCATTTTTGGCAGTACAACAATTGAGGTCAATCAACCTTGATCCTTTTTCTTTTATCTTGCTGCCTATGTGAAGACTTTTCTAACTTGGCGGTCATGGCCGCCCCTTTTAGCCTCGCCATATAAACCCTTTCTTCGAATTCCCCAAGGCTTGCGAGTTTGTATTTTTGAGTTGGCAAGTTTTCAGGGTTCACAATTTGGCAATCTCACAGTAGGTTGCCTAGTTCTCTTGCTGAGAAGTGGTGTTCTTGATGTGAAGATTCCTATCTTGTAGCTCTTGATCTCTTCGCACCACTAGCTTTAGAGTCACCAATCTTCCATCTCGATTCATTGATCTTTCTTATACAGTGATGCCCTGGGAGTCTCGGTTCCTTATGGTGATAGTCCCATAAGAGGTAATCTCCTTTAGAATGCATTCATCATTACTCTGGTGTGTTCTAGTAACCCCTTTGCCGTTGTTTGGGATCTCTGCCCAACAACCCTTCTCTACTTGTTGTCCCACAGCTATTCATTATTTTTCCTATAGGTAACCTCTCAAAACTCCTAGCGATGGATCCTTATGCCCTACTTAGGTGGTTAGAAAGCCTTTTACCTAGCAGGTGTTTGTCTCTTCCAATGCCATTCAAATCTTCAACTACCACCCACCAACTCCTCCATTGTAATCCACTTACGTCTTTCAAACCAGCAACCACAACTCGCTGCTCATTATCCACGCTTAAAAGTTCCTCACTCAGTTTATCTTAGAGTCTTGATCGAATACTTCCTAATGCTCTTTCTAAGTACATAGGAAAATTTTGAATATTTTTGTCATCCGGAATGGGAATGAGATTCTTTTGTTAACACCTGTTCCTTAGTGACCATCTCAGATAAGTTAATCTATGCTTGGTAATATGGCTTCCAACGTTCAAACAAAACTCATAGACATAAAGCTAAAAGTCACAACAAGCTTATAACCTCTTGCTAGTAGTTACAATATGCAACTCCTTGACTTGAAACTACATTGTTATAGCTAAGGTTCTTTGACTCTTCTAATTGGGGCCTACCTGGTATATTCTTGGATGATGGAATTATGAGATTTTGATAAGGTTTGTCACCATGCTCACAAGGGATATGCTCATGAATTCCATTTGTTTGAATACCCACTTGTAGAATAGATCCTATTGACCTCCTTAATTGAGATTTCTTCCTCGAAATGGAGTGGTAATTCATTATAAAGAATTGCACCCTCAGAAAATTTTGAACTCTAGATCTAAACAAATGATGAGGACATCACTACATGAAAGTTTATCGGAGACATGACCGTCGATCTACGGCCACGATCGAGTCATTGTATTTTTGATTCTTGTCTTTATTTTTATTTCATTAGTATTATGTTATTTTCTTGTTTTACCCCTTACTTAAGGGTGGTCATATGTAAGCCCTAGGGGCATTATTGTCATGTGTTTTTGAGAGTCTTTGTATGAGGCTTTTATAGCCCTAGTATTAGTCTTTTGAAGTTAATGAATGACAAAAGAAAATTTCTGCACTTTGTTTTGAGAGTTGAGAGCTTAAGAGCTTGGGGAGAGATCCCTTGGAGAGGGAATTGGATCACCACCAATCTTGGAAGAATCCGGATTCGTGGTTAATTTTGTAGTCCTTTCTTCCTTCCCCCTCCCTTCTTCCCTACCCGACCACCTCTCCCTCTACCTCCACCCGCCAGCCACCCCATCCCCATTCCCCCTCCAAGCAAGCCGCCGGCCTCCCCCTCCCCTCTCTCATAACTTGGTTTCCTAAATTAGTTTGGTGTATATTTAGAAAGCATTTGAAATTTAAATTTAATTTGAATTTAAATTCAATACTTTCTAAATTACCCAACTTATTTTAGGAAAGTTTCCTAATTGAGTTTATTTGAATTTATATTTAAATAGGAGGGAGTCAAACCTTTCCTATTTCTTCTAACCTAAATTAGGAACCCAAATCAATTCAGCCCCAAATCCCCTCCCCCTCCTTAATGCCGCCGGCCCATCCCCATTACCGCCCCCCTCTCTCTCTCTCCAATCCCCCCACCCCTCCCTTTAATTCCTACCCCTTTAGGAATTAATTCCTATTTTCTTTTTCCCAATTCCCTCCTAATTCAAATCTAAAAGTATTTCAGAAATTTGAATTATCCCTTCTCAAACCCTAACCCTAACTCCACAAAATCTAAACCAACTTTCCCCTCCCCTCCCCTACCTTGGCTGCCACCTCCTCCATCCTTTCTCCACTTTATTTTCAAGACAAACCACCAATCTCTTGGAGAAAAACATCAAGGACAGCAAAGGAGCATCCCCTTCAAACCATTCTCCTCCAAAATCACCATGAATGGAGGTTCCCGAATGGGACTACGGATTGATACATGACGATCAAGATCAAATCGATATCCTTCGTCTCCTTTCTTTGACGTGGGTTTCGACTTCGACAACACCGTTGAGGAATACATCGATCGCATCCAAATTGTCTTGGTTGACGTGATCGACGAACAAAGGTCAAAGGGACGTTGGATCATCGCCGGCCGATCAACGTCCTCCACCGCTCCGGCTACTTCTTCACATCCCGTTAAAGGTTACATCATTCGCCTTCTAAATATCCTCTCCGGCCCTATTAGCAAGCAAGTGGAATAAGATCCGGTGGCATTCCTCTTCCGAATCACAATAAAGGTGAACTTTTTCTCCTTATTCAATTACCTCTTCATTCACTAACATTGTAGGTGATGACAGACTCGCAAAGGATCGAACTCCGCTTAAAATGCTAAAGCTTAGTAAACGTAGGGCTTGAGCGTACCTTTATTTGTTACTTATCTTATTGTTAATTTAGGGATTTTGATTGAATACCTACTACTTCGCATGTTGTTGATTCTCTAATTTATTTTGCTTGTCCAAGTGCTTAGCAAGTGATTTGGCCTAAACGTAGGCATCCCTCTCTTGTTTTATTAATGTTTTGGATTGTTAATTTTATATAATTATAATTGCCCACCTCAAATAATCGTGCAATTTACCTTTAAGCATTGTAGTTCTGCATCACAAAACCTTTTATATCTGGGTGAAATTTGATTTTAAAGATTGCCTTTATAAAATTCATTGTCCCTCAATACACAATACTTGGTGATTATTTTCATATCGAACTATTATTTGTTTAAGGACCACCTGATATCCTAAGCATTTTACTGAAATTAAAGTTATATGCTGCATCTTCAGCTGCCTTGCTAACTTTTCTTTGATTAGCTTGATAATAATATGAAGGACATGCAAAAGCATTATTTTTCTTTATAGGCAGGATGCTTCAATTAGATAGGAAGAGGTTGAAATTATATGCATTCGCAAGCACATAGCATGTAACAAATTCCATGAAAAAAAAATATTGCATGCTGAAGAGTTTCAGAATCATGATTTTCTGTTAGATGGATTATGGAATTCAAAAGTTCATTGAAAATCATGTCTTCTTTTCAGGAGCAGTCAAATATATTACCAAAGGAAATTCACTCCATCAAATTGGATCCTTCCTGCTCTTACCAGTTAGCTTTCCACCTTGATGATGGCTGGTATGCCATGAATGTTTTTCTTTTCATCATTCGAATAAAAGATCGATTAAATTCTTTTTCAGTACTTGAGCCATTTGGTAATGGTTTTAATTTCTACTTTATTTTTCTCAATATCTCTGTTTCTAAATACCTTAGAAAAGCATAATGTGGAGTTATTTTTTTTGGCATTGTATTTTCTTTTGGTTAATGAAAGGAAAACATGTATGCCAGTTCTTATGCAGCATTGTTTATCTTTGTTAATACCCTAATTCATTGGAAATTTATTATTTCCTCTTGTTGCCAGAACTTGTATCTTGACTTAATTTGAACAAAATCCAGTCTAATCAGTAGCAAGCTAACCTGCTTTTGATCTCCTAACCTAACCTAATTTCCAATTCCACCTTATCTGAATTTGTTGCAAATGAAATGAGTTGATCTCTAATTGACTTGTTTAGTAACACAAATTGCCCGCACAGAAATGATGTACATGTGGAGGAGCAGATTGCACTATGCGAGGGTCGAAGGCCAAATAGAAGAGTTCTTATAAGATAGGATTCGTTGCATGCTTTTGAGTTTTTTAAAAAAGCTGTTTTGACTAGGAACCTGTTGGCTTGGAATTTTTTAATGAAAATTGTTGACAAGGAACCGGTTGGTTTAGTCTAAGTTGTTGATTCCTGGGCAAATTGGATCATATGATCAGTTTTAATGGGACGCTAGGAAGCAGTGAGTGCTTCTGTGCAAATTGCTATGTTGATTGCTTAACATGATCCAAAAGTGCATCGGTGATAAGTGGTCAAAGTACGCAATGTTGCCTTGTGGCTCTGTTCACCAACCAGTTTTTCATTCCACTGGCAAACTGTGCTGCCACAACATAGATCAATGTACGGCCTTGTAGACACCATATTGTCTGGTGCTTGGATTTATAGGCGGCCTCGCCTAGAACCTCTTAGGAAGCTTGGTACCCCTAAATAAGATGTATTTTAGGGGAAGAAATAATAAGAGCTTTTCAGAAGGCAAAAGCTGTCTGCCTAGTTCAGAGGACTGCTATGATGCATCTATTTTTTATGCGTTCAAATTCTTTCAAAGTAATCAGCTGCTGTTGAAATGCTTTTCAAAGGTCTCTGCAGATGCAGATTTCAGACATATTGCTCCGTATTCAATTTCAGGTCTGGAGTTTTGAACCTTAACAGTTTAAATGTGACGCACATGCACTGCCCTCCCCCTCCTTGGTTGTAAGTTCAGTTGATACACTTGCTTTCATACAAATTATATTATCTATTTAGTTTTTTTTTTTGGTGGGATAGGGATGGCATTATGAACTGTTGCTCAATGCTTGAGAAGACCAGCTTGGCTGCCTGCAAACTCGGTAATTACTAGAAATGGCCATCTGGAAAATATAGTGGAGTTTTTTTAACATGCTTATCTAGATAAAGCATATTCGTATGTTGCAGTGCATTGCACGGGATGAAAATAGAAAGACAAAACAATATGGCACCAATTAAATTATATTAATTTTGTACACTGCTTCAATCTACTTCTGCTATATTGTATAATGTATTATTTATGAGGATTAAGAACCAAAATAAAGGTTAGTAACATCCTGTTTTGGTATTATAAAGGAAATAGAGGAAGGATACTTATATGATTGTGTTAATTGTGTTTAGCAGTGCAAAGAATTGATACTTCATCCTAACAACTTCTTTCTTGTGATAAAAATAGTTGGCTTTCAATAGCGAAAGCCTGATGGTTGCATATCTTGTCCTGCCATTGTTATTGTGAACTTTACTGATCAATGGGTTGGGTCGTTGCAGCAATTCAGGTCATTGATATATCATCATCAACATTCTTATCCATTTAATTGGGGTCAAACTTATGAATACTAGTTCTCACTAGTTTCTATTGTATTGAGTGAGGTGTTAATGTTGTTAATTTATTATCATTGTTATTAGTTTTATCTCAACTATTTCGGTGGACTTTTTGATTTCTCATTCAACATTCATTCTTATTGAGTCCTACATTAGGTGTTAATTCTATTTTATACATGCCTTTTTATACAACTTCTAACCACGTTATCTCAGTTGGCCCCATTCTTTCTAAGTCCTTTCATGTAAATTGTAATACCACACAGTACCCCTTAAAAATACTTGGAGTATTACTAACATAAACATAATAATTTTCATCATTTTATCATACTATATTGTTGAACATTTGAAAACTCTTTATAAAACGTCCAACAGTTATCATTCATCTCATCAAACGGAAGCATCTAATAATTGAAATTTCAACAAAGACATAGTTACAGAGCCACTAAGGAAAACCAAATAAATCCTTCATTGGAATGTTCCATACCTTAAGTTTAGTCTTACACACAGATTGAAACTAGCATATAATATTTAAATACTTGCAACTTAGTCAGCATCGATCTTTTCTTTTTATTTTCCTGTAACAACAGCCAGTAAGAAGTGTACTGGTGAGCTATGAGGCTACATAAATTATGCAACTTTAAATAACATTTTTACATGCATGATTATAAAATTCATAACATTGAAAACGTAAATAAAAGTTACACAAACTTAAGAATACATCATAAAATCCTGTTTGACATTAACCTTATTTTCTTTTAAATGCATACTAAATATCAATTTTATTCATCAAAAGATTTGGCTATTCTTTCATAAAAATATTTAATGGAGCCCAGATAAATCTGACATTATCGTCATTGAATTACATAGAGGTCCCCTTTGCCTCTTTAGGGGTGCATTTTGCCCCACCTGCTATGCAGGTAATATATATTTGGGGTCCTTTTTGTCCTCCTGCTATATAGGTAACATATTTCTGGGGTCCCTTTTGCCCCACCTGCTATGCATGTAACATATCTCTGGAGTCTTTTTTGCCCGACTTACAATGCAGTGTACATGAGGACCCTTTTGCCTCACCTGTCATTGTAAGTTATACATCTTTTTATAGCCAAACTTTACTTTAAATAGATATTCAATACACATTCATATTCATTATTCATACTTGACTTGTCATGTACAAACTTGTATAAGAATCTGTCTCTTAACATTTACATGCCAGATGTATTGACAACATGAAATACTTGAGCTCTTTTTAATTTATAATCAATTAGAAAAACATTACAATAATTATCATAAATCTCATGTTAAACTTTAATGATACATATATGCAAGTGGCCAATCATATGAGGACTTGGAAGTATACTCAATTTCATTACATTAAACAAACATGCTTTATCTGATTTCCATTTGCAAGTGTTTCATATGGATATGAATTTGTTTATTCATGCAATGCATAAGAGATGCATTTTCATATTCCATAATTGGAATTATCTTAACACAATTAATATTTTAAATGAATCAATTGACATTGTATGTATCAAGAGTTTCTAACATTTACTTTTGTAATTTATAATTGCAAAACTTACCTCTTTGACAAACTGCCTCTTCCACTTCTACACCACGTAACCTTTTTCCTTTGATAAATTATCTCAAAATCTACTCTCTGCATATATCTCATAAATCCTAAATTACTCTTGGTGTAAACTTCTTTAGAACTTTAAAAGATAACAATCGGCTTTATAATTTCTCTCCTCCTTTCTTTCAATACTTTCTATTCTTCTTTTCTTCTATTCTTTTCTTCTATATTTGGAATTTCTGTACTAAATTCCTGTTTCCAATCCTGATGTAGAATTCCATTGATCTGTCATATATCAAACAATATTTTGCTAATCTTGCTAAAAGTAATTACAGGTTTACTTATCCCATATCTGTATTATTATTAGATCTTCTGATTGCATCCAACGCTTCTGCCTTTTAATTTCTGTTTCACAGAAGTTTCTTCACAGCAATGTGCCGAACAACTATTCACAACAGTGCTGCTTTCTGTGCTGCTTCTAGCAAATTTCAGATTCTGTAAACAGTGTTCAAAACACTATGCCGAAAGCCTTTGTCTACCGTAACTCAAAGGACCTCCTCAAGCACTGTACCAAACAAAGCCACAGTAAATGCAAGCATTGTGCCGATTCCCTATAGCCATTGACTCGCGGCTAAACAGAGAAAGAACTCTGTTGTTTATACGGAATTCAAAACATAGAGAATTTCCTCCAGCAATTGGCTTATGGCTCCTTCAGAAAACTTTCACTGTGCCGAACTCAGCAAATAGCCAGAATTCACTGTAGCGAAATCTGCTACAGTGTTTTCTGCGAATTCCTCCCCAGTCCTTGAGCCGAATTCCTCTCTCTGCCCTTCCGAAACCTTCGACAGTTCCTCCCCGATTCCTTGCTGCTGGCATGCGTGAAATCATAGCAAATGGATAAGGAGGGCCCACGCATAACTGCTACTTATACAAACTGTTTTCCTGCACACTCTTTTGTATGCCTCATCCGTTAACCTTATCAGAAGAAGGAAAGAATGGGCCCACTGCAATAACTGAATGCGAAAACTGGCATCTTTTCTGATCTACCCTTTTCTGAATATTACATAAATTTTGCAACTCCTTGGCGTTGCATCTTCACGTTTCCAATCACTTTAGTCTACTCTACATGATCTTATCTTTAACAAGTGCTACTCATGTTAACTCAATAAGAGTTATTTTTCAATCTATTTTCCTTGTTTTACCACAAATCTATCTTGTAGTTTTTATTTTTCCGCACTCATCTTAATTATATATAAAATAATTTCTATTCATTTTTCTTATCTAGAAATCATAACTATTTTTTCATTCAATTAGATTTATAAAAATGGTTTGGACTAGGGTGCGTTTCGTTTGTCAATACAGCAAGTA
Source organism: Dendrobium chrysotoxum (assembly GCA_019925795.1). Classification (NCBI taxonomy): domain Eukaryota; kingdom Viridiplantae; phylum Streptophyta; class Magnoliopsida; order Asparagales; family Orchidaceae; genus Dendrobium; species Dendrobium chrysotoxum. Next base: position 15,110,949 of record CM034308.1, read on the forward strand.
ATAAAAAAATTAATGCATACACATAATTTTCATGTGCGAAACATTTGCATGTAGTTTTTTATGTAAAAATTGGGATTCTACTTTGTCAGTTCTATCCACTTAAGTCATCTCTATGTTCTGATCTGACCAGATTGGGATAATATGTTTGTCTTTATGATGCATCTTTCAAAAAATTATGTAAGCAGCATTTTTGCTATTCCATGTAGCTATGAAGCACTCAGTAAAATAATATGAATGCTCATCTTCTCCAATTTAATTATTAACTATGCTCAATTTTTTATTCATGCATGAATTTATAAATGAAATCCATTATAACTTTTTTTAATGATTTCTTCATTTATGGCATAAATGTCATTAACTTCTTCATTCATAATATAAATGTCCAAAATAATCAAACTTTTTACGCTTTATCAGCAATTTGACTCTTCAATCAATGATTTGTTACTCTTATTTTGCAATCTTTTATTTTTAGTCACTTCAACGCTCTTTTTTTTGCCCGCCTCCTCTCTGGGTTTTTTGACCTGACATGGTTTTACATAAGGTTGGGTTAGATCATCATCAATACATTGTAGGTATCCATTGTTTTTTTGTTTCCACTGATTTCTTCATTTATAGTATAAAGATCCAAAATGGTCAATCACCCTTTATATTTTTCAGCAGTATTTTGACCATTCAGTCAATGAATTATCACCTTTTTTAGCCAGCTTATGCTTGTAGTTGCTTCATCGTTCATTTTTTTTGGCTCACCTCGATCTCTTTGGATTTTTGTATAATTTCAAACTAGTATTGTTGCATATCTATACCCAAATTTTATCATTTTGTTTCTCATATTTCTATAATTCCATCTCCAAGGTTCAAGACATTGCTTCCCTTTTTTCTCAATCTAAAGATGAGAAATTCATTTTGTGAAATATCTGAACATTACTATCTACTCATCAATTTATGGGCTATTATAATTATTTTGTAATTAATTTTATTCATTGATATCATATTTTTCCTATTAAATGCTTTCCTAGAATTGTATAAATTCTGTATGTGTTGAAATGAAAACACCAACCTATTCTCCAATATTTGTCATGGTATTAGAGCCCTAGATTTTTTTCTTCCTTTCTGTTTCCATTATTGCATCCTTCAGCTATGCATTATCACTAACCTGCAACCTTCATTGCAGCTCTCTTTTCCTTTTCTCCTATTTTTTCTATAACTATAGCCTTTATCATTGCATTGTCATAAATATTTTTCATTATTGCAGTCTTTATCTTTGCATTGTCATAATTTCATTCTTGTGTTTCTTTTCTTTTCTATTTTCTCTGTGAACAAAATCATAATTTCTCTCTTCATGGAAAATAATAAAATTACCTACAAGCCACCGGTCTCAAGTTCTCTTGGAATTGAGGGATGCAATCTAAATTCACCATGAGAGTTGCAAAATATTCATTCAACATATCAATTGATGAAAATTACTGTCTAAAGTGGTCAGGATTTGTTCACAAGTTTTTAAAGGAGAGAATAAAATTGGGTCATTTACAAGGCACAAAAACAGAGAAGTTTGTCAATAGCTCAAAAAATGTCTACTATAAGTATTTGTATTTCGACATTCTTAGGTATGAACTCTTCTTCTCATGCCTTAGTCTCAGAGATGTGCATTTTTAGCTGTTAGAACATTGATTAGATCGTATTATCAACTCCTCTCATAAATTTATTTTATATAACCCATGTCTTAGTAACAAGAAAATGACAATGACCAATTGATTTAACCATGACCAATCAAGGAGATATTCTTTTAAACAAATATCTAGTACTCTTAAATGTCCTTTATATACTAAAATTATTTACCAACATGTTATCTAATCAAAAGCTAACTAAAGAATCTAAGTACAATTGTAACAACAAGAATAAGCCTTTATCACACTACATGGTAAACTACATTTATTTTTTTCTACTGTCTTATTAAGAGTCAAATACTCATTTAATCTAATAAAAAAATATTATTTTTAATACTTTCTAACCAAGTCTATTTTTACCTTTCTTAACATAGACTAGATTTAATAAATCTACTTAACTAATAGGGTCATCAGAAGGCTGCCCTTTTATGTGACCAAATTATTTAATGCGACTCTCTAATTTTATATGCCACTAAAGTTATTCCAACCTTTTCACATATATTCTCATTTTGCATTATGTCTCTAAGTTAAAGTCGCTCATCCACCTGAGCATCTTCATCTCTGCAATACATAATTTTATGCTTCCCTTTTAGTGGCCAATATGCTATGCCATAAAGTATTGTAAAAATTTCCCTTGAGTTTGAGGGGTACTTTTCTATCATACAATAGGCCCGATGCATTCCAATATTTCTACCATCCAACTTGAATTGATATTTTGTCTTTTAGGAATATGGCACGGGGCGATGATTTCTCTTGTTAAAGAAAGAGATGATCTCTATGACCTTAAGGAGTCTAATGATTAGGAAAACTCTACGCAACCTTCAATATTATTTCTTCTTTCAGAATCCTTAATACTAATAAAGAAAAATTTTGCCTTCAACACCTACCCCTTGGCCACCCATCCTTTATTGTTCATAAAATCATATTTTTTCATTATTTAAAGAAATTAATATTGGAGAACTTTTTGAGCTAACATACAAACATACCAATATATCAATAAGTGACAGAAGATCCTTTTTTCTCTCTCATTCATGGTGATATTTGAGCAACATCCTTTACACCTAACGTCTCTAGGGCTTGCTTGTTTGTGTTCCTTATTGATGATTACATTCATATGATATGGATCTTTTTATAAGAAGCCATAAATAATGTAAGTAGCATCATTCTCACCTTTTATAACTTGACAAAAAATCAATCTGCTGTTGAAATGAAAAGAGTAAAATCTAATAATGCAAAGTCTACTAAAATCATACTCTCTCCTCGTACTCATAAAAAAAGAATAATACATGAGTTTTTTTGTGTGTCTATATGCCCTAACACAATGGAGTGATTGAATGAAATAATGGTCATCTATTTGCTACCATAAGTGCTCTCCTTTTTCACAAAAAAAAATCAAAATAATGTTAGGTTAAGCAATTGTTAAGTGCTAACCATACCATAATTTGGTTACTTAACAAAGGTTCTTGGCTTCAAGAGTTCTATATAAGTTCTGAATAAATTATTTCTCTATTTCAATTTCTTAAACAATCTTATTCCCAATATATTTGGAAGTATTACATTTCTTCTTACACATTTTCAAAACAAAGAAAAACTTGATCATCGAGTAATTAAATGTCTTCATTGACTATTCTCTCACACAAAATGGTACAAATACGATGATCCCTCCATGATAAAGGTGTATGTTTCAATTGATGTCACCTTTAATGAAATAGATCACTATTTTATCACTACTCTTCCTATGGAAGAAATATCATTCATCAATAATTTTTTTCTCCTGAATGTCCCTTTTTCACCCATCACCAGTAAATAATTTTATTCCAAGACCAATCGCTCTTACACAAATTAAGCCTTCATTAGAATCGCTTTCTACTTGGTCATTACATGTTTACTCTATAAGAATGACATCACTATTTATGTAAATCTAATCAATTTAATCAATCCCTATTATTGAATCCGTTGAGAGAATCATGAGCCTATATATAAATGTGTAATAACTTCTACTAAACATGCCTTATATTTATTTTTATTAAACAAAAAAAATTTTCATCATAATCACTAATTATTTCTTACTATCTTGTATATTGTTTTAATCCTAAAAATAGTCTCTGGGGATTTAAATAATGTGAACTTGAATAATGTTATGAGAGAAAAAATGAAAGTCGTTCAGAAAAGTAAAACATGGGGATTCATATGGTTGCTAAAAGGAAATAAATTAGTGGGATGTGAATGGGTCTTTACCATAAATTACAAATTCGATGGTTCACTAGAAAGATAAAAAATCAAAGAGGCTACTCTCAGTATATGCGATTGATTATCTTGAAATATTTGCTTCAATGGCTAAAATTAATACTATTAGAGGTCTCTTATTTTTGGACTGGAACAAGCAACAATTTGATGTGGACAATATCTTGTTACATGGTGATATGGAGGAGGAAGTATATATGAAGGTTCCTCTGGAATATGACTCAAAAACAGAACAATAGCTATGTAATTAAAAAAAAAACATTGTATAGTAGAAGTAATCTCCAAGGGTGTGGTTTGAAGGGTTCGCCAACATGGGTTTTAAATAAGTTAAGGAGACTATACACTATTTTTAAAACATGGGGCTGCAAGGGGAGTCCTAACACTATTAGTTTATGTTGATGATATTATCATGACAACTAATGACTTGAAAGGAATGGAGAGTTTAAAGAAATATTTGCTCTAGGAAATTGTAAGTTAAAAAGTTAGGCAAGCTTAAGCACTTAGCATTGAAGTTGCTCTTGGCATGGAATTGTCATATCACAACAAAAGTATGTTACATATCTGTAGAAAGAGACGGGTAACTTAGGATGTAAGATCGTCAAGAGCTCCATGGAATTTAATCTTAAACTTGGACATGCTCCAGAAGTTAACAGTAATTAAAATATCTTCTATCAAAGATTGATATGAAGGCTTATCTATTTATCACTTGTTAGTCTGCATTACCTATGATGTTGGTGTGGTAAGTTAGTGCATGCATAATCTTAAAGAATCACGTCTTAGGGCAATGCATAGATTCTATAATATTTGAAGGGAACTCTAGGTAAGGAATTATATTCAAAAATAGGGAAGATCTAACTCTTGGGCATGCATAGATATATATTTTGTGGGTTCTATATTTAATATGAGGTTCAGTTCAAGATATTACATAAGAGACAACCTCATGATATAGAGTAGTATAAAATAAAATGTGGTACCAAGATTTAGTGTGGAAGCCGCAGTTAGATCTATAACACTAGGATCTACAATTTCTTATGGCTAAAAATTATCCTTGAAGCTTTAAAGGTTGTTATAACCATGTAACCATTAGTATTGCGCATAATGTCAGTGCCACATCATCGTACAAAACATATTGAAATTGATAAATATTTGATCAAAGAGCAGCTTGACAGTTGTCTAATTTGTACTCCATTTATAACCACAAGTGAACAACTGCATTCTAACCAAATGATTATTAGGGATAGTTTTTAAAAATTATCAAGCAAGTTTGGAATGGAATGATTAATATCCACTGATTCGCATGAGGGGGAGTGTGAAACACTTGTATAATTTCTGTTAGCTAGGATGCACACTCAGCAAAGCTAGCACTTCATTGATCCTAAGATCCCTACTTTCTGCTTATGAATCTGTGGATAATTGTAATTATTTTATAATTAATTTTGATGTTAATTTCATTTTTTCCTTTTGAGTTGCTTCTCTAGAATTGTATAAATTCTGTTTATGTTGAAATGAAATAGAATTTATAAATTTTCTTCAATTCATGACTCTATATTTTAAGATATTATAAATATTTTTCTCATAAAATCTATAAGGCTATTGATGGATTTTTTTTTTTTTTTGCATATAATCCATTTAAAGTCTTTTAAGCATGTCATTGCATATTGAATTGAAAGAAGACCATGGTAAGAAATTATTAGTAGGAGTTGGTCCAAGCTATAGGGGGTGATGATTTTATTGCCAAATTAAGTTCCTCATATTTTTATTCCAAGTTTTATAATATTAGAAAGCAAAATAAATATTTGAAACTCTAAAGTGATTGAGAGAAACTTATAGTGGTAAAGAAGTTATTTGTCATAATTTAAGTTTTGTTGATTTGTGAATAAAGATTAGATTAGAGCAAGAGATATGACCTTGGTTTAAATGCAAATAATGAAAGCTGAGTTTGTTCGATGATAGGGTTCTTAAGAAATGGTTGAAATCCAAAGGTCAGTGTTCATGTTTTCTTTTCATTATTAGAAGCCTATAAGAGTGGTTATTCAAGGAAATCCATTCCATGTGCCTTTAAATAGTAGTCTCAAGAAACAACTAAATTATAGATTGCATCACCATTGTATTAGGAAAGATGTTTTTGAGATTTTTTTTTTGTTTTTTTTGTTTCTAGTGAGTCAATTATGAAAAACCAAATACCTGAATGTCTCCATATAGGCCAAAACATGAATGAGGTAATACAAGCTTAATAAAGCTAAACTTACGTTGCATAATGCATGAAGGCACTGATTGTGCATCTTGGTTTTGCTTACTACGCTTCTTAGACATATTTTGTGTTCACCTATTAGAGGCTTTTTGGATTGGCAGATGGCAGTAGCTTCAGAGGGTTACCTTTATAGCGAAGTTTTCTTTTTTATTTATTTTGTTTTACTTCTGATAATTAGGTTAGCTTTGAGTTTTTTGATGAATCTAATAAATTTGATGACCATCCCATCATTGTGTATAGAATAAAATCTGTGGAAGATCTATGTTAAATGTTTGGTTTTTGAGGGTTTCACAGGCAGAGTCATGGGTAGAATAAGAAATTTTCTAAGGTGGCCAAATGCACCTGATCTTCATCTAAAATTGCTCTTATTGGTTGTTGTGTCTTTCCATTTTGGGCCTGGTCTATTTGTTTTATTCTGTTGCTATTGCATGATGCCCCTTGAGTAATTTTTGCTTTATCCGCTTTAGCTGGCCTGCTTTATGTTATGATTTTCCTTCAAGATTTTTGGATATAGCTTTTTATTTTAAGATGCAGCAATTTCTATTTGTCTGTTTATTGTTTTTGGTGGTGCCTTAGTTCTTGGCTTAATCCTTAGGATTCCCGCCTCACCTGTATCTGTTCTCGTCAACTCTGGAGCTTTTCTCTTGGATTAATTTCTTTTTGCTTCTTTGCTATATGTACATGTAGACCCTAATGCTTTCAATGAAAATTTTACTTGAAAAAAAAAATAACAAACTTATTGTTAATCCGCTTATCCTTTTAACTATATGGAGGAGCTAAGATTGCAGACTGAAAAATATGCCATGCTCGTAGGTGTAGGAAGATAGATTATTCTCTCTTCATACCAATATGGTTTCATATATGTAGATGGATTAGGAAGATAGATGGCTCTTTATTTATGCCAACATGTTATTTTGAGAACGGTAAATCATACATAGTTTACTTCTCAAAATATTAGAGAATGTTAAATGCATATTTCCTTATTTATATAAAATTTGAATTTTTTTTCTTTATATCTGTCTCGCTTGATAACAATCATTAATATGCTAGTTGGTCTTCCTTCATTTGGGTTTGTTTACTTTATTGGTGTGTACATGAATATGGCAAAGAATTTAAAATTAGAACTTCTACTTGTTTAATACTCGTTTACCTCTTTTCAACTACCATGCCTCGTATATTTGATGATGATGATGATGATGAGTTGCTAATAATGGTTTGATAAGATTAAGGTAATTACTAATATTTTTGTCTCCTAGGTTTATGCAGTGGGGTCTTCTTCTGTTAATGGAGTTTATTTGCTAGATTTCTTTCCAGGTAGTAGCTCGGCTTGCCATGTAGATCACAGGTGACTTTAACCAAGCTCCATATTTGTGCAGGTTCCCCCAACCCCCCATGATTATTACGGGAGGAATGCACATAGACTAAGTTGCGGCTGTGTGTATACTTTGCTTTGTATTGTTGTGTTCGGGATACTTGTAGATATTCTGTACACGGTAATGGATATAAAGAAGGCTCAAACCCACCCTACTATGTATTGTTGTGTGCAAAATATTTGTGATATTCCGTACACAATAATATAAGGCAAAATGCATGCCCATACACTTTCTCAACGTACCCTAATCTACGTGCATTTCGATCATCTAATAAATTTTCCACTCGCCCACTCCTCAACCTCTCCGATCCCAAAACACTTTCCTACTTAGCAATATAATTTTGTTGATGTCTTCAAACTCCATATGATTTGGCAGTGATGGAGCCAATAATGTTTCGGTTGAAAGTAAAGGAGTTGGCAAAAACAGATTTATTCCTGTCTCAGAGATTGTTCTAGCTTGTGCTGTCCATCCCCAAAATGGCGCCATCATAGCTGGATCTAAGGTTTGATTAGTTTCCATTATGATTTTTGCAAGTGTTATTTTATATCTCAACTGCTGCTAACTCTATGAAGCTTTACTGAACATCCACATTGGCTTTGCTTTATGTTATGTGCTTTACTTTTTCTGGCTGGCTCCGTTTACTTCTTTTTTGAATGTCTTTCAAGGTCCAATTTTAGTTGACTATACTTGCACAATCTTCACTCTGGGACCCGTCTTCTTTTGTTGAAATTCACACCTGAAATTTCATATTTCTAGTCTCCTTTGGCTTCCATAGCATGTCCTCATGGTTATATCTGCCAGGATATTTTCCTATCTTTATTACCTTAACGGTAAGTAGGCATTATTAATTGCTACACGAGATGCGCCTTCTTTGAAGAAACCGTAATTCGTGCTAGAAATATATTGTTCAAATTTTCTCTTCAGTACGGTGTATAGTTTGGAATAGAGCTTTGGTCTAGAGGTGACTATGAAGAATGAGATATTTAATAAGCTACTATCACATCCTGGATTCAGAAGGCGGTACACCCTAGGTCCCCTACAACACGGGACGCGATGAAGGGATAGAAAGAAATGTTTTCTACTCACAAGAAGAAAAGTTTATAAAAAAGTAATACAACATAATATAGCAGAGTAATAATAGAAAAGCAGTTGAATTTTCACTTTATTAATATGAATTCAAATAACATTACACTAATTAATAGCGCTTCTATAAGCAAAATAAATTTGAAAGGAATAACAATAGGAAAGAAATTATCTAACCTTCAAAGCAAATGCATAATAATCTACTACAAATATAAAAATACTCAATATAAATTCTAATGTTGGTAGATTTGCTCCTGAAGTGGTAGTCCACCCAGCGCTCTTGCAGGACCACCCAATGCTCTTGCAGGACCTGCTATGAGCAAAAATAACTACATGTGAGTTTAATAAATTAAACTCAGAAAGTAACTGTTATCTATTAAATCATAAATGACAAAGGAATGAGACATGTAGTATGACAAAATCAATAGATAGGAGTAAAAATTAATAATCAATGTATTAATATAATAATGTCATGAGATATGGTTCATACAAAGTATCTAATATTCTGCTATTGTAAATGTGCATGTCAAATTATAACTAATGCAATAGCAATTAAATTTATACAAATACAATTACACTAGGTATCATCATTCTCTAAATGATCAATCAGTCATTCATTGAGTTCAACTCTTGTCTAATTATATGTCTACAACTTCATATGTACATAATTATAGTCAGTTTTATCAAATACTTTGTACCAGAAAGATAAACACCAACCCATGAAAATCCAATGATTTTCTATAGAGTTGTCACTTTGAGGCTTGTTGGCTCAACTAGTCAATATCTAATAAAGTTTTACCGATCTACATACAAGCATACAGTGACTAGGCTTTCCCAAGTAATTTTCAACAGGTATTATATAATCAATATGGTAAATTTTAAATCTCATAACCATGATGATTTACAATAATAGTATCATTTATTCCTCATAATAGAAATGAGATGCATAAACAAATTATTTACAGCAGGACACACCTTAAATAGGTAAGAGATCATGCATAAATAACTCAAGGTGAGATAGCATGTACTATATGATACCTTCATTATGAGCAATAACGTAATCTATAGCATATGCAAAATAATATATAAAATTGAAAGTAAGACCGGTGGTTGCACAGAGGAGTTGAGAGAAAAGAGAGGGGAAGGTTTTGCGGCTATTATAAGAGGGTGGAGTGGATGTTGTGAAACCCCTTAGGCCAAAGCAATTAATACCTCGATAGTTAAGAGTGTAGGCTGTTACAAAATGGTATCGAAGTGATACACATGTCGGAAGATGATACTAAGTGGCTATATGACAGTTCTACGTTATGGGGGCCACCGCTTGAACCTGTAGGGGTCATCTCTAGAATTATATGTATATATATAAAGGTGTAGACATATAATTAGATATGAGTTAAACTCAATGAATGACTAATTGATCATTTATAGGATGATAAGTGTGATTATAAGTGCATAAATTTTATTACCATTGCATTAATTACAGGTTGGCATGCATATTTGTAATAGTAGCATATTAAAGTCTTTATAGAAACCAGAACTCATGATATTATCGCATTGATACATTGATTGTTGGTTTTTAGTCCTACTTGTTGATTTGGTTATACTGCATGTCTTATTTTTTTTCGTTTATGTTTTAATAGATAAGAGTTATTTGCTGAGTTTAATCTATAGAACTCATCCGTGGTTATTTTTACTCATAGTAGATCCTGCATGAGTCTTGGGTGGGCTGTTGCTTCATGAGCAGATCCATCAATAGTAGAATTTTTATTGGTATTTTTATAATTGTAGTACATTATTATACATTTATTTTAAGGGTTGAGTAGTTTTGTTGTTGTTGTTATTCCTTTTAGACTTAGTTATGCTATTGATTAGTATATTGTTATTTGAATTCATATTAATAAAGTAAAAGTGTGGTTGCTCTTCTGTTATTTACTCTGACATATTATGTTATATTACTTGTTCATGCATTTTTCTTCTTGTGAGTATAAAATAGATCATTATATTCCTTTATCACGTCCCGTTTGCCGAGGTGTACTGCTTTCGGACCCAGGTTGTGATAGCTATGATCCGTCAAAGATGATGTTTTTCAAGTAAAACCCCACGGTTTTATTCTAAATATTATTTTGTATTATTTTAAGTGCTTTATAAAATTTAGATGGCCTGTGCAAGTCTTCTAATTGATTCCATTGAGGAAGTGGGAATGTCTGATTTCAGCAATCTGCTTTACTGATGGTTTCTCGAACGCACCAAACTGATGACGAGGAGAACCAACTACATGAAGGCTGTTAAACGCCAGGTACTTTAATGTGTGAACCTACCTTTTTTCTTTCTGAATAGCAATTTTCCAGCAATTTGTTTGTTCTCTCTGTTGGTTTTAGATCATAATTGTGCACAAAACATATTAACTCTGGCAGGGCGTGAATATCTTGAAATTCTGTAGTGTAGAAACTATTATGATGGTCCTACAACGTTGAGAGCAGGAATAATATAACCTTAGGCACTCGTGAAGCTTCACTGCTACAGCTCAGATTCTTTTAAGTATGCTAATTGTTTTATTTCTGCTAGAGGATGTCTAATTTAGTGCGTCATCAGTTTTTTTTTTTTTTTGCTTCCTTCCTGAATGTTTTTTCTGCTGTAACCTTGAGTTTAGGTTCAATGTACCGAAAACAAACATTTGTAGGTGTTAAGTGTCACACTTCAGTGTATATACCATAACAACTTGGATATAATCATATAATGAAGCGATTTAATCTCAATTTATGAGAAAACTTTCAAGAGACTGTTATGTGTGGAATCTAATTGTGTTGATCAATTTGATTATTATGTTGTCTCAGACCTCAAAGTTTGCCGTGTTCGCTGGAGGGTGCGGGGGGTTTACCACTTGCATGGGTTCGAGTGTTTTGCACCCGAATTTTTTCCCCCGTACAATGGCCTGGCTCTGCATACCCAAGCGCCCCAGCGTTGAACGACAGAGAGCAGAGTACCGCAACAGTATAGATACGGTGCCACAACGTGCAAGACAGAGGCTTGAGCGCCGCAACACCTCAAATTGACGCTGCAGCGCTGTGAGACGGATTGAACGATTTTCTTTCTTGTTTTTCTGAAGGTTTGCGTCCATGTGGTTATTTTACTTAGCTTTCTCTTATATTTTGAGTTTGTAGACATTGAGAATTGTGCATGTGAGAAGAGAAGCAATGAGAGAAAGAGAGATAAGATATCTGTACTTATTTCTCCCAATTTTCATAGTGAATTTCTTGGTGTGGTGTGGCTCCATGATTTTTTCCCGATTTTGGGTTTTTCTACGTTAAATCTTGGTGTCCTTTACTTCTCTGTTACTTTTACTTTCTTGCTTGTTTCGTCATTGTAGTGTTTACTCCTCATCATCCCCAACAAAGACAAGATCTAATAAAACAGTTATATTATACAAATATCATAAGCAAAAAGTCTTAAATGTGAGAAATAAAAATTTATCAAATCTATAAAATCGTTAGCAAATTATCATCAAGAAAAATTAAGACAACTAATAGAAAAGAAAACAAAATATGTGATAACCTTCCTGAAATTCAAATCTAGTCTTCCCCAACCTTTGATAGATTATCAATTTTTTTCTTGGCTGATGAGAAGTCTGGCAAAGAAGAGTATCAAATATTGATTTTATCAGGCCCTCGCAAATGTTAGTGATAGAAACTATAGAAATTTCATCTTTGCTTAGTTTTAATTATGATGTTAATATAAGTATGTTTATATAAAGGGAAGAGAATAGAGTAACAAGGAAGAACATGCTCAATAATGAGAATATTATACAATTAATGATTCTATTATAAATATTTTGAATATTTTATAATAAAGATATGGTGATATTTAATATTTTCTTGTAAACTCAAGGCGTCATATGTCAACTTGAGTTTGAGAAAAAATAGTAATCATTGATCTAGTAAATATGATTGAGTTGGTTGATGGTTTATAGGGGTGCAAATGAGTTAAATTGATTTATGAGCTTGCTCGAGCTCGACTCATTAATGAGCTCACGAGTCCAAAGTTTCAAGCTTGAGTTCGAGTAGATTTTTGAGCTCGTGGGATTATCGAGCTCAAATTTGATTGAGATGAAGCTCGGCTCGATTACTTGTCGAGTGGCTCGATCGCGGAAGCACAAGTGTAGAAGGAGAAATCGGAAGCTCGGGCATGGGAGCGGCAGTGCGGGCGCGGTCATGTGGAGCCGCGGATGCATAAGCGGGATCGAATGGGCCTCAAGTCTCACGAACTCGCACCCATTGCAACGAGCTACCCATTGTAACGAGCTGAGCTCGAGTTCGAGCTCGTGATCTGGCTGACAAGCTAAGCTCAAATTAAGCTTGACTCGAACTCGTTTGCACTCTTAATGGTATATGATCTTTGGGCGATGAGTGGTTAAGTGTAACATTGACGAGAGTGAGAAGAGTCTAGGTGGTCTACTTCAGGAGCTTGGTGAACCAAGTAGCAATGATGATGGTGAGATTAACCATAACTCACTTGGCCAACAGATCATTTGAGTGATTTAACTAGTCTCCAACTACATTCTCGGTGTTTCCCATTTAGTGTTCTTCAATTTATTCATTTACCACTCGAGTCACTGTTGCAACCATAATCAATCACCAAATACTCGTGCAAAAAATAAAAATTTAAAGAGTTTGGCATCTTCCTCAATATCATGGTTTCATGCTTATTGTTGTTGTTGTTGTTACATTTCTCCTTGTAATCCCCTACCATTCATCCTCTGTGGGTTAGGGAAATTCATGGTACTCCTCTTCCCCTAACTTTCGATAGATTCTTAAATTATTTCTTTGTGCAAATATTAGCTTATCAAATCTTAATTTTCTCAAATGTTTAGTGATATAAAACATAAAAGGGTTATATCTTTGCTTAATTTTAATTATACTATTTATATAAAGAGAAGAGGAGATTAATAAATGGGAATGTTAGAAAATAATCATAGTTTTGAAAAACCGGTCTAGCGTCAAATCAGTTAGAACCGGTTTGAACCCTCTGTTCAACCAGTCTCACTTTTTAAGAATCGGCCGGTTCAATTCATAATTTATTTATTTAATTTAATTTAATATAAATTATTTATTAACTATTAAATTAATTTAAATATGACTCATTTTATTTAATAATAGTAAAGAATTTTATAATGAGCATGTAACAAATAAGCACTAATAAATCATATTCATGTGAGCTCTTAATCCATGAAAATAAGAAAAGTTATATAAACAATACAAGGCAAAGCTCTCAAGTGATTTAGGATTAAACAATTTGTTGAAAATTTTATTTTAAAATATAAACATTATATATTTTTAAACTATTTTTTTTATAATGAGAATAATATTTATTTTATTGGTTTATTTTATTTAATTATTTATCTTTTTTATTTTTTTAAACATTCATTATTAAAAATTAGTTTTTATCTATTTATTAATTTTAAATAATATAATATGAATGATTTATAGATGTAAAATTTTAATGTGAATTTTATATATAATTTGTGGTTGTAAAATTTATCTAAATATGTAATATAAATTAACAATAATTTATAATAATTTATATTAAATTTAATATAAAAATTAAAAAAAATTTAGTCATAAATTTATATCATTATATATTTATTTTTTATTTAAATAATTATAATATTTATTATTCAATTCTGATAAAACCATTGAATCTTGAACCTATATTTTTGGTTTGATATTCGGTCATGTTTTCACAATTTTTTTGGGGACATTTAGGCCAATCAAAGCAAACTCATATAGACATCGCATACACAAAAATTCGAACCTAAAATCTCTTAGTTGTAAGCTTAAGCTCTCAACCAATAAGTCCATGTGAGCTATGCATATGTTTTCACAACTTTAAAAACAACAGTTGATTATTCTATTATAAATATTTAAAACAAGTGATAGTATAGATACGGTAATATTTAATATTTCCCTGCTAATTAAGGGTGGCATTTATCAATTTGAGTTTGAAAAAATTATATGGGGGGAGTTGGTCGTATGAGATTTTGTTGACCTGATAAATGGTAAAGTATGAGATCGACGAGAGCAGGGAAAATGGTCCACTCCAGGAGCTCAGCGAACTAAGCAGCAATGGTGATTGTGAGGTCGACGATGACTCCCTTGGCCCGGAGATCATTGGCGCGGCATAGCTAGTCTCCATCTCTATTCTCATTATTAACCTATTGGTGTTTAGCATCTCCCTACCACCATCTTCAGTTTATTCCTTCTCTACCCTAGTCATCGTTGCAACCCTATACTCTACCGCAAATCCCCTCACAAAAAATAAATAAGTAAATAGTCCGTAACTTCCTCAACGTCCCGACCTTTGTATCTCTTGTCGTCCTCCTCGTACTCCTCTACTACCAACCTTTTGGAGGTTAAGGAAATTTTTGACCCTGCTGCTTGTCCCCCAATCTTTGATAGATTATCTAAATAATTTCTGGTGGATGAGAAGTCTTTGAAAGATAGGTGTATCAAATCTTAATTTTCCTTTACCCTCCCATATGGGTAGTGATAGGAACACGGGCGGAACCAACTTTAATTTTCAAGGGGATAAATTTATAAGTAAAAGTGTAGAAATTTTTTTTTCATATATATATATATATATATATATATATATATATATATATATATATATATATATATATGTGTGTATGTATATATATTTTTAGTGACTAATGATTATTTGTATTTGAATACATAACACATTTTAAAAATATCATCTCCATATTATATAATGACATTTATTCTTAAACAAAAATTAGGTAACACCTCTACACAATGTGTCGGGGGTCCAAGGGGGCACCGCACCCGGAACAAATTTTGGGGGTAATTGCCTAACAATAACACCTCTACACAATATGTTTAATTATGCTGGGGGCAATTGCCTAAAGATCATAATATTTTAAAATTTTTAGGGGGTAATTGCCTAAAATTCCTTGTAATAACACATCTATACAATGTGTATAATTCTGCTAGGGGGCAATCGCCTAAAGATCATAGTATTTTATTTTTTTAGGGGGGCAATTGCCTAAAGATTCCTATAATAAAGAGAAAAAAATGGAGGGTGACATATATAAAGAGAAGGTGAGGGAGTATTATGGAAAATACAATAAGCGGGAATATCCTCGGTAATAAAGATGTAGTATAATAATACACATTGATGATTCTATTATGAATATTTAGAATATATGATAATATAGATATAATAATATTTAACATTTTCTCATAAACTCAAGGTGACATGCTAAGATTATTAATATTATAAGTGCTTATGCTCCTCAAGTAGGTTTGAATGTGTTTAAAATTAACATTTTAGAATGACTTAGAATAAATTAATATAAAAGATGTCTCTTTAAAGAAGAGTTTTTTATTGGAGGTGATTTAAATAGACATGTTGACAGAGATGTAGATGATTTTAAAAGCATTCATGATGGCTATGAATTTGGAGCGATTAATAAAGATGATAAGATCATATTAGATTTTATTATAACTTATGATTTTGTAATTATTAATATTTTATTTAAAAAAAGAGGTGAGCATCTTAGCTTTTATAAGAATTGATATATTAAAACTCAATTTGATTATTTTCTTATAAGAAAAATATATCGTTTATATTATAAAGATTATAAAGTTATGCCGAATGAAAATTTATGTATCCAACATCGCCTAGTGATTTTAAACTTTAAGTTGAAGGGGCAGAATATATAAAAATAAAGTAAAACATTGTGCTAGAATATTAACAAAATTATTTTTGAGAGCAAGATTTTAGATCTTAAAATTTTGTCTGTGCATGAGAAAATTAATGTTATGTGGGAAAACATAGCTAGTGATATTAAGAATGTTGCAAAGGGTATGCTTAGAGTATTGAAGAGAAAAACTCCTAATAATAAAATAGTTGGTGGTGTAATCAAAATTTACAAGAAAAGATCAAAACTAAGAAAAATTTTTATAAAAATTAGTATAGATGTAAAAACTCTGATAATTGAAAAATATATAAAGAAGCTCGTAAGGAGTAAGAAAGTAATATGTGATGTGAATATTTTAGATTTTAATGACTTATAAAATAGATTATTAGATACTAAAGAGGGCGAAAGATATATGTATAAGTTAGCCGAACAAAGATATAGAAGTAGTAATAATTTAGTTCAAGTGAAGTGTATTAAAGATGAAGAGTAAATGATGCTTTTATTAGAAGAGGATATTCAATAAAAGTGGATGAGATATTTTGCTAAACTTTTCAATAAATATTATGAGAATAAAATTAACTTTAGTGACCTTAGCACCCTAAATAAAAATATATATATATTTGTTTTTATCAACATATTAGTAAAATTGAACTTATAGATGCTTTAAGGAAATGTTGACCTCATTTTTGTATGAGATCACTAGGACCCACTTGGATTTCTTTTTAGTGACCTAATGATGGGGAGATGTCCACCCCTTAGTCATAAAGGTCCTAATAAAGACCCAATTCAATCCCAATTAAACCGAGATCTACCTTTTAATTCAATCTTTAATCCAGCCTTAAATCAATATTCAATCAAATTTCAAATCATATCCAATTAATTTCAATCTTTCATTTGATTTTCATTGATATGAATGATTCAAGGTCAATCATTTAAATCTTAAATCCAACCCAAATCCAACATTCTAAATCAAACCTTCAAGGTCAAGGACCTAGGTCTTGAAACCCTTTCTGGGTGAACTTTCTGTCACCTAGAAACCCTGTCAAGTGACCTCCAAATCATGATCCGTCAATTGCATATTGTCAAAACATGTCTCTAAGATCAACCCTCCAAATTTGAGCTCAATCCAACACTTCTAACCCCAGAAATTGAATCTTTTCCCAAAGGCTGCAAAGCCTTCAGTTATTTACAGCCTATGCCACTAGACTTACCATCCGATGGATTTTGACCTTGGGATGCCTTCCAAACCTTTCAACCATATCCATGACCTTTGTTATGACTTTTTGACCAATAACCTACACTTTGCTGGACCCAGTTTGACCCAATGTTGACTAGGGGTCAAAATGACCAAAATACCCTTTACAGAGGTTTTTGGTCTTTTCCCCAAAGTTCAACATGACCTTCCCATATAAACCTTCAAAACCTATCCCAATGGATCCTAAATATCATTAGGAACACATTGGATCCAATCTCAAGTCTTGGTTTGACATGGTTGACCAAGTCAACCAAGGTTGACCAAATCAACCCTTAACCCACATTAAGGTCAATTTCAATGCTTGAATCCATTTTAAATCAAATAAATCCCTCAAAATCATTCAATTGGATACTCTTGACATGTCCAAAGCTTTCCAAGTCAAGCTCCCCCTTGGGTTGACTTGGTCCACCTATTTGGAGGAGTCAAAACCTTCTCCAAACCCCTTTAAGCCTATGGAAAGAAGTCAAATCATGGCCACATCACCAAGCCACCTTGGCAATCCATGGCTTGATCCAAAACATGCTCAAACCTGATAGAAATTGACCCATTTCCTCTCTTAAGAAGCCCTAAGCCAACTCCCTAAACCAAGCCAAGCTTTGGTTCACCCAAATGGGGGAAAAGGTGTGGTCCCCTTTCACATGGACCAAGAGAGGTCACACTCACCACCAACCCTATTCCATAGCTTTAGGTAGCTTAGGGGACACTTGTCATGCATCCAAACTTCCTCCAAACAAATCAAGACCATCCAATCCAAAAGCCAAATGCTAAGGTGGGAGAAACCTAACCTAAGAGAAAAAATCTTGATTCTTCACTCTCCCTCAACTCTCCCCCAACTCTCCTCCAGCCTTCAACCTTCCAAAACCCTTTCCCATCTTCTCCAACCATTTCTAAGGCTTTCCCAAGCCTCTTCCCATCATTTCCAAGCCTCAAATCACTATTTTAGTGAGGAGAGAGCATTCTAGAGAGAGAAAGAGGGTTTTCCAACACAACTTTCGATCCAATTAGATTCAGCTCTTGGTGTCTTCATCAAAGTTGTCGAGGATCACTGCAGCTTTCCAACAAGCCCAAGATCTCACAAATCCGACGGTTGGATTGTAAGTTATGCTCATTTTACGTTTAAATTTCATAGTAAAATTCATAGTAAATTCAAAAAAATGGTCATAACTTTCAAAATTCATAGTAAATTCATTTTTCCACCAAATTAAGTATTTTTGGGCTCGTTGGAAAGATAATTTACCCTAGTATTTATTAAAATTAATTTTGAGTTAATTTGATTACTGGATTATGAGATATTTCTATTTCTTTAAAATCGGTTTTTTGTGATTTTCTCACAATCCAGTGGTCAATTGAGCCCCAACTTTTGGTGGAAGCTATTTGGGTATCTTAGGCATGTACTATAATTTTCTTAGGTTCAGATATCCATTGAATTGCTATGATGTGAATTTTTAAGGTAATGGGTCCATTTTGGACCCAAAACTTTGAAAATTCATAACTCTATTTTTCTATAGAATTAGGCTGCATAACTTTTGTGGTGTGATTGCATATGTGTAAGGGTTAGACAAACCATATTTCACGCCTAGTTGAATAGTAGAGACACCTAGGAAAAATAATGAAGGAAAAGTGTAGAAAACTTAGAAAATTCCTAGGGGATTGTACACACACCCAATAGGGGTGAAATTTGAACACAGTAAACTTAGAGACATCATGTACCTTAGGTTCAAATTTCACTGAATTTGGAGATCATTAGGTCAGAAAATTAATTACCCAAAATTTCAACCCTTTTAATGACCCAGAAAATTCAAAAAAATGCAATAAATCCAAATTAAGTCCAAAAATTATAAATAATACCTCAAATTGACCAGAACTTAGTCCTCTTCCTAGGAAAAATAAAAGCCCCTTAACTGGACTCCTAATTTAACTTTAATTTGACTTTTAATGAAAATTAATAATTAATTATATTAATTAATTAAAAATTATTAAAAATTCAAAATAATTTCCAAACACTTGGAAACACTCCCATGGGTCATTCCTGACCTTTGGGATTGATTCCATGCAGTTTGGGATGAGTTTGGATCAAAATGATCAAAACCTTCCTAATTAAGCAATTTTAAAAATTCAATAATTAAGGAAACTTTGAAAATGCATAACTAATTACAGAAAAATCCAAATTGAGCAAACTTAGTGTCAATCAACTCCAATTAAGGTCTAGTATTTTCTAAAAATGCCAAACCTCTAAAATCTGGTCAAAGTCAAAAAGTCAACTTTTCAGTCAACCGTAGTTCAAAACTAGGCTCGAACTTCGAAAAATCATAACTTTTCATAGAAAACTCCAAATTGAGTGTACTAACAGTCTAACAACTCATCATAAGGTCTAATATTTATTAAAAATCTGAAACTTACAAAATTAATTTTAATTTGAAAAGTCAACTTTGGACCTCTTAATTAACTAATTAAAATAATTCTAAAATTCAATAAATCATTCGAAATTCCAGAAAACATCAATTTTATTTTAAAATCAGCAACCAATCAGTTTAATTAAAAGTTAATTAATCTTCAAACTTTAATCAAACTCAAATCACTTAATTATATCGGGTACCACTGGGTAACCCAGGCCTACGAGGCTATTAAATTAGCCCCAAGGAAGGTGAAATAAACTTCATGGCCTCGGTGTGCAACAAAGGTGGTATTCAACAAACAATTAAAATCAATTTTAAAATCAAATTTAAACCATTAAGACTTAAACTTCAATTAAAATCTCCCTTAAGCCTCTCAACTAATCAGAACATTAAACAACTTCAATCAAGTACCCTATTTAGGATCTACCCTAGCCACACGACCTACTACACACACTTTAGATGGTTTGCTAGGACAACCAACTCTAGATTTAGGCTAGGCCGATGTTTCCTTTTCTGCTGTGTGCCGAGTTTTTCGAGTTTTCATTGCATGTTATGATTGAAATTGATTGATGTGTTTGTTTACTTTCTTTACTGCACTCTGTGAATTGATGTGATGGGCGATTAGATTATCCTTAGGTTAGGAATGATCTGGATGCTCACTGGATTTTCTACAGGTGGCCACGCTCGTGCAGGGCAATAAAGGGGGCTAAATAAATCATAAATATAAATGCTACAGGTGCTTCAGCTGCTTAGCCCCCAAATAAAAAGAGCGTGGCCAAGTGTGTTTACTTTTCTGCACGTATATACATATAACTGCTTGGGATGTATTTTAATATTTAAATATTTAGGATAACCTTGCAGGATCGAGTCTAGAATTTTTATTTTTACATTTATGTAATTCATTTGAGTATTGAGTTGTGAAAGTGACACTTTGATTTTGGGATACATAGATCCAAAGGTTGGATTCCAAAGAGGAAAGGATACCCCTTCGGGGGATAGTCCTTATCCATTTGGAACTCCAAATTTAGATCACTTCACTACCCAAAGTGGAAAGAGTAACCTCCCCCTCAAGGGAAGAGTTCTCTTTTCCATTTGGGTATCCAACCACGAAGAATCTAAGGAGCTCAAGGAAGAGAAGACCGAGAAGTTGAAGACATAGAGTATCCCACTCAAAGTCACTTGCGTTTGTATTAGGATTAGAATCCGGGTTGTTGTTAGTGGTGCCCGGCCACTTTTAATTTATGTAAATCTGGGTTGTAATAAGCAAGGCAATTTGCCTATGGACATTTACTTAATTAATTTGATTATTTAATGTGTTGTGATTTAATTTGATTGCGTATAGGATTGCCTGCTTTTCTTAGTTTTTTTTGGGCGGTTGAATGCCGTTCTTTTTGTTTTAGCCTGGAATTCGTTAGGCTCTTTAAGGACCAAAAATATTTCTATTCATAACCTATATTTTAAATTTTAAGATTTAAATAACATAGAAATTTAACGACCTAGGGAATAGCCGGAATCGTCCGGGGTCGCATGCATATTACTGCATCTCTCTCCCTCCTTGCTATAAGACACTTCCCCGCCCGTGGGTAGAGTCCAGATAATCCGACCTATGAGGATGAGGTGCTGGATCTGGGGAAGTCTAGTCTTTTCAAAAAAAATTATTTTATAAGCCTTTTTTAAAAATTTCATGCATACCAGATTTGGATACTTTAACCAGCATGCATCGCATTAGAAACTTATTAAATTAAAATTTTAATTGCATTATTAGTCTAAGCATTCCACCCGATATAAGTCAAAGGGGTCAATTAGGAATCTGCTCTAGATGTCGACCCCAACTTCTTAAACCAATCTTAAATAACGTCCCTGATCACTCTACATCAAAAGACCGGACCATGGTTTTGAAGCGTTTAGGTGGTTTAGCTGGCTCCCCAATCCAGGCCGGGGTAAGTCCAGATTTTGCACTGCATTAGTTAGGTTCGGACTACTGTGTTCCAGTGTCCAAATTTAGACCTAAGATCTGGGGCAGGTCTCTTCTTGAATCATAAGACCCCAACCTCTGGGAATATAATCCTAAATTTCTAATAAAATGCTCAACTCAAATTAAATATTCTTTCAATCCAAAATTTAAAGCCCAACACTTAGCTTAGATCGGGGCACTTCTGAATTGTTTCAGAATCCTAAAGTGTCCCCTACCCTTCCTCATTTGATTCCAAAATAAATGTTCAATCTTGCTCCAATCCCTTTTCAAAATCCAAATTCACCTCTTTGGCATCACTCCTAGAAATCTCTAAATAAAATTTCTGTCATTATTCTAATCGAAAGTTTTCGTAGGGGACTCCGGCCTCCCATGATGTAATTAACTACGAGGGCTTGCGCTCGTAGGAGATTTAGAACCCACATCTAATTTTTCAAAACTAATTTTTAAAAACTCGATTAGTTATCTTTGAGAAAAATCAAATCACTAATGATCGTTATCGTTATGTTCGAACGATTATTAACAAATGATATCTTCTCCCTTCAAGGAGATATATCTTTTGTTAAAATGAATTCGAATATAAAATTAACGATCGCTCCTCTTGATTATTGTAGCCCGATATTTGACTGAACCTTATTTTGACCCTTTAGGGGCCATATGAAGTTCTCTTTTGAATTTGGCTACGATATTCAAGATAGAATTCTTAATTCTAAATCTGAACCACATCCTGAAATTTTATTTCCACCTCCCGAGGTGGTATAATATTTTTGATGGGATGTTTGATTTTAGAATTAAATTTTAATGTTAATTCAAAAATTCCCAAAGAAGACTAAATTTTTCCAAAACCCGCTTTCAACACAAACCACAACAAAAAATGGCGACCACGGTGGGACAAAATCTCTCTTTCCATCTTTAATAATGGCAAAATTTTATTGCATCGGTAGTTTTGACTATCTTTCTTCCGTTGGTCCCTATACCCATTTCTCCCTTGGGTGAGTGTGGCCAACATAAAAGAGAAAAATACATGTCAAAAAGAGAGGTGAGTGAGGAAACCCCTATCTAAGTCGGGCTTTGATATTTTGCCTCCAAGTTAATTGATAGAGTAAAAGAGTCGATCCAAATCCTTTAAGATCTTCATATAAATATTGCAAACTTACATATTCAAACAAATCTAAATTATGCTAAGTTTCACATTCTACGAAAGACCCTTCAGTCTCAAAATCAAACTTCAAATTTCTTTAACAAATTTGGGCTTTGACATTTCACCCCCATGTTGATTGGTGGGATGAAAGAGTCAAGCCCAATCTTTCAGATTTTTTTATGTCAATTTTGTAAGCCTACATGTTCAAGGGAAATCTCACATGTTGAGTTTCAAAATTTGAAGAAGATCCAGTCAATTTCAATACAAATTCGATCTCAATTTCAATTTCAAATCAAAGTTTTGACATTTCACCCCAAGTTAGTTCGTGGAGTGAGAGAGTTAAACTCAACACTTGAGATTTTCTTGTCAATTTTGTGAACCTTCATATTGGGTGAAAACTCAATATTTTGAGTTCCAAAATTTGAAGAAAATCAATCAATTTCAATATTCAAATTCTATTTCAAAACCAGCTAATTCAAGTCACCATTCATTAACTCTGAGAAATCAAGCATACTCAAATGGCTGGAAAACTTACCTTCTCATTGCGCAGCAGCGTGACTATAGAAGAACAACTTACGTAGAGTCAAAAAGAAAATCATTAAGGCTACAAAGATTGTTGAGATAGAAGCCTAAGAGCAAGTTAAATATGAGGCCAATAGAGAGTTCATTGCTTCTCTCACATACCCCCTCTTCGGTGGAAGCCGCTTCCACCCTCTTCCTGGTACTCAAGTAAGGGAGGTTATGAGAAGAGTAGTATGATCTCCACCGTGCCCTTTTGACCACTGCACAGAAGAGATCAATCAAACCAGAAATAAGCAATCACCAGTAATAGACCATAGGCCCCCAATTGAGGGTTATGCCCCATCCACTCTACCAGATGATGTTACGTCACGGTAATGTACGTGCTCCACTACATCTATAGAGGCGAAGGTGTAGAAACCGCTCGGGATGCCACTCTCATAATTGCTAGGTTACTAGTAATTAAAGAGGGGAATAATGATGGATCTGAGATCTTATCAGATAGTGACACCATCTGAATTTAACTTCTAAAGGGGTCCTATCGTGATAGATTTTTAGATTAAAATGATGCATCATTAATTAGGGATAGTGCAGACCCCACAATAATCTCTTCCTCATAAGAGATTGTAGAAATATAATTCTACACTGATAGGGTCTTGCCACCTAGAGTTGCAACTTTTGAGGAAAATATACCACTTCTCAAGTGTATTGGGTCTGAATTTTCAAGATAATTGATTAACCTTTTTAATGAAAATTAACCTCTACTTTAAACTAAAAACAGGAGAGAGTTGTAGTTGACTCCACCGGATACTTAAAGGCCCCTCCCTCCCACCGCTTAAGTGGTTCAATTTAATTTTTGAATTAAAATTTGTGTCAAATGTAAGTTGTTTTTGAAATGAAAATCTTCCCAATCTTCTTGCAATTTTCTATCTTAATAGGTGTCTCTTGCATACTTTAAATCTATTCAATAATTTTCTAAGTCAAGGTGATATTTTTATCAAAAGATTGGGTCTGATCTTGGGATTATTCTTCCTTGTATGAGAGGATGAATTCTATTCTCTTATACTTGCGATATAATCCTGATTTTCAAAAAAGAGCAATCATTTTAAGGTTTTTTTTAAAGGAGATGAAGCCCCTTGTCAAAAAAAAATCAATCAAAAGATGCACAAAGTGCGTTGAAACTCAAAAATAAAAATCAAGAGATGCACAAAGTGCACTAAAAATTAAAAGATGCACAAAGTGCGCCACAAAAAAAAGGGGGAAAGAGGCTTCCTTCTTTTTAAATCCTTAAACCTCAACGAGCCCGATCACCCTTAATAGCTTGACTTTGAAAAATCTTGAATCTAGATTTATTGTTATGCATAGACAGTCTATCAGATATAAAAAGAGTCATGCAAAAGAATTGAAAAGATTAAATTTCTCTCTCCAACTTAAACCTTTTGAAATTGATTTTAATTTAAAATTTTGGCACACGGGAGAACCCTAGTTCAGTTTCTATGAAACTTGATGTGGGTTAACACAATCTAAACCCCTAGCCCTTTTCGGGTTAGTTGGAGTCACTCTATTTCTCACTGTACTTTGAATTTGTTCCGACTTGTCGTTCTGACAGGGTCCAAATAATTAAGAGGAAAATTTTCATTAAAAAGAATGAATCTTCTACTCTCGATAAGAATTCAAATCTGGTCCTTGAGGGATGTGTGTTAGTCCTTCCATACAGGCATCTTTCCTTTAAGGCCTCCTTTCTTAATTACACTCTATGATGAGGCCAAGATTGTTCTCATCTAGAGGTGTATTTTACATCGCTGGAAATTACTTTTCAAAATTGAGTCACAACTGAGTTGAGTGCCCGACTCCGATTGGAGGAGCTTGAGGGTCTCAAATTGCTTTCAAACTCAATAAAATTTGAAATTACATAAGTCACGTATGATTCAAGCTCGTGATAAATTGTCACATAAGAACTTTCCAAGTTGGAGACTTGGCCATATAGTCCTTTGGAGACCAATTTTAGTCTGCCATAAGATTGATGGAAACTTTGAATCAACGTTGACTGGATCGTTCACCTTAGAAATGATCTATGAGGGAGATTCATGCCGATTGATTAATCCTGAAGGATGCCACTTAATGTTTTTAACATTTGGGCGGCTCTTCAACAAATGCCATGCCTAATGAGTATCAAATTCAACATCAAAGTCACCTTTTCAAATTCAAAGAAATCAAATCACATACAAAGATCATCAATCAATCATTTCCAATTTTCTTTTCCTTTAGGATAGGATTCTTCCTTTCCTTAGGATTAGACGTACTAGTGGTGGATAACGCCCTTTGTGGCACCATCCTAGTTTCAATCCAGTTTAGATCCTCTGTGTGGAGTAAGCTTCCTCCCCACATGATCATTCGCTAGTGGTGGATAACGCCCTTTGTGGCACCATCCTAGTTTTCCTCCAGTTGAGATCCTCTGTGTGGAGCAAGCTTCCTCCCCACATGATCATCCGCTAGTGGTGGATAACGCCCTTTGTGGTACCATCCTAGTATCCCTCCAGTTGAGGTCCTCTGTGTGGAGCAAGCTTCCTCCCCACATGACCATCCGCTAGTGGTGGATAACGCCCTTTATGGCACCATCCTAGTTTTCCTCCAATTGAGATCCTCTGTGTGGAGCAAGCTTCCTCCCCACATGATCATCCGCTAGTGGTGGATAACGCCCTTTGTGGCACCATCCTAGTATCCCTCCAGTTGAGGTCCTCTGTGTGGAGCAAGCTTCCTCCCCACATGACCATCCGCTAGTGGTGGATAACGCCCTTTATGGCACCATCCTAGTTTTCCTCCAGTTGAGATCCTCTGTGTGGAGCAAGCTTCCTCCCTACATGACCATCCGCTAGTGGTGGATAACACCCTCCGTGGCACCATCCTAGTTTCCCTCCAGTTGAGGTCCTCTGTGTGGAGCAAGCTTCCTCCCCACATGACCATCCGCTAGTGGTGGATAATGCCCTTTGTGGCACCATCCTAGCTTCCTCCAGTTTAGATCCTCTGTGTGGAGCAAGCTTCCTCCCCACATGATCATCTGCTAGTGGTGGATAACGCCCTTTGTGGCACCATCCTAGTTTCAACCCAGTTTTGATCCTCTGTGTGGAGTAAGCTTCCTCCCCACATGATCAATCGCTAGTGGTGGAGAATACCCTTCGTGGCACCATCCTAGCTTCTCCTAGTTCTCTTCTCCTTTGGGATAGGATTCTTCCTTTCCTTAGGATTAGACGTGCCTACCTTCTACCTAAGTCTCTAAGGCTAGATTTGTTTTTCCTTGAGATAAAAAATTCCACTTGACCTTTTTATTCGGTCAACGCCAATATGTGTACTAGAACTTCGTTCTACTACACATATTGGGGGTCCATTTGTTGACCTCATTTTTGTATGAGGTCACTAGGACCCACTTGGATTTCTTTTTAGTGACCTAATGATGGGGAGATGTCCACCCCTTAGTCATAAAGGTCCTAATAAAGACCCAATTCAATCCCAATTAAACCGAGATCTACCTTTTAATTCAATCTTTAATCCAGCCTTAAATCAATATTCAATCAAATTTCAAATCATATCCAATTAATTTCAATCTTTCATTTGATTTTCATTGATATGAATGATTCAAGGTCAATCATTTAAATCTTAAATCCAACCCAAATCCAACATTCTAAATCAAACCTTCAAGGTCAAGGACCTAGGTCCTGAAACCCTTTCTGGGTGAACTTTCTGTCACCTAGAAACCCTGTCAAGTGACCTCCAAATCATGATCCGTCAATTGCATATTGTCAAAACATGTCTCTAAGATCAACCCTCCAAATTTGAGCTCAATCCAACACTTCTAACCCCAGAAATTGAATCTTTTCCCAAAGGCTGCAAAGCCTTCAGTTATTTACAGCCTATGCCACTAAACTTACCATCCGATGGATTTTGACCTTGGGATGCCTTCCAAACCTTTCAACCATATCCATGACCTTTGTTATAACTTTTTGACCAATAACCTACACTTTGCTGGACCCAGTTTGACCCAATGTTGACTAGGGGTCAAAATGACCAAAATGCCCTTTACAGAGGTTTTTGGTCTTTTCCCCAAAGTTCAACATGACCTTCCCATATAAACCTTCAAAACCTATCCCAATGGATCCTAAATATCATTAGGAACACATTGGATCCAATCTCAAGTCTTGGTTTGACATGGTTGACCAAGTCAACCAAGGTTGACCAAATCAACCCTTAACCCACATTAAGGTCAATTTCAATGCTTGAATCCATTTTAAATCAAATAAATCCCTCAAAATCATTCAATTGGACACTCTTGACATGTCCAAAGCTTTCCAAGTCAAGCTCCCCCTTGGGTTGACTTGTCCACCTATTTGGAGGAGTCAAAACCTTCTCCAAACCCCTTTAAGCCTATAGAAAGAGGTCAAATCATGGCCACATCACCAAGCCACCTTGGCAATCCATGGCTTGATCCAAAACCTGCTCAAACCTGATAGAAATTGACCCATTTTCTCTCTTAAGAAGCCCTAAGCCAACTCCCTAAACCAAGCCAAGCTTTGGTTCACCCAAATGGGGGAAAAGGTGTGATCCCCTTTCACATGGACCAAGAGAGGTCACACTCACCACCAACCCTATTCCATAGCTTTAGGTAGCTTAGGGGACACTTGTCATGCATCCAAACTTCCTCCAAACAAATCAAGACCATCCAATCCAAAAGCCAAGTGCTAAGGTGGGAGAAACCTAACCTAAGAGAAAAAATCTTGATTCTTCACTCTCCCTCAACTCTCCCCCAACTCTCCTCCAGCCTTCAACCTTCCAAAACCCTTTCCCATCTTCTCCAACCATTTCTAAGGCTTTCCCAAGCCTCTTCCCATCATTTCCAAGCCTCAAATCACTATTTTAGTGAGGAGAGAGCATTCTAGAGAGAGAAAGAGGGTTTTCCAACACAACATTCGATCCAATTAGATTCAGCTCTTGGTGTCTTCATCAAAGTTATAGAGGATCACTGCAGCTTTCCAACAAGCCCAAGATCTCACAAATCCGACGGTTGGATTGTAAGTTATGCTCATTTTACGTTTAAATTTCAATTTGAAACTGCTCAAAAATTTCATTGTTTAGGGTCTCCAAACTCTAGGCAATGAAAGTTCATGTTCCCATGAGCTTATGTTTCAAATTTCGTTAAATTTTGACCAGTATTTTGAAAGTTATGAGTGTTTCAATTTTCTAGTTCATTTTGAACTAAAACGGCTTTGATCGATCTCGGCCGTCCGATTTTCTATCTTTCTCGATCGGACGGCTCGGGGTTAGTGATGGAATGTTTAGGTGGTTGATAAACAGCACTTTGCATATCAAAATGCCACACGCCGCCGCCGTTTTGGCGCCGATCATTG
Organism: Dendrobium chrysotoxum; assembly: GCA_019925795.1. Classification (NCBI taxonomy): domain Eukaryota; kingdom Viridiplantae; phylum Streptophyta; class Magnoliopsida; order Asparagales; family Orchidaceae; genus Dendrobium; species Dendrobium chrysotoxum. The sequence continues at coordinate 15,139,963 of CM034308.1, forward strand.
CCAATGATTGGCGCCGGTTATTAATGGACTTAAAAATTCAAAAAAATGGTCATAACTTTCAAAATTCATAGTAAATTCATTTTTCCACCAAATTAAGTGTTTTTGGGCTCGTTGGAAAGATAATTTACCCTAGTATTTATTAAAATTAATTTTGAGTTAATTTGATTACTGGATTATGAGATATTTCTATTTCTTTAAAATCGGTTTTTTGTGATTTTCTCACAATCCAGTGGTCAATTGAGCCCCAACTTTTGGTGGAAGCTATTTGGGTATCTTAGGCATGTACTATAATTTTCTTAGGTTCAGATATCCATTGAATTGCTATGATGTGAATTTTTAAGGTAATGGGTCCATTTTGGACCCAAAACTTTGAAAATTCATAACTCTATTTTTCTATAGAATTAGGCTGCATAACTTTTGTGGTGTGATTGCATATGTGTAAGGGTTAGACAAACCATATTTCACGCCTAGTTGAATAGTAGAGACACCTAGGAAAAATAATGAAGGAAAAGTGTAGAAAACTTAGAAAATTCTTAGGGGATTGTACACACACCCAATAGGGGTGAAATTTGAACACAGTAAACTTAGAGACATCATGTACCTTAGGTTCAAATTTCACTGAATTTGGAGATCATTAGGTCAGAAAATTAATTACCCAAAATTTCAACCCTTTTAATGACCCAGAAAATTCAAAAAAATGCAATAAATCCAAATTAAGTCCAAAAATTATAAATAATACCTCAAATTGACCAGAACTTAGTCCTCTTCCTAGGAAAAATAAAAGCCCCTTGATTGGACTCCTAATTTAACTTTAATTTGACTTTTAATGAAAATCAATAATTAATTATATTAATTAATTAAAAATTATTAAAAATCCAAAATAATTTCCAAACACTTGGAAACACTCCCATGGGTCATTCCTGACCTTTGGGATTGATTCCATGCAGTTTGGGATGAGTTTGGATCAAAATGATCAAAACCTTCCTAATTAAGCAATTTTAAAAATTCAATAATTAAGGAAACTTTGAAAATGCATAACTAATTACAGAAAAATCCAAATTGAGCAAACTTAGTGTCAATCAACTCCAATTAAGGTCTAGTATTTTCTAAAAATGCCAAACCTCCAAAATCTGGTCAAAGTCAAAAAGTCAACTTTTCAGTCAACCGTAGTTCAAAACTAGGCTCGAACTTCGAAAAATCATAACTTTTCATAGAAAACTCCAAATTGAGTGTACTAACAGTCTAACAACTCATCATAAGGTCTAATATTTATTAAAAATCTGAAACTTACAAAATTAATTTTAATTTGAAAAGTCAACTTTGGACCCCTTAATTAACTAATTAAAATAATTCTAAAATTCAATAAATCATTCGAAATTCCAGAAAACATCAATTTTATTTTAAAATCAGCAACCAATCAGTTTAATTAAAAGTTAATTAATCTTCAAACTTTAATCAAACTCAAATCACTTAATTATATCGGGTACCACTGGGTAACCTAGGCCTACGAGGCTATTAAATTAGCCCCAAGGAAGGTGAAATAAACTTCATGGCCTCGGTGTGCAACAAAGGTGGTATTCAACAAACAATTAAAATCAATTTTAAAATCAAATTTAAACCATTAAGACTTAAACTTCAATTAAAATCTCCCTTAAGCCTCTCAACTAATCAGAACATTAAACAACTTCAATCAAGTACCCTATTTAGGATCTACCCTAGCCACACGACCTACTACACACACTTTAGATGGTTTGCTAGGACAACCAACTCTAGATTTAGGCTAGGCCGATGTTTCCTTTTCTGCTGTGTGCCGAGTTTTTCGAGTTTTCATTGCATGTTATGATTGAAATTGATTGATGTGTTTGTTTACTTTCTTTACTGCACTCTATGAATTGATGTGATGGGCGATTAGATTATCCTTAGGTTAGGAACGATCTGGATGCTCACTGGATTTTCTGCAGGTGGTCACGCTCGTGCAGGGCAATAAAGGGGGCTAAATAAATCATAAATATAAATGCTACAGGTGCTTCAGCTGCTTAGCCCCCAAATAAAAAGAGCGTGGCCAAGTGTGTTTACTTTTCTGCACGTATATACATATAACTGCTTGGGATGTATTTTAATATTTAAATATTTAGGATAACCTTGCAGGATCGAGTCTAGAATTTTTATTTTTACATTTATGTAATTCATTTGAGTATTGAGTTGTGAAAGTGACACTTTGATTTTGGGATACATAGATCCAAAGGTTGGATTCCAAAGAGGAAAGGATACCCCTTCGGGGGATAGTCCTTATCCATTTGGAACTCCAAATTTAGATCACTTCACTACCCAAAGTGGAAAGAGTAACCTCCCCCTCAAGGGAAGAGTTCTCTTTTCCATTTGGGTATCCAACCACGAAGAATCTAAGGAGCTCAAGGAAGAGAAGACCGAGAAGTTGAAGACATAGAGTATCCCACTCAAAGTCACTTGCGTCTGTATTAGGATTAAAATCCGGGTTGTTGTTAGTGGTGCCCGGCCACTTTTAATTTATGTAAATCTGGGTTGTAATAAGCAAGGCAATTTGCCTATGGACATTTACTTAATTAATTTGATTATTTAATGTGTTGTGATTTAATTTGATTGCGTATAGGATTGCCTGCTTTTCTTAGTTTTTTTTGGGCGGTTGAATGCCGTTCTTTTTGTTTTAGCCTGGAATTCGTTAGGCTCTTTAAGGACCAAAAATATTTCTATTCATAACCTATATTTTAAATTTTAAGATTTAAATAACATAGAAATTTAACGACCTAGGGAATAGCCGGAATCGTCCGGGGTCGCATGCATATTACTGCATCTCTCTCCCTCCTTGCTATAAGACACTTCCCCGCCCGTGGGTAGAGTCCAGATAATCCGACCTATGAGGATGAGGTGCTGGATCTGGGGAAGTCTAGTCTTTTCAAAAAAAATTATTTTATAAGCCTTTTTTAAAAATTTCATGCATACCAGATTTGGATACTTTAACCAGCATGCATCGCATTAGAAACTTATTAAATTAAAATTTTAATTGCATTATTAGTCTAAGCATTCCACCCGACATAAGTCAAAGGGGTCAATTAGGAATCTGCTCTAGATGTCGACCCCAACTTCTTAAACCAATCTTAAATAACGTCCCTGATCACTCTGCATCAAAAGACCGGACCATGGTTTTGAAGCGTTTAGGTGGTTTAGCTGGCTCCCCAATCCAGGCCGGGGTAAGTCCAGATTTTGCACTGCATTAGTTAGGTTCGGACTACTGTGTTCCAGTGTCCAAATTTAGACCTAAGATCTGGGGCAGGTCTCTTCTTGAATCATAAGACCCCAACCTCTGGGAATATAATCCTAAATTTCTAATAAAATGCTCAACTCAAATTAAATATTCTTTCAATCCAAAATTTAAAGCCCAACACTTAGCTTAGATCGGGGCACTTCTGAATTGTTTCAGAATCCTAAAGTGTCCCCTACCCTTCCTCATTTGATTCCAAAATAAATGTTCAATCTTGCTCCAATCCCTTTTCAAAATCCAAATTCACCTCTTTGGCATCACTCCTAGAAATCTCTAAATAAAATTTCTGTCATTATTCTAATCGAAAGTTTTCGTAGGGGACTCCGGCCTCCCACGATGTAATTAACTACGAGGGCTTGCGCTCGTAGGAGATTTAGAACTCACATCTAATTTTTCAAAACTAATTTTTAAAAACTCGATTAGTTATCTTTGAGAAAAATCAAATCACTAATGATCGTTATCGTTATGTTCGAACGATTATTAACAAATGATATCTTCTCCCTTCAAGGAGATATATCTTTTGTTAAAATGAATTCGAATATAAAATTAACGATCGCTCCTCTTGATTATTGTAGCCCGATATTTGACTGAACCTTATTTTGACCCTTTAGGGGCCATATGAAGTTCTCTTTTGAATTTGGCTACGATATTCAAGATAGAATTCTTAATTCTAAATCTGAACCACATCCTGAAATTTTATTTCCACCTCCCGAGGTGGTATAATATTTTTTGATGGGATGTTTGATTTTAGAATTAAATTTTAATGTTAATTCAAAAATTCCCAAAGAAGACTAAATTTTTCCAAAACCCGCTTTCAACACAAACCACAACAGGAAAATGAAGTGTGGAAAAGCTGTTGAACCTGATAATATTCCAATAAAGGTGTAGAAATGCAAGAGATGAATGAATTTCTTGGCTTACTAAATTTTTTAATATTATTTTGAAGACTAAAAAGATGTCAGATAAGTGGAGAATGAGTGTGTAGATTCTTATTTTTAAGAATAAATTTATGCACAAGATTATACAAATTATACAGGAATTAAGTTAATGTGTCATACTTTAAAACTATGGGAGAGAGTTATGGAGTATAGGTTAAAACGTGATACTAATGTTTCTCAAAATCAATTTAGATTCATGTCGGTTAGGCCTATTATGGAAGCTATACATTTATTGAGAGGTTTGATAGATGTATAGTGAGAATAAGGAGGATCTATATATGATATTTATATATTTAGAGAAAGCATGTGATAAAGTTCCAAGAGAAGTGTTATGGAGAGCTTTAGAGAAGGAAGGGGTTAATAATGCTTATATTCAAGTTATTAAAGATATGTATGCATGAGTTGTTACTTGTGCTCAAATACAAGATGGTTTGACCAAGTATTTTCCTATTTTAGTTGGATTATATTAAGGATTAGCCTTAAGTCCATATCTTTTTGCTTTAGTCATGGATGTTCTTACTAGACATTTGCAAGGGATTATACCTTGGTGTATGTTTTTTTTTTGCTGAAGATATTCTTCTTGTTGATGAGACTAGAGAGTGAGTTGAAGGTAAACTTGAATTATGGAGGTTACCCTTAAAGTCTAAAGATTTTCATTTGAGCATATCTAAAATCGAATATATGGAGTGTAATTTTAGTTGTAATAGATCTAGTGGGGGGATTATGACTTAGGGCGATCTTAGAGACAGGATTAAGTTAAGCATTGCTTAAAAAATATTAGACCTAAAAAGAAATGTAGAGCTAGACCTAAAAAGATTGCTTTAAAAATATTAGAAATGACATTTTTTATTAGATTTAAATAAGAATTTGACTCTTAATGAGTCACAATGAAGAAAAAGGATTCATGTAGCCGACCCTACGTAGTGGGATAAAGGCTTAATGTTGTTGTTGATCTAGTCAATGTGAGAGGGTTGGTCCATGGGTTGAGATCTTCTTGAGGCTGGTAAGCGGTGAAGCATGGAATTTACGAGAGTAAGGAGAAGGGTATAGGTGTTCCACTCCATTCTAGGTGTTTGGTGCCATGAGTCCCTTAGATATGATGTAGATAATCTCCATCTCATTCTCATTATCATCCTCCTTATTTTTTGCCCCTTCTTGCCACTATCTTCAATGCATTTCTCCCCTACTCTATTGCAACCCTAATCTACCACCCAAAAAAAAAAAAAAACCAATGGATATGGGGTTCGGATTATTTCTCTTAGTAAGCATTCTTTTATGAACTTGGTTAATGAAGTTCCTACTAAAATGAACATTATGATTTTGATTGATGCACTAAATAAGCTTTCTACTGTCCTTTATTGATAAATATGACCGTTATGAAACACACCTGTGCAAGAGTTGGATATTGAGGATTATCGAAATTTTCTGATGCTTCTCCTGAAGGTTGTTCTCTCGGCAGAGAAGGTAGAGGTAAAATTGAACTATTATTTTATATATAAAAAAAAACAATAAGACATTCATTCAAGAGATGAACGTTTTATGTCCGTTCAATAGTCCAAATTTTGACCCATTAACATCAATTTGTTATTGAGATTGAAATTTACGATATGATTTATTATGATCAACAATTTGAGACATTATCAATGACGGCCACTGTTAGGGTATGCCAATCAATTGAATTCACAGTGTTCACTTGAGCTACTTTTGGGTATTATTATTCAATCATAATTTGATTATAAGGTGGTGTAATTTTTATCATTTATTATTAAAAATTACGTGGAATATTCCATATGATGCCAATCAAAATACCCCTCATAAATTTATGAATAGAACTTTTAGCTCATTTAACAAGTCATCTCTATAATGTTTTGAGTGTTTTAGAGAATTCTTCCTTCTCATTAACAGACATCATAATTAGTGATTTGTCATGATTCTTAACCATCTATAGAAATACATAGACGATTTTCTTAATTATTTTTAACCTAATAATAATTTACTTCTCAATGGTTTGGTAGTTTTACTAACAAAAATTGAGATATAATTATATTTAAAAAATAGTGATTAATCATAAACTTTTATTTTTTTTTAATATTTTATCACATTTTAATAAAATTTTACTTTTAAAAGAATTTTATTTACAAAAATAGTGATTAATAAAAATGTTTTTAATGTTTTCTTAATTGAAAATGTTACTAATAAAATTTACTCTCTTTTAAGATAATTAAACTGTAATGTGAGTTAAATTTCTCCACAAATTTACTTCCAAATTTCTCCACTCTCTCTTAACTATCAAATTTACCAACATTCAAATCTAATATTATAGTTAGATGGGAAATTATAGATCAAGAAATCATAATTTGAGATTTCAAACCATTAAATTTAGTTTGATATAAATAAGTTTAATAGGCTAAAAATCTATCATAATCAACTTTAAAGTAGGTTATACTTTTTTTTTTCTTAATTAACTTTAGTAGTCATGCTTGCCTATCTAAACCTTTTATTGTTTCATAATTAAGGAGTCTTAGGCTTCGTTTGGGATGACTTTCTTATTGCTTCCTAAAACAACTTTTTAGTATAAAATTTTTAATTTTGTACTAAAAAATTGCTTTAAGAAACAGTAAGAAAGCTGTCTCAAATGAAACCTTAATAAGCTTTTAATTAACCAAACAATTCATTTACAAAGTCAACATGAACCAACAATTAAAAAAGTACACTATTCTTTAACTAAATTTGTTTTATAACTAGATGTTTGTACATTTTTTTCCTTAATTTTTTATTATTAATGAACATCCTCTACCTAATGTTCCTCTTTATATCATCAAGGCACAATATTCAAATCATAACAAAGTATGGAGAAGCACTCCCCCTAGCTTTTTGCCAATTCTTTATCTAATCACTCCAATAATGATGCCTTTAAACAAGTAAGGCATATGCACATAGAAGAAGTGGAGAATTCTTTCTTTAAAAGCAAATCATTTGCCTTCCCAAACTTTGAACATGGAGTGAGTGGATTATTATAGTTGTTCCCACGATCAAATATGGCCAAACAGAGTACAATATTTTATACAAGGAGATTTTCTTCAGCATTAAGCAATTTATGTATTTTTGAGATTTTTATTATTATTTTATTTTACTATAATTTATTATTTTTTAAAAAAATTATGATAAAATATAAAATTTTTCAGTTAAATTTGTTTGAGTGTGATAACTTTAAAAAAAATAAATTTAAATATTCATTAGTATTTAAAATATATATATTTTCTAATCAAGTCTTTTTAGGCCTATCTCTATATTTCTTAATATAGGCTGAATCTAATGCATCTACTCTTCCAATCATATCATCGGAAGGCTCATATTTTATATGACCAAATCATCTAAGGCAACTCTCTCTAATCTTATCTGCCACTAGAGCTACTCCTCGTCATGTATATATTCAATTTGCATGCTGTCTCTTAAGTATTTTCTGCTATAAAATAACTCGTAAATTCTTTTTTTTTTTATTAAGAAAAACAAAGAATTGTATTGTATTTATGAATAAATATAATTATTTCTATATTTTCAACATAAAAATGCATAATAAAAATTTTTACATAAAAAACAAAGCACTATAATGGTAGGTTGTTGTTAAGAATAAATAGTATACTGTGCATGAATAAGCATCGATTGTCCTGTCAGAACACAACAGCAATGCAAATCGCACATGGGCTTATATGAGGAAGAAAACAAGGTGACCTTTAGCTTTTGCTTTGATGAGCACATCAGCAATTCTAGGCAAATTCGCAATTAAACACAAGTCTTTGTATCTTTCTATCTCCAATCATCAGCCCAAAACAATTAAACAAAGATTCCTTACTATTTATTAGAATTTTTTATTTTGGGCATGATATAATATGAAGTGGGGGAATAGGAATTTTAAAGGAGAGAAGGTAAAATGGTTTATTTATATTACTTCATAAGAATTTAAGGATAATTTTTGATATTTTATATAATTATATTTGACCTTTCTTAATTTTAGAGGGTTGATAGTCACCCCAACTCCATAATTTTAGAGCTATATATATATTGATAGAGCATTAGAAAGTTCATCAATCATGCATAGTTTTTATGCAAGAAATCTTTAGAATTGACTTGAGGATCATATGAACTATAATTTTAGCAAATGTTAGATATTGGTCCTAGATTTAGTTGTTTACTTTCTTGAATGGCTTGTAGTGCCATTGGTGTTGTTTTTGTGTTGCTTGTTTTGTAGCTTTTGTGCCTATATATAAGGGCTTTAGGTTGTAATAGAAATGGTTAAGCAATAGAAAATTCTGAGTTTAGCTCTCCCTCTCTCCCTCCTCCTCTCCCAAGAAGCTCATGAAAGAATGGCTTCTTCCTCATTCAAGATCCTAACAGCAAACTAATAGCCAAACTTAGCATCTCGATTAGATGAATTTAACGATACTAAGAGTGATCCAATTTGAGTCTAAATAAGCTCAAATCAAACACTTGAAGCAAGGTTAAAAACTTCATAATATTAATTGGAGGATCAAATGATCTTCAAATTTTGTGTGATTACTGTCAAATATGATGAGAGAAATCTAATGAGCCAAAGATCACTTAATTTAAAAGTCATTAAGGCATTTAAATATTAAGAGAATAGTTTTTAATTAAAGTAATTAATATGAGTCATCCAATGAAGTGGTTTAGAATTTTAACAAGATTTATCAAAGTACCACTATTAAAACTATAAATGAACTTCTATTCTTCACATAAAAGAGAGCTTGTACATCTAAATAACTCTAAAATATTTTTTTGATATTTGATACGGACAAACACTGTCAACAATCACTATCGTTCAACTTTCATTGTCTGATCATTATCCCTTGACTAGCATCAATTGACCACTATCATTGAACTTCATCACTTTCTCGCCATCAATCTCCACTATTTCCTTAACAATCTCTATTACAAACACGAGATAATCTTTGCAATATTGTAATCTCATATCTCGAAATTGAGAGGAATAGTGATTTTCTCTAATTTTATTTATATAGTTGATCATTTCAACTGAGTCAGGCCTTATTATTTTTCTCTTTCTAAAATTTTCACATAAAAAGTTAGGGAGAGATTGATTTTTTTCATTTACAAGAGGATGATTAATGCATTTTAGTAAAACTTAATTTATACAAATGCATGGGAAATTAAGGATAAAACTTTCATATCATATATACGTTTCTTAGATTTGAAGGGCAAGAACCAACCACCCTCAACGCATCTCTAATTGCACTATTATACTTGAAGGACAAATTTTATGATACCCATGCAGAACACCTTGATACAAGCCCAACTGAACATAAACCAAGTACATAAAAAAAATAATTAGAAATATCATGAGCACATTTAAGGGATTGACGGTCCTTTGAAAGAATTGTTGATCATTAAAATGAGCATTTCGAGATAACAAAGCTATCGGGCTCAAGATAGCTCAATTTTTTATATCATAAAGATATTAAAGTTTTATTTGAGACCGTTTTCTTTTTTTTTTTTTTTTTTTTTTTTTTTAGAAATTTGAGATAATTTTCTTACTGATATTTAAAACAGCTATTTAGAATAAAAAAAGTTTTGTATTAAAAAATTATTTTAATAAGCAGTAATAAAGCTATCTCAAACGAAGCCTAAGATATTTAAGATTATCCTATGAAGTCTAATATTTTCTAATCGAAATATTTAGCTTTCATTAGAGATGGCTTTCATATTGCTTTTTAAAGCTATTTTTAGTTAAAAAATCTTTTAAAAATAGGAAAAAAATTGTGGTCTAAAGCTGTCTCAAACGAAGCCTTAGAATGACCCCTCTAAAAATTTATAAAGAAATCATATTCTTAGATATTTATATTGGTTGAGAAGAATGCCTCATAATGATTTCTGTTGAGAGGATTCGAAGCTCTATTTACAAACAGTTGATATTTGTCATCATCAATTTAGAAAAATCATGAATCAAAATATCCAATCCATCATCAATTTAATCAAATTTATTACAAACAAATATAATTTTTAAAATTTTATAATATATTTATCTTAAATAAACTTAATAATTTAGAAATTCATTTCTATTATAAATTTGGTAACGTCATCAACCAATTTTTTTTTTATAATTTTAAACTCAATAAAGCTCGTAAAGCCCCACTCAAAAATAAAATGATACCGTGAAGCCACGACATGTCTTCCGTCTTCTTAGAATCTTAGTAGCGTAGCAACATGGAGTAGCAGACATCCATGTGCTTCACGTCCTCAGTAAGCAAACCTTATTTCTACCCTTTTCCCTTACCGTGCTCTCCGCTAATCCCCAACGCAATCAATCTATTGGACACCTACAACATATTATCTGACATATAAGATGTTCTAGTCACCACCCATGCAAATTTTTACGGAGGCATGCAGGAAAAGGAGGGGAAGTGATTGGGGACGATGAGGGAGTTAAAATGTTGGAAGAGGAAGGTGAGGAGAATACGAGGTTACCAAACATGCCTGATGCGAGAGGATGAAGAGGGTGATGACAAAGAGCTTGGCATCGGGCGATAGATAAAAATAGAAAGTTGGTGGATTCCATGGTTTCTCCAATGCTACCGATGTCCGCATCTTAGGCATTTGTGTTGGCTATTCTTCACAAATTTTGCAGCCTTGTTTATGTGAGTTTTAATGATATTTTTTGTTTTAATGATTTGTGATTAAGGATGATAATGCAAGATAAAGAGTGATGAAGAATGGAATAATAATATCGTGTGAAGATAGAGGGATGAGGAGAGCAATTAAATTTTATTGTTTATGAGAATGAATAGAATAAGTAATTCAGTGCTTAAAATCATAAGCTATTGAATTAAATAATTTTATTGACTCATGCAAATGAAGAATAAATTGGGTAAAAAAAACATGCCATTTATATTTCAAAATTTTATAATTATAAAAAGCTGAAATAAAAAAAGTCAAAGTGATAGAAATTATTATTCCTTAATTAATGAATTTTTAAATAATATTTATTAAAATAATGATTTTGATGAATAAAATTGATTGTTCGAATAATAAAAGAATAATCTGCATTATTTCTTAGTCAAATTATAAATTATAATATTAAAATATTTTAAACAGTGAATTAGACGAATAATATGAATAGTTGAAGTAAAAAATAAAATATTTGAAATATCTCTTCATAAAGTCAAATTATTTTTTTATAGCATAAGTAATGTTCATACTCGATCATTTACTTCATGCTTCCTCCCCATTTCTCCTCATAGGAGCTGCGTAGTTACACGCACGCGCGGTGATCGTATCCCGAGCAATTTCTTAACAGCCACCCTAATGCGAAATTAGATAAATAACAAACACTCACTAATCCTTCCAAAGAGAAAATAAGCCGCGACACCCCCCTTTCCCCGCGCAATTTCTCCTTCAATGGAACTAGACTTCGACAACCTATGCGCGGTCCGCGTCCTAGGCCGGGGCGCCACCGGCACCGTCTTCCTCGTTGCCGACCGTTCATCTCCATTAACTCCACCCTTCGCCTTAAAAGTCGTCGAGAAACACAACCCGTCGGCAAAACCCGACACCGAGAGCCGAGCCCGGTGGGAGCTGTCCGTCCACTCCTGCCTCCTTACCGACCGCCACCCCTTCCTCCCCTACCTCATTGGGTACGCCGAAACCCCTGACCTCCTCGCTTGGGCCATCCCCTTCTGCCCCGCCGGCGACCTCAACTCTCTTCGCCACTCCCTCTCACCCGACCGCGTCTTCTCCACATCCGCCATCCGCTTCTACCTCTCCGAACTCATCTCCGCCCTTTCCCACCTCCATTCCCTCGGCATCGTCTACCGCGACCTTAAACCCGAGAACGTCCTACTCCAATCCTCCGGCCATATTCTTCTCACCGATTTCGACCTCTCGCGGCACCTTACCCCTCGAAACGTTTCCCCAATTCCATCAACCACCTTTCCCTTACCGTCTGTAAACCGCCATTGCCGTAAAATCACCCGCATCTTCTTCAGCGCCCAAAATTCCGTCTTTGTCCCGACCCCACCAGACCTCAAGAAGGCGAAATCCGCAAGGGTCTCCCCGGTGAGCCGGGTGGAGCGGTCCCACTCATTTGTTGGGACGGAGGAGTACGTATCGCCGGAGGTGGTGAGGGGCGACGGGCATGAGTTCTCCGTGGATTGGTGGGCACTGGGTATTCTGGCCTACGAGATGGCTTATGGCCGGACGCCGTTTCGAGGGCGGAACAGGAAGGAAACTTTCCGTAACGTGCTGACGATGAAGCCCGAGTTTGTTGGGAATTACCCGTCGGAATTGACGAATTTGATTGTGAGGCTCCTTGCGAAGGAGCCAGAGAGGCGGTTGGGGTATTCCGGAGGAGCCGAGGAGGTGAAGGCGCACCCGTTCTTTAATGGATTGAGATGGGAAATGCTCGCCGACGTCGGGCGCCCGCCGTTTCTAGCGACGGCGGAGGAGATTGAGGAAGGGGAGATTAGGTTACCCGATGATGATAGAACCGTCGGGTTTGATGTGAGGGATTATTTCAAGAAGCTGCGGCAACGGCAAGCGGTGACGGCAACATCGCCGGCGTCGGTGTCGTTGACGGAATTCTGACGGTAACGATAGAGATCTTTATTTTACTATTTTTGGATAGGGGCAGAACGGTTTGCCTGATTTGGTGGGCACTGGAATCATAGTAGACGAGGTAATGGTTAAGGCGCCGGGGTTTGTTCTGTAATTATGGATTAGTTTAGAATTAGTTTTGAAGTTATCTATGGGCGTCCACGTGCCCGTTTGATTTCACCGCCAAGAATGCGTGCCATTAACTAAATTTTCATATTTATTTCTATAATATTCAAATTTTTAAATATACACAAAACATCCCAAACTTTAAATAATCTCAAAAATAGCACTACCCATCCTCCCCTCGCAAAGTCACAAGACACAATGCGATGGCGGCGGCTTGAGATGCAAAGATGGCTCTTCCTCATCGGTTCTAGCTTTACAATCGACACTCTAATATCTTCTACTTCCGCTTCCAATGATATTGCTCTTTGATGGTCTCACTAGCACTCTAATGTCCGATAGAGATCCATGATTATGGTAGCACTCCTACGTTCGTACATTCCTTCGATCGGTTTCCAGCTAGATCATGATTCGTCGACTATCAAAATATGACGACTTTATCTTAACAGTCAAAAGCAAAGCTATTAATATGGTGATTTATTATGTAAATAATAAAATATAGATGTCAGATATATGAATTTATTTTTTTAGAGTTATATTTAAAAATCTTTATAATTGTGAAGGTTTATACGTTTAATATATAAATATATAAAAATGTTGTAACATATATGAAAAACCTCTTAAAAAATTATCTTCATCAATTTATTTAATTGACTGACCAAATCATGATTCCATCACATGCTATAGTTCGCTCTAGCTTCTGTAAATTAATTCTTTCTCTTTCCTAGGTTTGGTACGGCTTGCAGGTCTGATAAAATTACAGGAATATTTTCCAGTCCCACAGCACAGTTCTTTACGTAGAAAAAAAAAAGAAATGCTATAGACCTAAGATGGCTAAGCTTACCGTTAGGCCTTATTAATTAACGATGGCATTACCATTATCTTTTAACAGTTCAATAATGGGAATGATGAAATAATTAAATTAAGTGAGGTTAAAATAACAAATCTCACCAACTTTTTTTTTTTTTTTTTTTTCATTTTTGGTTACAATGCCTGCGAAGAAAGAGAGTAATAAGTAACAATAGATCACATGATCGATTAGTATTTAAACTTTTCCTCTGATAAAGAAATCTACTGATTTATATCTATTATTGATACGTCATCAAAAAATAATCTTGATCGGGCACGAATCTCGAGAAAAAATTCAAGTTGGAAACTTCAAAAATTATTTCGGAGATCATTTAAACTCCGATTTCAGCAAACTTATAGTCGAACTGAGCGTCTCGGAAATACGAATCCAACGACACCAAATTCAACTTAATCCGAGCCCAAGTGAGTCCAAATCAAGTACCCAAAGCACTGTTGGAAGCATCAAACAGCTATTTGAGTTACCAAACGGTCTCCGATTTTGGCGAGCTTATAGTCGAATCGAGCGGCTCGACGAGACGAATCCAACGAGCCCAAGATCGTAGAATTCTGATATCATTAAGACCTTCAAATGATTGATAAACGGCTCACAATCAAGGGATTCAATATCGGCCGTACATCCGGATCACTTCCTATTTGCCCCTGATCCCTCACATATTTATGGGCTATGCCACTCCAGAAAAACTATAAATAGCCCTTCATTTCTCTTAAGAGGGGACCCAAGCCAAGAAGAGAAGGGAGACAAGAAGAAGAGAAGAGAAGTCTAGGAGGGAACAGCTCCTCCTCGACCACCGCCGAAACACCGTCGGAACTCCGTCGGAACTCCGCCGGAACACCACCGAAGCACCACCGGGCGCCCGAAGGACGCCGGAGCTCTGCCCGACACGGGAGCAACATCGGAACTCTGCCTGACGCCAGAATTCTACCCGACGCCCGAGTGACGCCGGACTTCTTTCCAAGTGACGCCGGAATTCTGCTCGACACCCGAGTGACGCCGGAACTCTGCTTGGCCTTGTAACTGATACTCATTGTAATCTGATCGTCCTGAATTTAAGGGACGAATCAGCCTCGTGTATATCAAACAACACTAGTGGAACTCTTTCAACTGGGCGTGGCCCCGTGGTTTTTCCCTTTTTCAGGGCTTTCCACGTAAAAATTCTGGTGTTCTTTTATTCTTCTGTTTGTGTGCTGGATATACGTACAACGCTGAGACGGAAATTTAAATTCTATCGCCGCGTATATTTGAGTCCGCAACAATTTGGCGCCGTCTGTGGGAAACTTATCCCACAACTTCAAGTATTGCTACGATGGTCAACAGGCGTAGCAATCGCCTCATAGGAGCCTCCCGCTCTCATTCTCATCAATCCAGAAATCAGTCTATGAATCATAGACATCCGATATCTGCCTCTTTATACCCCGGGGGGCAAAACGCACCTGGAGAGGGGACCTCGGGACCCTCCCTAGAAGAGAGAATTCGAAAGATGGAAGAATCTCAAAACGAGATCCTACAACTCTTGCGAGAGACTCGACAGCCGACCCTAGCACCTCAGGAGGAGGTTCTTCTCCCTCGAGATCCACTTCGTGTCGAAGCTGTTCAAATTGAACATCTTCAGGCTGAGAATCCTCTTCCTCCACCCAGGAGGCGTTCATATTCACGTCAAGAGAACGAGCTGGCTGATACAGCAAGTTCTACCCATCCTCCACACGCAAGTCAGCAATCTCGCCTTCCTCAAGACCTCCCTGAGGAGCTAGCCCAACCTCACATTGTCGAGCTCCCTCGCAATGCCCTACACCACGAACTGCGACGATTAGTCCGGGAGGAATTCCCTACAGGAGGCATAAGGCAACCTCTTCGTCAGTGGGACTTCCAGGAGTCGTCACCCCTGGCAGAAGCCATTCTTCAACACCCTATTCCGGCTGGCTTTAAGCTGCCAAGCATTGAATCCTACGATGGGACATCCGACCCGTACGAGCACATCGACCATTACAGGACCATCATGCATATTCAACGAGCTTCAGATGCACTCCTTTGCCAGGTTTTCCCTGCTACTCTTAAAGGACAAGCTTGAACATGGTTCTATTCACTCCCAGCCAGAACGATCCCCACATTTGTCAAATTGGCCAAAGTATTTGTCGAACAGTTCGTAGCCAACCGAAGAATTGCTAAGGATTCTTCTCACCTTTCTGGGATTCGTCAGAATGAGGGAGAATCATTGAAAGAGTACTTTCAGTGGTTTTCTATCGAGGCTCGACAAATCCCAGGAGTAGACCCAGAATTGCTCAGAGGGGTCTTTCTTGGAGGACTTCGTCCTGGCCCCTTCTATTCGGCACTCATGCGCGATACTGTTCACTCATATACCGATCTGATTCATCGTGTGGAAGCACAGATATCAGCAGATGAGGCAATAAACGCTCACAGAAAATAGTTCGAGCAACCCACTGGAAAGCGCAAGGGAGCACCCGAAATGGATAATTCATCATCACAACGGAAAAAGCAAGGGAAGAGCAATCTACCTCCTAAACCCCCACTGCCACGACGAGAACCCCGACGAGAGAAGGAGTACACTCCGCTCAACACATCTCGAGCAAATGTGTTGATGGCGATTCAAGATCAGGACAAAGTGAAGTGGCCGCATCCTTTGAAGCCGAATACAGGAAACCAAGATCAGTACTGCTACTTTCATCGTAGCCGTGGCCACACTACTGAATCATGTAGGCAACTTAAGGAGGAGATTGAAAGACTCATCCGTGAGGGCTATCTTCGACAGTTTATTGGGAATCCACCTACCCGAGAAGAAACTCGTCCCACTGGGGGCAGAATCAACCACAAAGACAGCCATTGAATAGCCGGATAACGGTTGGCGAAATTGAAACAATCGCAGGAGGCCCCTTACTATCCGACCAAGTCTTTCTAACTGTGGAAGAAAATCCAACTCCAAAAAACGCTCGTATCGATCATTCCATCACGTTCAATGATTCCGACTTGTAAGGAGTAAAAAACCCCCATCAAGATCCGCTTGTCATAAACGCAGGCATTGGTGACCCATGTTACAATGTCAAAAGAATTCTTGTGGACAACGGAAGCTCCGTAGATGTCCTATTCTACTCTACTTTCCTCAACATGGGTCTCTTAAGAGAAAAACTTCAACCTGCTGCAGGTCCTTTATATGGATTTGATAATCGACCTGTAATCAGTCTCCCGGTAGTCCTTGGAGAATTTCCTCGACAGAGTACACACTCCATTCAATTCATCGTGGTAAAGTCAGAGTCAGCTTATAATGCCATCTTCGGGAGACCGCTCCAGTCAATTTTTGGGATCATCGCATCCATTCCTCACCTCAAGCTGAAGTTCCATACCCCATCAAGAGTCGGTGTAGTATGCGGAGATCAACAAATAGCACAGACCTGCTATCTTAGGCAGATCAAGTCTCGTCCGACGATTACCCTGAGCATCGAGGACTTTGATCTACGGAGCGAAGATATTCCTCAGAGAGCTTCCCCTGTGGAAGACCTTACTATTGTATCTATCTCTGAAGAGCATCCTTCAAAGACAGTGCGAATTGGATCACTGCTCTCAGATGATGAGAAGAAAAACTTTACAGCTTTTCTACGAGAAAATCAGGATATTTTTGCATGGAGTCCAGCGGATATTCCTGGAATTAACCCCGAAGTGATCGTTCACTCCCTCAAAGTCAATCCAACGTGCAAACCGATTATCCAGAAGAAGAGAAACTTTGCACCAGATCGCCAGCAAGCAATTGAACAAGAAGTAGATAAGCTTTTAGAAGCTGGATTCATACGAGAGGTGCACTATCCTACTTGGTTAGCAAATGTTGTCATGGTACGGAAGGGAAGTGGAGCTTGGAGAATGTGTATAGATTACACCGATCTCAATAAAGCTTGCCCAAAGGATAGTTTCCCGCTCCCTCGCATCGATCAATTAGTTGATACCACCTCTGGTCATCAGATGTTGAGCTTTATGGATGCCTACTCCGGCTACAACCAAATAAAAATGAATCCTGCTGATGAAGAAGCAACAGCTTTTCAAACAGACAAAGGATTATACTGCTACCGGGTGATGCCCTTCGGGCTCAAAAATACTGGAGCAACTTATCAACGTCTCATGAATAAAGTTTTCAAAAGCCTTATTGGACGTACTATGGAGGTGTACGTAGACGATATGTTGGTAAAAAGTCTGGAAAAAACCCAACATATCTCTGACCTGAAATAATGTTTCCACTTGTTAAGGCATTATAATATGCGACTCAACCCCGCTAAATGTGCTTTTGGAGTCGCTTCTAGAAAGTTTTTAAGGTTTATGGTAACCCATAGAGGAATCGAAGCCAATCCGGAGAAGATCAAGGCACTAAGGGACATGGTGCCGCCAAAGAACATCAAGGAGGTCCAAAGGCTGAATGGAAGAATTGCGGCACTATCTCGTTTCCTGGCACGTTCAGGAGACAAATATCTGCCCTTCTTCAAGATACTTAGAGGTGCTCGTAGCTCCGGGTTTCAATGGACAGATGAATGTCAAGAAGCCTTTGAACAATTGCGAAAGTATTTGGCATCCCCGCCACTACTTTCTAAACCAATACCAGGAGAGAGATTGTATTTGTATATGGCTGTATCTATCCAAGCCATTAGTTCAGTTCTGGTCCGAGAAGAAAAAGCTATACAACGTCCTATCTACTATGTTAGTAAGATTTTATCTGAAGTAGAGGGACGTTACCCTTTGGCAGATAAGACAATATTGGCATTAGTTTATTCCGCCAGAAAACTATGCCCTTACTTTCAAGCCCATTCAATTGGAGTTTACACGAATCTGCCGCTAAAAAGCATTCTGCAAAAGCCAGAAGCGTCAGGCAGGCTTGTTAAGTGGTCTGTAGAACTCGGAGAATTTGACATCCACTACTTGCCTAGACCTGATATTAAATCTCAAGCACTAGCAGATTTCGTAGTTGAATGCACCGTTCCAGTATCTGATGTACAACCGAGTGCTTCAACTTCTTCTCCATGCTGGATGTTGTACGTCGATGGAGCTTCAGGGAGTTCTGGGGCTGGGGCTGGAATTTTATTAATCTCTCCACAGAAGGTTACCCTTGAGTACGGGCTTCGACTCAAGTTCCCGGCAACCAACAACATAGCAGAATACGAGGCCCTTGTTGCTGGGTTAAGACTAGCAATTGACTGTGAAGTCCAGAACCTAATAGCCCACACTGATTCCCAACTAGTCGCCTCTCAGGTGGAGGGGAATTTTGATATTCACAACCCACAATTGGCTCAATATTGTAGCATTGTAAGGCTACTCTTAGCCCGTATATGGGAGCATCAAATCATACATATCCTCCGAGAACAAAATGCAAGAGCAGACGCTCTTTCTAAACTTGCTACATCAACAACGGGGGACATCTATAAGAGAAGATGTATCGAGGAAATCCACTTTCCAAGCATTCAGGGTCCATGGGTCATACAGTCAATTGACGAGCCAAGAGAGATGTCTTGGATCGAACCCATCTTGTCTTTTCTGAAAGATGGGGTACTACCCGAAGATCCTATAGCTGCAATACGACTTCGGAGACGAGCTGCAAATTTCACCATTATCAGCAACGAGTTGTATAAGCGCTCCTTCATTGGGTCGTACCTCAAGTGTCTCCCACCATCAGAAGCTGATTACGCGCTTCGGGAAGTTCATTCAGGAGTATGTGGAGAACATCTGGGAGGAAGAGCGTTAGCTTACAAGATCATGAGACAGGGATTCTATTGGCCTACAATGAAACAGGATGCACTTGAATTCACACGAAAGTGTGAAAACTGTCAACTGCATTCTAACCTCACTCATACACCCGCTCTGGAGCTTGCATCCCTTCAAAGCCCCTGGCCTTTTGCCCAATGGGGGATTGATATAATGGGACCTTTTCCCATAGTGACTGGACAGCGAAAATTCATTATTTTGGCTGTAGATTACTTCACCAAATGGGTGGAGGCAGAACCTTTGGCGAAGATTACTGAAGCAAATGCCAAGCAATTTTTATGGAAGAACATAATATGTCGTTTTGGCATTCCTGCAAAAATCATCACTGATAACGGGACACAATTCACCGTGAAGATCTTTACATCTTTTTGTAGGGATTTTCACATTCAGCTCATTCACACAGCTGTTGCCCATCCTCAAACTAATGGGCAAACAGAGGTTACAAACCGAACAATCCTGAAAGGGCTGAAGACACGTCTAGGGAAGGCTGGGGGGCAATGGGCCGAAGAACTCCCCAATATCCTCTGGGCTTATCGGATCACCGCTAGAACTCCTACAGGAGAAACCCCATATAACATTTGCTTTGGTACAGAAGCAATCATACCGGTTGATATCGGAGTTCTTAGCCACAGAGTTCAGACTTTCGACTTTAAAAGTAACGAGGAGAAGCTTAGAGCAAATTTGGATCTCCTCCCAGAAGTAAGAGATGAAGCCTCACTCAGAACCGCTGCATACCACCAAAGAGTTGCCCGTCACTACAATCGAAGGGTGAAACCTCGCCCTATCACTATTGGGGACTTAGTACTACGAAGCATTGAAGCCGCTGGAAAAGGCCCTCAGCGAAATAAGCTCTCCCCCCTCTGGGAAGGTCCTTATTTGGTAGCGGCTATGGTCAAGCCTGGAACCTTCAAACTGAAGGATGCTGGTGGAAAAATGCTTCCCCGAACTTGGAACGTGGGCAATCTTCGCAAATATTATCAGTAGGAGTTGATACTGCTATCTGTCTATGTGTTATGTTTGTCTTATATTTTATCTTCTCCTGTAGTCATATTATAAAGTTTTTCGTATATCGCTTATGTGTTGATTATAGAAGAACTTTTTTCTTGTATCCCTAAGTTATTCTAGGGAACTGCTATCTCATATTACGAAGCAATATGATATTCACTTTGTCGTGCTAATGTTTCTTCTCTCCAAACTCTTTTTCTGTGATTCGAGAAGTACACAATCTATATTGTATCTCAATCACTGAATGATCAATCCCAGGGGGATTTGATCCAACCTCTTCCGCACAGGTTAATGTCATCAAGAAAATGCTTTGACTAACAACCTCAGATATGTCAAGTATCCTAGGAGGATATCTTGAATATCAAAATCATTTGATGATCAATCCCAAAGGGAGTTGATCTGACCTTTTTTCGGATAGGTTAAGGGTATCGAGCAAATGCTTTCACTAATAACCCCGGATAGGTCAAAATCTTTAAAGAAAAGGAATGCCTCACATTTGTTTAAATCAAAAGAGAGCTCACTAAAATCCAAACTGAAGTAAAACTAAGTAAATTTCATTTGCATGTGAGAAAAGAACATCAACAACATCTTTATATATCACTGAACATCAAGTACACCAGATAGAAACATCAACATCGAGCATATATATAAGCACTAGAAAGAAAACAAAGAGATACAAAACTACATCAAAGACACCCTATAGAATCTCAACATCATCCTCGTCCTCCTCCAAGGCAAAAGCTCGCTGCAACTCACTCTCCAGCTCTTCACCACCAGAGTCCGAAGAAGCATCACTAGAAGCCTGGCTGGGAGTCAGTCCCTCGATCTCTGCTCCGGTCTTGCGATGTACTGTCCGAACACCCTTCATGAAGCCCCTGATGAAGCCATCCTCTGCGCACTCTGCCTCCAAGGCCTTCACCTCCACGTCATAAATATGACTGCGGGCCTCCTGAATGTGGTCCTCAATAATGATCTTGAAAGCATAAGATTTATTGAACTCTTCAATAACTGTTGACGGCAACTGCTGGGCCTCCTTCTTAGACAGTACACTCTGAAGCCTTTCATTCTCAGCCTCAAGGACTTGCTGAGCCTTTTCCTGCTGCTTGATCGTCGCTTGTGCCTCCACCAACTCTATATGCAGACGATCCATCCGTTCATTCTGAGAAGAGACTGAAGTGATCTTGTTTGCCAACTCAGTTCTGCATCCCTCAAGCTGATCCTCCACCACCTTCATCTCCTTCACTTTACTGTCATATTTCTTCTTGTACTCTCCCTGAAGGTATTTAACCTTCACAAACTCTTTGTTCCAATCATTCAGAGTCTTGGTCATCTCAAGCTTGAAATTAGAATACTGAGACAAGAAAAATATCAGAAATATATTCCTTAAGAAATGTAAGAAAGGAGAAGAAGTGAAGGAGAACTCACCAACTCCTCAGCCCGTCGGCGGCCGATGCACTGATGATTTAACACATCCTCTGGAATATATGACTTGGAGGGAGAAGCTCGGGGACCTTTGCTAACAACTGTCAAAACTTCATATGTCCTCTTCTTCCTCGATGCCTGCAAACCTTCCTCACTCCCTGGTCGCTTGGAGTGGTTCTTTTGGGGGACCACTTCTGGAACTCTAGCAGACTTCTTCAACATTTGAGCATGTGATCTCCCTGCTTGAGTAGATAATCCGACCTTGAACAAGTACTCCTCATCTACATATCTACTCAAGTAACGCACCTCGTAGTGTAGAGCATCCAAATCAGGGAGTTTGAGTATCCTCAGCAAATCTTCTGCTCCGATATGAAGGGGGACAGGTAGCTCTTTCAACTTCCCCCACTTCTCCTGAAGACCCCAATCATTCTGCACATAAAAGAAGTTGCTAATCCAACCTTTCGAGGGGTCTCGAGTGCGGATGTCCAACCACTTGGACCTGAATGAAATGCGTCCCTGCGCATCGCTAAAGAGACGCCCCATCCGAGAAAGGCACTCTGAGGAAAGTACCACTCCGCGGTCTCTGAAAAGCATGATCAGGCCCATCACGATCGACATTGCCCTGTAGGAAAATTGAGACAAGCATACCCCGCAAAGCGTCAGAATGTCGATCAGTTCGGAGAAAGGAGGAAATCGTAGTCCTGCTCGCAGACTAAATTCATACACCGTCACATATCCAGGGGGAGGAAAGCATGCGCGATCAGTTCTGGCCGGCACCTTCATCACCAAATCATTAGGAAAATGAAACTTTTTCCTAAATGAGATGAAGGAGTCCTCAGTGACGGTGGAAATCACATCGTCAGCCTTCGGCGCCTTCTGGGTCCTCTTTGGAACTTCAGACCGTTGAGCAGGACGGTCTTCTGAAGGAATTTTAGAGGAGGCGGGATCACCCATTTTTGCTTTCTTTACTAAAGAGGGGCGCAGATCTAAGTAGGGAAAATCACCTACGAAAGACTGCGGAAAGCCTCCGAAGTAGGAAGAAAAAGGGAGGAAGAACAGAGGGAGGAAGGGAGAAAGCCGCTAACTTCTGCGCAAAAAGAGGGGCGCCAAGTCAAGTAGGGAAAATCACCTACTTAAAAATGGCGGAAAGCCTCAGAATGCCAAAAGCTAGAAAGCCAGAGGAAGAAGAGAAGAAGGGGCGAGTTTCTACTAGGTCCTGGGGGGTCTATTTATAGTTTTCCTTAAGGGGGGAGGATTCCAAAATTTTATTAAATTCCCTAAAATTTTTCAAATTTTTCGAAATTTTTTGGGATTTTTTCGGAATTTTTCGGCCCCATTTAAATATATATATATATAATATAAAATAATAAAACCGGCCGGAGGTTTCCCTAGTCGCGGACGGGCCCAGGCGCGGGCCAGGCGGGCCAAGGCGCGGGCCAGGCGCGGGCCAGGCGGGCCCAGGCGGGCCTCGGGCAGGCCCAGGCGCGGGCTCAGGCGGGCCTCAGGCGGACCCAGGCGCGGGCCATTCGGGCCTCGGGCGGGCCCAAGCGCGGGCCTCGGGCGGGCCCAGGCGCTGTCCCGCGCGCCGCCGCCAGTGGCGGCTGCCGGCGGCCGGCCGGCCGGCCGGTTCGGCCGCCTACACATTCCCGGGCTCCGATTTCGGGCCCGGACGGTCCAAATTCGACGTTTTTGGGGTCCTTGGACACGTTTTTCGACGTTCCGGACTCAATTTTGACACTTTCGGAGCTCAACGGGGCCTCTATGATCAAGTTCGAGCAAACATTTAATTCTTGGAACGCAATTTTTTGCGATTTTGCCAAAGTGAAAAGCCGACACATATATTTTTGGACTCTTGGAGCTTTGATGTCCAAAAATAGGGGGGCAACTGATACGTCATCAAAAAATAATCTTGATCGGGCACGAATCTCGAGGAAAAACTCAAGTTGGAAACTTCAAAAATTATTTCGGAGACCATTTAAACTCCAATTTCAGCAAACTTATAGTCGAACTGAGCGTATCGGAAATACGAATCCAACGACACCAAATTCAACTTAATCCGAGCCCAAGTGAGTCCAAATCAAGTACTCGAAGCACTGTTGGAAGCATCAAACAGCTATTTGAGTTACCAAACAGTCTCCGATTTTGGCGAGCTTATAGTCGAATCGAGCGGCTCGACGAGACGAATCCAACGAGCCCAAGATCGTAGAATTCTGATATCATTAAGACCTTCAAATGATTGATAAACGGCTCACGATCAAGGGATTCAATATCGGCCGTACATCCGGATCACTCCCTATTTGCCCCTGATCCCTCACATATTTACGGGCTATGCCACTCCAGAAAAACTATAAATAGCCCCTCATTTCTCTTAAGAGGGGACCCAAGCCAAGAAGAGAAGGGAGAGAAGAAGAAGAGAAGAGAAGTCTAGGAGGGAACAGCTCCTCCTCGACCACCGCCGAAACACCGCCGGAACTCCGTCGGAACTCTGCCGGAACACCACCGAAGCACCACCGGGCGCCCGAAGGACGCCGGAGCTCTGCCCGACACGGGAGCAACATCGGAACTCTGCCTGACGCCAGAATTCTACCCGACGCCCGAGTGACGCCGGACTTCTTTCCAAGTGACGCCGGAATTCTGCTCGACACCCGAGTGACGCCGGAACTCTGCTTGGCCTTGTAACTGATACTCATTGTAATCTGATCGTCCTGAATTTAAGGGACGAATCAGCCTCGTGTATATCAAACAACACTAGTGGAACTCTTTCAACTGGGCGTGGCCCCGTGGTTTTTCCCTTTTTCAGGGCTTTCCACGTAAAAATCCTGGTGTTCTTTTATTCTTCTGTTTGTGTGCTGGATATACGTACAACGCTGAGACGGAAATTTAAATTCTATCGCCGCGTATATTTGAGTCCGCAACAATTATTAAAAAAAAAGCAACTTCGAGCTCTTCAACATGGTCTTGCAAACTCACATTAAGACGATCTAAAAAAAATATTTATATCAGTAACTTCTATGAATAGTTTTATGTTGCGGTAGTAAATCATGCAGCAAATATAAAAAAGAAATTAAAAATAGAGTGAAAATAAAAAACACCAATATTTAATATGAAAAACTCAAATCAGAAAAAAAAATCACAGAGAATTTCACTATAAAATTTTGGCAGTAATAGAACAAATTTTAAGAAGGAGCTTTGTTAATAATTAAATTTTAAGGAGCAAAATCTCAAAAGTATTTAAAAAGGAGCAAACTTACTAAATAGATTGGTGTATTCTATAAAATGCACCAAAGGTTTTGACGTTTTCAGAATGCACCAAATCATTTTGGTGCATTCTATAGAATGCACCAAATCATTTGGCGTTTTCAGATTGCACCAAATGGTTTGGTGCATTCTATAAAATGCACTAAATATTTAGCGTATTCTAAACAGAGCAGAATTTTAATCAAAATATCATTAGCATAGTAATTAGTTGATTAATTCAAGTGTGATAAAAGTTATTTTAACTTTTGTTTGAATATATTTGTCATTATTTAATAAGATTATATGAACTCCATTTTTAATAATCATTATATTCGAAGCTCAGCAATATCATCATATTTAGGAATATATTTGTTGTTATTTAATCAAACTGTAACCAATGTTAAGCTTCTCTCATATCATACTTGATTAATTACATATTAGGTCAAATTATTATTAAAATAAATTAAAATGATTGATTAAAATTTATATTGAATATAAGTATATTTAAAAGAAGGAATTGTTCTAATCTAAATTATTGGTGAAATAAAATATATTTATAGAAAAAAATTCATTATTTTTTAGTCTTTAAAATGTATTATAAGAGAAATTTCATTAAAGTATCTTATTTTAAACGATGTAATTTTATTTAACTTAGATATAAATATTTTTTATATTTAATTTTTTAATTATATTTATATTATTTAAATTCAATATACTTTAATTGATATTTTCTTTATTAATTTTTAAACCTTAAAATATTATTATAATTGACATGATCCAATAATCTTTATTTTGATATTAAAATTTATATATTTTATTAATAATAAATTTTATATTTAAATTGACATATTTAATAATATTTAATATTAAAATTATTTTAACAATTTATAGTTGCAAAAAAAATAAAAAACTAACTATGGTATTAAAAATACCTTAATAAAGCTAAAATTATAATTTGATATATATGTAGTAGACTTAATAACATTTTGATATATATATTTAGTGGATTAATAAATAAATACAAAAATTGGTAAAATAAATTGCATTGGATTAATCAACTAATTACTATGCTAATAATATTTTAATTAAAATTCTACTCTGTTTATAATACACCAAAACAAACCATTTGGTGCATTTTGAAAACGCCAAATAGTTTGAAAGAATGCACCAAGTGGTTTGGTGTATTCTGAAAATGCCAAATCCTTTGGTGCATTCTACAGAATGCACCAATCTATTTAGTAAGTTTGCTCCTTTTTAAATACTTTTGAGATTTTGCTCCTTCTTAAAATTTAATTATTAACGAAGCTCCTTCTTAAAATTTGTTCGCAAAAATATTATAAATCTCGCTTTTTTCATTATCTCTCTTGCACTTTTCTCTACCAACAAACAAAAAATAAAACATACAAAAATCACCTAGGGACGCAACACTTAATAAAAAACGAGAAAGAAAACCGTCAGCTTGTCTCACAATGCATGTGGCGGCGCCAAATTTGGAGAGTCGCGATGTCGCTCTACTCTCTATCTTCAGTCTACCTGACAGCACCACAGCTCCCGAGTTTGGAGCGTCGTAGCGCTCCATGGCAACGCTAGGGTTTACAGCACTGCAACGATCTGCTTTTTATTTATCTCCAAGCAAACTCTATAGCACCGTAGCTAGAGGTGTAAACCAGTCAATTTGAGCTTGAGTCGCCGTTGGCTTGAGCCTGAGCTTGATTAATTAATCGAGTTTGAGCTCGAGCTTTATTCTACGAGTTAGAGTTGGCTCAAAAGCTAGCTCGTTTATTATGAAAGAGGGAAAAAATTATTATTTAAGTAATTATTATAATAAAATAATAAATTATAAAAAAAAATAATAATAAATAATTACTTAACATCTTAATATAAGAAAGTGAGATATAATTTTAAAATATTTTTAATAGCTTTATACTTAAAATCTTGAATTCTAATATTTTTTTAAGTAAATTTAATATTAATATTTTTTAAACGAGCCGGCTCACGAGCTAACGAGTTGAGTCAAGTCACGGCTAGCTCAAACTTGGCTCGTTAACTCATTAAGCTCGACTCACGAGCCATTTATTGAGCCGAGCCCGAGTTGACTCAGGAGTCGACTTGACTCACTTACACCCCTAATTGCAGCACTGTATGGTTGTATGAAAGAAAAAAAAAATTCCTGCTGTAAAACGCCCAAACTCAAGCAGGGGAGTACCCCAAGTGAGCTCGACAAACTGAATTGAGGTCCCATACAACAATATAATCTAATTGATCAACACAATTAGATTCCACACATAACTAACAATTTATTTAGAGAAAAAATACAAGGGATTAACTTTCCTGAGTTAAGTAAAAGAATTATCTAAGATATTATGATCAAGCTTTAATGATAATGGGTCATAAAGATATTGATTTTTTATGAAATAAATGAATTATTAATTTTTTTTTATATTTCAGTCATCTCAAAGTAAATTAAGTGACTTTAAAAATCATTATAACTAAAATTGATCAAAATATTCTTCTCTAAAAATTAAAATAACTTGAAACCTTATAATAGAGATAAAATAGTTGAGTTTAAAAGGGTCGGTTGGCTATGTATGCCACGCACATCTTCTAATTGATGGGCGCTGTATGATTATCAAGACATATGGCCGACATAATTTATGAATAATGAAGGGTGGGCTTGCTCGGCCAACCCTTTAAAAAAAAAAAAACTAAATAGTTAAGCTAGAATGACCCAAATTCCTTAATATGCATTCATATTTCACTTATTATTATCAGCTTAAACACTAACAACAAATTATAATTTTCATTTTTTTAAGCATTTAGGCCAATTAAATAAAACTCATACTCTCATCATATACTCAAGCTTCTAATTCAAGACCTCTTGGTTGAAAGCCAAAGCTCATAATCAGCGGATCAGGATAAGCTGTGTTTATTTTTTTCTTGCATTTCCTTAAAAACAAAGCCTCACGAAAGGAAATGTGCATTAACCAATGGATTTATCCTTAATGTTACAAAACCTCCGATTATTACTTGCAAAGTGATTGTATCGCTTTCGGCAATCCCACGCCAGCTAATTAAGAGTAAATCCAATGCATCTCACTCTATTGCCTTTTTGTTCTCATTATTCTAAATTACAGAAGAAATATATATATAAAAGAAGAGTGGATCCAAAAGAGAGAAAATCAGGGGGGAAAAAATCCCCTTCGATTGCCTCCCATCCTCATATTCTGAATTTCTAGAAAATCTTTGCAATCAGAGAGAATACCCCTCCGTGGCTTCAATTCCAACTAATGAAAACAACTTCACTTGGCTTCTCCCTATCAAAGACCCCCCTTCTATTATGGCCTGGCACTGTCTCTCTTTTTGGAAGTTTTCTGCAACTGATGTTGCTTCTAGCATCAGACAATCTGAAGTTTACAGTGACAATCAGTGAATCTTTAAGTGCTTAAATTAAGGCTCATCAATAGTCTGTTTTGCTAGTGGATTTTAAGTGCAATTTCAAGGAGTGAAAATTCTTTAAAGTAAAATTCTTGAAAGCTTTCTTCAATTTATTGAAAAAAGGCTTTATAGAAAAGTAGCATGTAAGGTAAATACATAAATTACAAAATATGGTCTAATGAAGGTCTAACATAAAATAAAAGATATTTTGATTATATTCATATTGATATATCAATGAAAAATTATCTTGATCGAGCATGAATCTCAAGATATAATCAGGTTGAAAACTTCAAAAATTAAATTGGGGACCATCTGAACTCCAATTTCAGCAAACCTATAGTCGAACTAAACGTCTCAGAAATACGAACCCAACGATACCAAATTCGACTCAATCCAAGCTCAAATGGGTCCAAATCAAATACCCGAAGCACTTTTGGAAGGTTCAAACCACAATTTGGATTACCAAATGGTTTCCAAATGTGACATGCATATAGTCGAATCGAGTGGCTCGACAAGACGAATCCAACGAGCCCAAGATCATCAAATTCTGATATCATTAAGACATAAATGTCCGATAAACACTCTATGATCAGGGGAATCAATATTGGTCATCCGATTGAGCACTCTAAACCTACCCCGGGATCTTCTCCATATTTACGGGGTGTGCCACTCATGAAAATCTATAAATAGAATCACATTCTCTACATGAAGGAGACTTTTGGCTGGAGATTGGAGAGAGCTCTGAGACTGCAAGAGCTCTAGCACCACCACCAATAAACTCCCATTGACTGCCGCCGGACTTCCACCCGCCCACCAACCATCGCCAGACTTCCACCTGGCCGCCACTCGATGCCAGAGCTCCGCCCAACTGCCGATTGACGCCGGATTTCCACCCGTCCGCTAAATGACGCCGGACTTTCGTCCGACCTTCGTTTGTAATTAGACTTCAACCTGACGGTCGATTATTGTAAAATGATTGTCCATACTTCAAGGACAAGTCAATCACTTGTAATCAATTTAAGTATTAGTAGAATAATTTCAACTGGGCGTAGCCCCGTGGTTTTTCTCCTTTTCAGGGCTTTTCACGTAAAAATCCAGGTGTTTCCTTTTTTCTTCTGTTTGTGAGGTGGATATCCGTACAATGCTAAGAAGAAAAATACTAACTCTATCGACTCGTATATTCTAGCCCGCAACACATATAATTACATTCATTGCGTATTATGACTGTTCAAATAATATGCAAACTAGGACTAAGTCAACGATCAGTTCTGAATGTGTTGGTTGACTTCCAAAGAACGATGGCATCAAATGAACATGCCTAGTCATCTTCTAAGGCTGGTTCACTGTTTCTCTATAAAAGTGTACAGTAGACCTCATAAGTATGTGTTAGAGCTGATGAGTTAGTTCTTGTTGATCTTAAAATTTTGACGAAATTGAAATTAAATTTTGACTATGAGATATTTAAACATACTAGTTATTTACTATTAGAAAAACAAAATAGTCCTCAAGGATTTTTCGAGATTAACCATGAGTCAATCGAATATCGTGCGACTATTTGACTAAGGCTTATTTGATTGTTTAGAAATTTAGAATTTCTAAACATGTTATGATCATTTTTTATATTAAAGAAGATTATAAGTGCATGAAGTTATATGATAAATGCTAGTCTTCGGGTTATGAGGTAAAAGGGGTAAGAAAATAATTAAATGAAAATATTATCAAATTTTAATTTATTTTGAGATATGTAATATAAGATCTTATTGTTTATTTATTACATTTGTTTTAGAATTGTTGCAGGCTAGTAGATTTACGGCGGCAGAGCCAGTAAAATTTTCGTCTTAGCGATGCACGAATATCCAGCACACAAACAGAAAGAAAGAAGTAAAATATCCGATCTTTTTTACGCGGAAAGCCCGAAGAGCGAAAAAACACATGGCCTCGCCCAGATGAAAAGATTCCACTAAACTTGAGTGAATTACAAAGGTTGACCCGTCCTTCGGCTTGGAGGCGGTCAAATTACAGTAACTTGGAGAGTTAGAGCAAAGTCTGGCGATGCTAGGGCGGAAGTCTGATGGCGTCCGGGCAGAAGTTTAGCTAACGAGGAATGATCCGACCTTTGTTGGGCGGAAGTACGGAGGCGGTCGGCGGCCAGGTGGAAGTCCGGCGGCGGTCGGCAGCAGGGTGGAAGTCCGGTGACGATCAACAGCAGGGTGGAAGTCCGGCAGCTGTCGGCAACCGGATGGAAGTCCGACGGCCAGGTGGTGGTTCGACGAAGGTCGGGCTGAATTCCGCCGGCGGCCGGCTAGAAGTCTGGCGACGGTCGGCGACTGGGCGGTGGTCCGACGAAGGTCGAGCTGAAGTCCGGCGGCGGTCGGCGACCGGGCGGTGGTCCGACGAAGGTCGGGCTGAAGTCCGGTGGCAGTCGGCGGCCGGGTGGAAGTTCGGCGAGGGTCGCGCTAAAATCCGGCGGTGGTCAGCGGCCGTGTGGAAGTCCGGCGGTGGTCGGCGGCCGGGTGTTGGTCCGACGAAGGTCGAGCTGAAGTCTGGCGGCAATCGGAGGCTGGGTGGAAGTCCGGCGGCAGTCGGCCGGGCGGTGGTCCGACAAAGGTCAGGCTGAAGTCCAACGGTGGTCGGTGGCCGGGCGATGGTCCGATGAAGGTCGGGCGGAAGTTCGGCGGTGGTCGGCGTCTGGGTGGTGGTCCGACGAAGGTCGGGCTAAAGTCCGGTGGTGGTCGGCGGCCGGGTGGAAGTCCGGCTGTGGTCGGCAGCCAGGCGGTGGTCCGACGAAGGTCGGGCTGAAGTCTGGCGGTGGTCAGTGGCCGGGCGATGGTCCGACGAAGGTCGGGCGGAAGTCCGGCGATGGTCGGTGGCCGGGCAGTGGTCTGAAGAAGGTCGGACGAAAGTCCAGCCGTGGTCGGCTGCCGCGTGGAAGTCCAGTGGCGATCGACGGCCGGGCGGTGGTCCGACGAAGGTCAGGCTGAAGTCCGGTAGCGGTCGGTGGCGAGGCGATGGTCCGATGAAGGTAGGCCAGAAGTCCGACGACGGTCGGCTGCCGGACGGTGGTCCGACTAAGGTCGGGCGGAAGTCCGGCTGCGATCGGCGGTTGGGTGGAAGTCTGGCGGCGGTCGGTGGCCGAGGGGTGGTCCGACGAAGGTTGGGCTAAAGTCCGTCGACGGTGGCCGGCCGGGTGAAAGTCCGGCGGTGGTCGGCAGCAGGGTGGAAGTCCGGCGGCGGTCGGCAGCCATCTGGAAGTCCGGCGGTTGTCGGAGGCTGACTGGAAGTCTGGCGCCGGTCGACGGCCGGGCGGTGGTCCGACGAAGGTCGTGCTAAAGTTCGGCGGCGGTCGGTGGCCGGGTAGTGGTCCGACGAAGGTCGGTCAGAAGTCCGAGGGTGGACGGCGGCCGGGCAGTGGTCCGACTAAGGTCGGCCGAAGTCCGACGGCGATCTGCGGCCGGGCGGTGGTCCGACTAAGGTCGGTGGAAGTCCGACGGCGATCGGCGGCCTGCGTTGTTCCGACGAAGGTTGGGCTGAAGTCCTGCGGCGGTCGGCGACCTGGTGGAAGTCCGGCGACGATTAGCAGCCGGGCGGTGGTCTGACGAAGGTCGGGCTGAAGTCCGGCAGCGGTCGGTGGCCAGACGATGGTCCGATGAAGGTAGGGCATAAGTCCGACAGCGGTCGGCTGCCGGACGGTGGTCTAAGGTCGGGCGGAAGTCCGGCTGCGATCGGCGGCTGGGTGGAAGTCCGGCGGCGATCGGTGGCCGAGGGGTGGTTCGACGAAGGTCAGGCTAAAGTCCGTCGGCAGTGGCCGGCCGGGTGAAAGTCCGGCGGCGGTCAGCAGCAGGGTGGAAGTCTGGCGGCGGTCGGCAGCCATATGGAAGTCCGGCGGCGGTCGGCGGCCATATGGAAGTCTGGCGCCGGTCGACGGCCGAGCGGTGGTCCGACGAAGGTCGTGCTGAAGTCCGGTGGCGGTCGGTGGCCGGGCGGTGGTCCGACGAAGGTCGGTCGGAAGTCCGGGGGTGGACGGCGGCCGGGCAGTGGTCCGACTAAGGTCGGCGGAAGTCCGGTGGCGATCTGCGGCCGAGCGGTGGTCTGACTAAGGTCGGTGGAAGTACGGCGGCCGGCATTGTTCCGACGAAGGTTGGGCTGAAGTCCTGCGGCGGTCGGCGACCGGGTGGAAGTCCGGCGACGGTCGGCGGCCGGGCCGTGGTTCGATAAAGGCGGGCTGAAGTCCGGCAGTGGTCGGTGGCCGGGCGATGGTCCGACGATGGTCGGACAGAAGTCCGGCCACAGTCGGCGGCCGGGCGGTGGTCCGACAAAGGTCGGGCTGAAGTCCGACTGTGGTCGACAGCTGGGTGGAATTCCGGCTGCGGTCGGCAGCCGGGTGAAAGTTCGGTGAAGGTCGAGCGGTAGTCCGGCGGCGGTCGGCGGCCGAGCGGTGGTTTGACTAAGGTCGGACGGAAGTCCGGCGGCGGTCGGCGGCCAGGTGAAAGTCCGGCGGCGATCGACGGCTGGGCGGTGGTCTGACGAAGGTCAACAGGAGTTCGCCGGCGGCGGTGCTGGAGCTCCGGAAGCCTTAGAGCTCTCTCCAATCTCCAGCCAAAAGTCCCCCTCATGTAGAGAGTGAGGTCTATTTATAGATTTTCATGAGTGGCACACCCTATAAATATAGAGAAGATCCAGGGCAGATTTAAGTGTTCCATCGGATGGCTCGTATTGATTCCCCCGATCATAGAGAGTTTTTCAACTGTTTAAGCGCCTTAATGATGTCGGAATTTAGCGATCTTGGGCTCGTTGGATTTGTCTCGCTGAGCCGCTCGATTTGACTATAGGCATGCCATATTTGGACATCGTTTCATCATCCAAATAATATTTTGAACCTTCCAAATGTGGTTTCGGCCCCTGATTTGGATCCATTTGGGCTCGGGTTGGACCGGTTTTGGTGTCATTAGGTTCGTCTATTTGAGATGTTCAGTTTGACTATAAGTTTGACGATCCCGAATTTAATTTTGAAAGTTTCCAACTTGAATATGCCTCGAGATTCGTGCTCGGTCAATGTATTTTTTTGGTGAGGTATCAAGAATAATTAATATTTTTAAAATATATATTTATAAATTTTGATTAGAATATTTTGAGCTAAATTTTCTTTTAAAATAAAATTAAATTTGACCCTATGGTTAGTGGTCTTTTCAGCAATTCACTTCACTCATTCATGGAAATAACTTTAATAGTAAAAGATCTGTGTGATTTAATCTTCGGCTCAGAAGAGCCGGCCATCGTTTCGAACCGGTTTGGGTCGACTCGCCCAGATATATAGTTTCATTGTCGTGCTTCTGCAGCGGCCGCGCAAATCAACAGATTAGGGTTTTAGCGAGTAAGATAAGCGGCCGTGAGAATGGTTGAAAAGGGTAGCAAAGGACGGAAGGAAGAAGTTGTCACAAGAGAGTATACTATAAATCTTCACAAAAGGCTCCATGGATGGTATTCTCTTTATCGTTTCATGTTATCTTTTTCGTTTCTCTCTTTTTTCCGCCCCATTTTAATTTATTTCAATGCATGTGTCGAGAAGGGATTGATGGTTTTTGTAAAAATAGATCAGTATGCTGCTTAATTTGATGCTTGATTAAGTGACTTGAAATTACTAGATCTTGTTTCGTTCCGTTTTTTTTTGCGAATCATTTGAAGTTTGCTCTTGTTAGCCCTTTTTAATTGTTTTCTGCTATCAAGGAACCAGCTGGAGTCCTCACCTTTTTTTTTACATTGCCTATCGATTTGTACCTGGAAATTAAGGAAGAATGAATCCTTGCATATTTATGGGTGAGATATGGTCACATTAGAAGTTTTATGTTTAACTTCTTAACGATGAACACTAATAATAGGCGATTGCTGTTTTCTGGAATGTGCAATGTAACTGTTTCATTGTGCTTAACCAACCAAGTCCTGTTATGGTGGGACGGTAGAGGTGTGGTCATAGGAATTGATTCCACAGCACGATATGAAATCTTAATTGATTGCATTAGTAGAACTTGTAGCTAGCAGAGTGAATGCTGCACACAAGTGATCGATGGTATTGTATTTACTGGGTTGATGAATGGGCATGAGACATCCCTTTTTATTCGATTTTAATAAAAGAAAACTAACAAATTGATTATCTTTTTTTTGTATGCACTTTGAGACGATTATGTACCATTAGGAGGTAGCTTTTTATAATTTTTAGTTTTTGACCTAAAGAATTTCTTTCACATGTGCTGTATCAAATTCATCCCCGTTTGATTTAATGTCAAGCCAAAATATTGAGTTTTTGGTGGTTCTAGGTCGTATGAGCAGTTGCTAATAATGGGTGACCTTTTTGCAATACTGGACGGAAACAAGTTTTGATAGGAGGTTCGTGTAGTTCATCGAGGATCATCAAATCTAAAGCGCATGCCTTATTAGAGAGGGGGTCACATGTAGATGAGCCTTAAGTGTACTAGCACCGCACCTATTATGACCAATTGATGACCTGAGCTTGTGGGGTGGCATGGATCATTGATTAAGAAAATGGTTGATTTTAATAAGTCTTCATAGGTCGGCGGGCTATCGGTGAATTCTGGGATTTATTTTGAATGAAAAACTTTTGTTTTAGGTGGGATTTGAACAAAAAAATGTGTTAACTTTATACATTCATAAACCAATTGCTCAGCCATTCTTTTCTTACTAATAGTACATGAATATTATTTAATAAATGAGAACAGCTATTGCATAGGAGTACACCACGTTTAAGCTTTATTTTAAAATATGGATTTTATTTTCTAGTCATTTTATTCTTATCATTTATTCTTTAT
The DNA here is from genome assembly GCA_019925795.1 of Dendrobium chrysotoxum. NCBI lineage: Eukaryota > Viridiplantae > Streptophyta > Magnoliopsida > Asparagales > Orchidaceae > Dendrobium > Dendrobium chrysotoxum. The sequence continues at coordinate 15,175,483 of CM034308.1, forward strand.
ATTGGAAATGCTGTATATTTGGATTATGAGGTACTCAAGAAATATGTTATTGTTTTTCTTTGCAAAAGATCATTGATTAGAAGGTTGTCCAAAATTATTTAATTAAATTTATAGGTTGATAAAGTACAAAACCCGCCTAAGGTTTTTTTTAAGCTAAGGCTCTGTATCCTCCTGAAATCAATCCATAACCTGTGAAGGCTTGTTTGGAATCACGGTGGCCCATTGCTCTACATGGGACCATTGCTTTCTCAACTTAGCAATCGTGCTTACCTCCATATTGAGCCATCAAATTCATCAACATATGGTGATTTGCATAGTGCTACTTATATTGGCTGATATTGCTTAAGACAGGTCATCTTTAGTAAACATTTCAAAGTTGTTTGCATTATGCTTCTGTACTAGAATTGGATGAAACTTTAATGAATTTCATCCTTAGTTTCAAGCAAAAATACAATTTGTTTTTTTTTTTTTTCAAATTTTGATGAGAAGGAAATTATTAAAAAATTGTATTTGGTAGTTTACATTTAGCACCTAATTGATACTTGGTTAGCCCTAAGCATTGGATCATGGAAATGCTTAGCCAATTTACTCACCCCATCTAAAATGTCAATGTTTGATAAAATTTCAATGAAAATCTTCAATCTGGCTTGATTCAAAGCTATAAGAAGCCCAGATAAAGGCATAAGGTGTGTGATCAGACCCTTCTAATTTTAAGCGGACAATAATCATGTTTCTTTATTCAAACATGTAAAATGGCTTGGTTCAGGCATAATTTGTTGAACTATTTTCACCCCAAGACATTCTTGCATGAGACTGTCTAAAATGCGAGCCTATTTTGATGAATCAAGAACTTATCTTTGACTATGTATGAACCTAAATTTAAATGCACTGCTGCTTCTTGAAAACTAAGAATGCAGTTTCTTCGTTTTTAGCTGCATTCATGTGTTAAGTAATGCTTCCCTGGAATTTCTGGTCAAATGTGCTTATATAACTTTGTAATGATCTCTAAATGACTGTTTGATCTATGAGACAATTATATGGTCTTTAAAATTCCATATCATAAATTCAATCATTAATTTAATGATCAGAAACCCCTAATCTTTTCAAGCCCTTGCATACTCTTCTAACTATTAACTATATGAGGTTTCACCTATCAAAGTCAGGTCGTGTGCAATTATTGATATCTCCACCATTCAAGTTGTCTTTTACAGGCATATTTATGACTTTAGATAGTGGACTTACTGTTTTCCTTTTACAATGAAGTTGTGTCTTTTGTCTCAATTTAGTACCTTCTTCTATTTTGATACACATTCTTTTTGTCTGCAACCCATTTGTCTCAATGGCATGAATAAAATGTAAAGGCATTATTTATGGATTAAATGTAAATTTTGATGCATTAAAAATAAGAAATTTTATGTTAAAGAAATATAATTCAGAGCAACTTAGTTTGTGATTATTATAGATATTATTGCAAGCTGCAACTCTCAAATCATCAAACTAATGTGGCTCTTGGTTTATTCTATTTTGTTTGACCTGCATTTCATGCCAATCTAATTTGCTATAGTTTGGTCAATTTTCCTCCTTCCATTTACTTATGATGTTAGATTTATTATAGGCTTTACTTTGTTCACTTTTATTTTTCCAGCCAATTCATCTAGCCTAGGGGTGTGAATTAGTCTAATCGAGCTCAAGTCATGACTAACTTTAGCTCAATTCGTCTTTCTCACGGTAGGCTCATTATTGAGCTCATTAATTATGCTTGAGTCGAGTTCTCCCGCACTTTGCCCACTCATCAAGGCAAAGAAGCAAGGAGATTGTAATAAGGGCTCGCTAGAGATCGATTGAAGAGGAAGTTGCAATTGGAGCTTGCTAAGGGACCAATGACTAGGAAGTTGGTGTGAGAGCTTGTTGGGGAAGACATCAGTTGGACTAACAATGAAGAAGCTATGTTGGGAGCTTGCTGGAGAAGGCATCAATGAGACAAGTGGCAAGGAAATCATTATGGGATCTCGCTAGAGAAGGTATCGACTAGACTAGCAATGAGGAAGTCATGACGAAATAAGAAGGCATTGATGAGATCAATGATGTTCGATGAAAAAGAAAAAGAGGACATTATAAGACTTGTGGTGAATTGGCACGGGATTAACCTAAAGAGAGGAGAAATGATATAACATTTAGGGTCTACCTATTCATTTTAATCAAGTCAGCTTTGAGGTCGTGAGCCGAGTCTCGTCAAGCTCAAACTCAATCTCATTTAATATGCACGATATAATTTGAGCTATATCTCAAGCATGTTGCTGAATTAGTTCAAACCATGTGCCAGCTTGGCTCGTGTGCATCACTATTCTTGCCTTTTATTTTATGTTCAAGCAAAACAAGCTGCATTGATCGAAGATACACCGTCACAGCCTTTTATCAGTAGAGTAATGGGCTTTAAATAGTAACTATTTTATTTTGAAAGTGTGTTTGGTCAACTGCCCTTTACCTTTCGTTCGTGATAGTAACAAAATGATGTAGCTCTTCGGTTTCTTCTATTCTGTTTGTCTTGCATTTAATGTTCTATCTAGTTTATTTTCTTGTTGAGATAGTTTGCTAAACTACCCTTATTCCTTGCACTTATGATACTTCATTTAGCATCTGTTTTACGTCACTTTTTATAGCCAATTCTTGCCTCCTCTTATTTCAAGTCCTAGCAAAACAACTTCTTGCATGATATGAGAAAATTGTTGATAAAATATGATATCATTTTATCACTAGACGAAATGACTGAGATATTTAACTTATAATACAACTTTGTTTTTTTTAAACATAGTTTGATCAACTATTATCTTTCCTTTTACTCCTGATGCCGCATTTACTGACAAATTGATGCAGCTCTCTTCTTTCTTTTATTTTGCTTGTTATGTATTTTATGTCAATCTGGCTTATTCATATCTTTATTCATTCGTTCTTTTTTCTTTATTCATTCTTTTTCGATAAATTTTTGCCTCTATTTTTTAAGTCCCAAGTAGAATTCTACTTTGATGATATGCAAAAACTTCAGACAAAACATTGTTCTTTTATCACTTTAGGAAATGATTGAGAGCTTGGACTTTCAATACCAACTCCCCAGTCACTTTAACTACATAGCACATCATTTACGAAGGCAATTGTAATAAGAGCGTAATTTAGTTATTTGTTTCTTTGAATTGATAATGAAAAAAAAAGGTAAAAAATCAAAGGATTTGTATTATTAATTTCATCTAAATTTAACTGCCTCACACAGAAAATGTGCTGGTGCTCGTTATGTTCGGTCATTTTTTTTAATTGAAATGGGAATTTATATGCTTATTTTGAAGTTTTCTCAAATTTGAGCTGTCTTATGAACTTGAGACGACATAGTTATGAAAAAGATTCACCTACATGACTTGACAGGTTTGGGTTGGGGTGTGCAATGGTTTGATTTGATTCTAAATTAGCCTATATTTTAGTTTTTTATATGGATTACAATTAAATAGTCTAACTAGGTTTGATTTTTTTAAAATAGATTGATAGTTAAAGCATATGTATATAAAAGAAAGGTTATAATTTCACATGAGTTAATCTTAGAACTTCAATGTGATAGAAATTAGATATAAGATTTGTAATTTTAAATATAATGCTTGATCAATTTCAATTGGCTTATTTCTGGTTTACAGAAATTCAAATATAATATTTTTTTAACTCTTAATTGTGTGATTCAATAGTAGAACTCAACTTTAGAAGTCTTAAGCTTCATTTGGGATAACTTTTTTAATGCTTTTTAAAACAGTTTTTTTAGTATAAAAATTTTTCAAATGAAACCTTAAGGTGGTGCATATGCCTGACATCAGAATGTTCTGAGAGCTGTTTTTGGTTATCCTAACTATTATCAATGTTATTCCCATGATTATCATTTATTAAATTGAATGTAATATGTGTAGCATTTTGGAACTTGTAATTGTGATATTAAATTTAATATGATTTATCATTGAGCAGCACTTTCAAGAAAAAAGCCCCCAAGGCTATAAAGGAGATCAGGAAATTTGCACAGAAGGCAATGAGGACAGCTGATATCAGAATCGATGTAAAGGTGAATAAGCAGATATGGAGCAGGGGTATCCGCAGCGTCCCCAGGCGAGTTCGCGTCAGGATTGCTCGCAAGAGGAATGAGGAAGAAGATGCCAAGGAGGAATTCTACTCTCTTGTGACGGTTGCTGAGGTCCCTCCCGAGGGTCTTAAGGGACTGGGAACGAAGGTCATTGATGAAGCAGATTGATTTCAGCCATTTTAGTTTCAATTTTGCATGGGGCTTATCTGCACTTTTCATTTTGTACTGCTATATGTTCCTTGATTCAAGCATGTTTGAGATATTTATTTTGAATGATGCTTTCATTTAGCTGATATTTGATTACATGTAAACTTTCTTGCAGAAAACTATAATATTTGGTTTTTCACTGCTTTGACGTTTTACTATTATATATATGTTATTTATTATAACCATCAGTTTCAGCTCTGCTGAGGTTGGTTTCATCTACAGATTATGCTAAGTTTCTCAAATTTGATTGTCAGGTTATGAATTGCTTAAATTATCTGAAATCTACCAAAAATACATATTTTTTCTGCATTCTTAGACCTAAAATTAAGACTAGCAATATCAATTCATAATTTAAGCAGGAAGGTAAAAAAAAAAATAATCGAATGCAGGCCGAAAGTATATATATATTTATCAGTGAGCGATCATGGACAAGAAAATGCAGCAAACTGTCCATTCAGAAAAAGAAAACGACCAAAATAAAACATTCAAATCATATGACTACGTTTGCTGTGTACATTGATCCACATATGCCACAACAATCCAAAGTTCCAAGACTGCTCAACCAATCTAATAACCTACACAAATCTACCCAACTGATAAAAGTTCGAGCTGCAGTCAGGTAGAAGAACAAGAGATCAACTTCGCTTCCTTGAATATAAACTAAATCTTCAATAAACATTGATGAATGACCGATGAAGATTGAAAAGGTGGGTCCAAAGTTTCCTGCAAACCAGTTTTCTTGGCATAAAATGGAAATTACATCCATGACAAGCAATATTTTCCAGAAAAAAATAAAATTGCAAAATATAACATAAAACATATTAGAAGTGTGTATTGAACTAACTCTTATGTGCATCCCAATTCAAAAAAAATCTCTCCTCATACAAAGTCCTTTACATTGGCTTTAGCATCCTTATCAAACAACAGCGTTTACTAAGAACATGTCAGTATAGATTGAAAATATAGATTCTTTGACAAATAGTCAGCCTTTTGGAGGATCCTAAATTTTCTTAAAGATGCCCCAACTAGATGAAAACTTACACTTCATGCCAATAGATGTGTAATTCATATAGCTCGCTGCTTATATAACTTTGCTTGCAAGTCGTGCTTAACAACTATATTAGGCATTAATATGCAAAACACAGGGTGTAGCAAAGATTGACACCAGTCACTTGAGCCTTCTTATCCTCTTTCTCATTGAACAAAAAATTTAAATAGACTAGTGTTTCTTGGTGTATCCTAGTCAAACTGTTTAATATCACCTACAGAAACATATGGAACACAAGGAAAATTGCACAAAATGAAGATTTTGAGATATAGGCGAACTTAAAGAACAAGTTATCAAGCAGGTATTGAACCTAAAGTTTTGACCCCAAAAGAAATCTGTTCTACTTGGTCAAAAGAAAGGGGGATGCAATGCACGAGATTCATCATTATAGTATGCAAACTTGCCCCTGCTTGATAGAGAATCTTCAAGGAAAGATTACTGTTATGAATTTTCATAGATGATTATGCTAAGACTGTCAAAATAATATGAATAGAAACCATGTCACAGCCTACAAAATAATTTGATATAATAATGTCAAGTTTCTATGAAGATTTTAGGTCTTTTATGAATGTCGGTATGGTATGTTTGTTGCCGTTTACAGAATTTTTTTGACCGCTCAAAGTTTGGGATTTCTTTCGAGGGGTACCATAAAAATAAAGCTCTAAGAAATACAAAATCCTGAATAGTAGACGTTCAAATCTCAACTGTTTGAAGATTACCAAAAGAAGAAAAATTGAGTACCTGGAATTCCGTATGAAGGTCCTAGTAAACCCCAGAAACCAGTGGGCTATCATCTTCATCAATAATTAAGGTAACAGCACAGACCACAAGCCTGAAAAAATTGTAGAAATTCAGTGAGCAATGTCCTGCTAATGTGATCAATTAATTGGAGTTTGGAATGAACGAAGGTCAATTTCATCTAACAGCCAGAAAGTCTAAAATAGTTCACGTTGAAGCCTGAACCAGAATTAAGAATGGGAAAGCACTGGAAAAGAATAAAATCCAAGAGTTAAAGAACAAGGCCAACGTCATGTCCCAATTTAAACACATAATTAGACCGTAAATATTGATTAATTTTGAACCTGGCTCACGTTACATCCAAGAATTATTTCAAGTATCAAGGTTAAATCCATTTCATTTTGTTTTGACTCATGGGCGGAGCTGTGCCCCCGCAAGAAAAAAAAAATGTATAATTTTTTTATATTATTATTAATATTTTTATTAAAATAAAAATATATTTAATTACCTTTATTCTTTTATTCATCCCATAGCTCTAATTTTTATATAAAAATAAATTACATTTGAATATTATAATCGGAATTTTATTATGATAAATTAAAATTTTTTAATTAATTTTAAGATTAATGCATATAAAATAAGTTGAAAGAGCTTTTCTACTATGATTATTATAAAAATTCAAATATATAATAAAATTAGAGATTAATAGATGAATGATATTTTAATCACTTATATTGAAAAAAATATATATTTGATTGCATTGATAAAAAAAATAATCATTTAACTTTTCTAGAATATGAAAAGTATGAGTTATAAATTGTAATTTTTATCATCGGATATTTTATCTTTTTAAAATAACAAGTTCAGATAAAATAGTTTTTAAAACTATTAATGCAAGACTCATGAATGAAAAATTGAGGGAATATTTAAAAAATCTAATTTGTGCCTCACACTAAAAAAATTTCTGACTCCAAATTGAAAAATAATTACATTACAAAGAATGTGAGTAGAACCAACCGCAGAAAATGAAAGATATTTAAAATGAAAACAAAAAACCTCAAGAAAACTGAGAGAATTTCATTGAGACAAAGGAATATATTTAAAACTGCAATGCTATGCTATAAAAATCCAGTTGTTTGGCGACAAAAAAATCACTAACAATCAAGTTAAGTGCGGTATATATATATATATATGTAATAAATTAAGATGGATAAAGTGAAAACTAATTATATTACAAATAATGAGAGTGGCAGCAACCAAAGAAAGGAACCTGGACAATTGACAATCTCATTTGCTTGCTGGAAGTTAGAAAACATATTTTGCAAACCAGTCAATTTTTCATCTGGTTGGATGTGTTTTGAATTCAATATTGATTTCAAACAACAAGCACATTCAAAATCTCTCTAATGAAATGATTTCATTTTCACATAAAAAATGATTGGAAACAAAATTGCCATTTTCTAAATTATGTTCTTTATTTACAAGGAACGAAATAAGCCCTTAGAAGGTTTGAGGATGTATAAGGAGAGTTAAAGGTGCATCAATAAGGTGTTGTGTGAAGGAAGTAAAAAAGAAAATGGTTAGAAAGGTGATATGGATCAAAACCTTGTAAAAATAGCTTGCACAAAATTTGTTAAACACAACATGTAGCACTCAACAGGAATGAATGATAAACGAGCATTCCAAAACTCGGCACAAAAAAGTCAGAATAAGATTAGTAATAATGATGTAACGATGCCTTCGACTAATCGCAACTTTAGTGATACAAATAAACTCCCAAGAAAAATAAATAACAAATGCATCCACATAAAACCCAGATATTAGGTGAAAGATAACAATCATATGAGCACATGCATTAAGGAAAAGAAATTGTGATGGAAGTCATGGATTAGCGCAAATTGCAGAAAACAGAAAAATTACACTCACTTTTTTAACATAGTTAGATCAACAAATTCAGACCAGAAAATCAGAATTTACATCACAGGTCATCGCTTGGTCAAAAGTTACAGTAAATTCACAACCCTTTAGCGAATTATAGTAAGCTTGCAGTGTAAGCAAATGGCAGTTAGAATAATAAATGACATATACTTCAAGAGTGCAGGATATTGATTTACTATTATATTCAGATTAATGATGAAATGGAAAATGTTAATGATGCAAAGAGCATTACTAGACCTGTAAATCACCAAGATGAACATAGTGAAGTAGAAAGCAAGCTTAACAATCCTGTACTTCTTTTGCCCTTCTATCTGTCTAAAGATCTCAGTGACATCTAAAAGATGTTTCTTCTTCCAAAACCTAAACAAGATTTAAGAATATCAGCCTTCCCTGGAAAGACTTGCAAAGCTAGGAACTTCAAATAGAAATCACAAAATATACAAACAGGTAGACTCACGAAATCAGCTTGGATGTGCCATTCTTTAATTCAGTGATTTTTCAAATTTGAACTAACACTGCTAGGATGATTAATGGTGCCTAATAGGCAGAATAGAAGATTCTTTGCTAAGAATTGATGATATACGTCACTTACTGTTAGGTTAAGAAAAGATTTCTTCTTATTATAATGTCTAAAAACAATTAGGAAAAATACACAAGATGACATACTCCGACATCAATTGATGGGGACATCAGATCATGGAAAGTATATCAGAGACGTGGCCGACGATCTACGGCCATGATCGCACTGATCTATTTTTGAGTTATCATATGTATTTGTTTTATTAGCATTTCCTGTTTTACCTTTACTTAAGGGTTTTGTTATATGTAAGCCCTAGAGGCAATGTCATCTTTAATTCCCTTTCATTGTAGGAGGCTATATATAAGCCTCATATGTTTCTTTTGAAGTTAATGAATGAATTATAATCAAATTCCTGCACATTGAGTTCTTGTGAGAGCTTGAGAGTCTTTGGAGAGAAATCACTTGGAGAGGGAATCGGATCACCCACCAACCTTGGAAACATCCGGGTTCGTGGTTATTTTCTTCCCTATTCTCTCTTCTCCTCCCTCCCTCCCTTCCCTTCCACCACACAGCCAACCACCCCCTTCCAAAGCCGCCGGCCACCTCCAAAGCTCCCCACCGCTGGCCAACCATAGGCCCCCACCCCTTCCCCTTCGGCTAACGCCCCAACCTCCCATCTCCCAACCAACCCCAACCCCCCACACCTAAAACCGGCGGCCCATCCAATCTTAGCCGCTGGCCCCCCTTGGGATTTCCCCCATCAATGCTTGCAATCAAAGCCCTTCCTAATTGGGTCTTTATATTTTAGGAAACACAATTGATTCATGATTAAAATCTATTAGAATTAGAATTTATTACCTAAAATACGAAGTTCTATTTTAGGAAAGTTTCCAAATCAATCCTTTTTGAAAATTTTATTAAATTGGAATGAGATCCCTCATTCCTAATTTAATATTCCAAATCAAGAAGGCTTGATTTCTTTTCCCATGCTCCTCCCTCTCTCTCTCTAAGCCGCCAGCCCCCCCTATGTCCCCACCTCATAAATGCTTTCCAAAGTTAAGCCTCTTACTTGGGAAAGATTTCAAACCTCTCCCTCTCTCTTACCCGTCCCCTCCCTCTCTCCAATTTATCTTTAAAATCTTTCCAAACTTAAAGGGTTAATTAGGGAGACAATTTCCCAATTTTCCCTCCATCTTCCCTCCCTAAACTCTGAACCACAATCTCCCCAAGCCCCCTACCTTGGCCGGCCATCCATGCACCCCTTCCCCTACTTGGATTCTTGAGAAAAACTGCTTTCTCTCAAGGGAAATCTACAAGGGTAGCAAAGGGACGTCTTCTACAACACTACAACACCACGAAATCGATGCATGGCCGATCCTGAACTTGACTCTAGCTTCGTCTACAACGAACTAGGCTTCGTCGACATCCTCCGGTCGCCTTTCTTCGACGTCAATCCGGAAGTAGACAATTCCGCCGAGGAGTACTTGGAGCGTATCATCTTCACCCTGTCCGAAGCCATCGAAGAGCAGCTTTCCACCATTCAGTGACAAATCACCGCCGTGCCTCGACAAGGGTGAACTTTTCCTCCTCTTTAATTTCCTCCCTAATCTTCTTCTCTTGTAGGAGGTGAATCAAGCATAAGGAATCGTGCAAAGATATCCGTCAAAGCTTGGTAAATGTAGGGAATGAGTTATGACTTTCTATGCATCTACTCTCATTGTTAATCTAGGAATGTTATTGAAAATCCCCTAAATTTGCTTATGTTGAAATTCTAATTGTTTTGATGATCTTAACTATTAGCGTGTGATTTGGCCTAAGCGGAATCACCCCTCTTTTGTTTTCTATTATCGTTAAGTGGCTAATGTTTTAATTCTTATTGCTCTTACTCAAAAGCATACAAATTCTTATTACAATCATTTAAATCATACTTAGTTCTACATCATCAATGCTTAAATGAAGATAGTGTCCCACACCTACAGTACAAAATTTCAATTTTCCCATTAATCTTCTTTTATCTGGCCACAGGAAGTAGCTTAAGCATCATGAGAATGAAAATAGCAAATTCAAAAAGAATTTCAGGATGATATTTTCAGATATTATTCAAACATCAACCAATAAGTACAGTGGGACATACATGCATACTTAGTACACATATTTGATTGCAAATGAACACACAAATTGAAATGTACAAAAAATACTAGTAATTAATAAACATGCAAGGAATAATAAAATACATAGGTCAGAGAAAATACATACATTTGCACGTGATAGTAAGTTATGGGTGCCATTATGATAAATGGAATCAACTGCCATGTCATGAGGAAAAGACTGCTTAGAAATCCCTGAACTATAAATTCAGGGACAACAACAGCATTGATACGAGATGAAGAGTCGTACGGGTTGATGTAGTCACATTCCAAATCAGATAAGCAAATCAGCTGGCAATATTACAAAATATAGACAAAAGTTACTGAAACTAACAATAAGCTCACATGAAGGAAACCCATGGTTCCACTTCTGTATTAAAACTTTATAACAGGATCAAACGCTAAACATTGACATCAACAGAGAAATGAGAAAGAAAACTGTATGTCTTCCATAAATGTTCTAAAAAGAGAAAAAAAATCAAAATATAAATTGCAAATCTTTTATCTTTCAACACCATAGAAGCATGGATGAACAAGCTCACGTCATCAAATGGTATGCTAATTGCAACACTAACAAATTGATGTAATATTTGGGCTTATTATTACCTATCGATCTCAATTCTAGAATAATTGAAAATAAACTCAATAAACTAATCACATAAAACAGCAAGTCTGTGATTAATCAACCAGATGTACATATTGCTTCCTGTATTATAGGATATCAGCTTTATAATTAAACAAAAAAAAGATAAACAGGAAGCATTCAACTGTCGTATCCAAAAAGCAGGTCAATGACAACAGTGTATGAAGCTTTGTTTGAACGTGTGACATGAAAAGAGAATAACTTAGATCAACTTACAAGAGCTGCAATCAAGTAATGGAAATCTGAGGGTGGAGGTGGGGGGAGAAGAGATATATGCAACGGTGATAAATATTGTCTAATATTATGAACCACCAGCACAAACATTGTCACCAAGAAGTATTAACAGGTCAAGTAGAAAATTTGAACCCGTTTACATTTAGCAGCCAATGCATACAAAAAATGCGTCGATTATCTGATCAGTGGGAGAATGAAAAAAATATATATATCGAAATAATTTTATGATAATCTACGCAGATAATCAAACAAAACGCTTAAACCTAAATACTACAGGTCAAACTAAAAGTAATATGAAGTCGTTAAAAGCTACATTTTATCTCAGGAAACGTAATATATGCACATAAAACCTCACAAAGAAAAACAAATTCATGAGAACAAGCGGCGCCTAATTTCCTGAAAAGCTAAAACAAATTCAGTCAGTACACGGGTTGAAACAGAACTCCATACACCAACAAAAGCCATAAAGATTAGAATATCACAAGAGAAGAGTGAATTCAGAACTCGCAAAGCTCAGATTGGAAGGTCTTACAAGGTTTACTGGTTTTTTTTTTTTTTTTGTCGTTTAGGATTAGGGCTTGAAGGGAGTACCTGATAAGCGTCAACAGCAATAAGAGCAATGATTATCACGAAGGAGACTATCCATAGAAGCAGCTCCAAGGCCATGAGATTCTCCACTTTAAAGCTGAAACCTATTAATCGTGCATCCAACCCTGAAGGGGCTTAGACTTGAGATTGGATGCTGCGGAAATCAGAGGGGTCGGCTCAGAAATTTGAAGGATTTTTCACTTTGCCTCTCAGGTTGACGGTAGGCAGGCTTTCGGCCGAGGATCTAGCCTGTAGGGCTCGGCCCGTTAAAGTTTTGGGCTTCTTTTAGTTATCATACTGGAAAAGACTGGCCCATAAATGTATGGTTTGGTTGAGGAAGAGGAAGCATCCATCTAATGGCAAATTATGTTACATTTAAATTTCATAGTATAAAAACACTTTTAGTTAATTATAGCCTTGATGGGATCCCAAAAATTCAGTTTGAATGGAATGAATCTCTATGCATTATTTTGTATTAAAAAATTATATCGAAACTTTTAGAATTAAATTAAGACATGTAAATGTTTTTTTCAATAAATTTAATGGATCTGAATGTCTTAACTAGATGAACCTAAATCAAATATTTAAGCATAATTAAAAAGTTTAAAATATTGATTGAATGACTATAATTTTAAAATCTTATATACTTATAATCCAATGAGTAGATTAATCAATTAGGATATCATTAAGATAGACTTATTGAATGGTCTATTGATCTTGATTTGCCACAAGCAAATTAATGTCAATGCCGCCATCATATAGAGGAGACTAAATATTCATTGTCATCACCATTGAGATTTTTTTTTGAGAATATTTAGGTCAATTAAGTCAAATTAATACACATCGCATACACAAGTTTTGAATCCAAGACCTCTTGATTAATAACCAAAACTCTCAAACGAGTTGCATAGCATTGAGAAATTGATATTATATTTCTTTTCACTGTACTCAAAGGTATCCCATCACTCTCTATAGTTCGGCAGGCCAATGTGGTTATTGCAAATATTAGTTTTGAGCAACTCAGATCTTCAGATGTAGTTCACAGAGGATAACAAGTACAAAAATGCTATGAACTAATGAAACTAAACCAGGTAAAGTTGGAGAGCGAGGTGGCCTTCAGGAGAAATGATACTCGAATAAATGATATTTTCACATCAGCAGTGATTTCCAAGCAGGATTACACTGGTAACCATCAAATAATACTTTCCTGTGCTTTGAAGCTAACCAAATATATCTTCTGTCATAAATAGTCTTTGGCTTTCACTTGCAGCGTCGGACGGGAACTGAAGTTGTTCATAATTTAGCTGTCTGGCTGCTTCATATAAAGAAATCCCAACACTAACAGAGAGGTTAAGGCATCGAACGTAGGTGTCAACCATTGGAATTCGAATGGTACCGCCACCCATCCCTTCTCTGCTGCAGTCAAGTAAGGTTTCAGGTGGAAGGCCACAAGTCTCAGATCCAAATACTAGCCAGTCACCTCGCCTGTATGAGAAGTCCTGGAAAAAGAATAGATGACAAGGAAAACATTAGATCTCGATAGAATTATTTAAAGTGCAATTGATTGGCATGTTTAAGCAGCAAAGGAGGCTCTTATGAAGTGAACTTAGAATAGCAGGCACTGATTATTCATAGCAGAATTTAGATTTAAGTAGAAAAAAAAGCTCACATTCCTGGAGCCCGACTGATCTTGTAACTTGTGCGATCGGACTGTGATATATTACTTCAGGCGTAAATTTAAAAAAAGAGAGCAAGCTAAGGATGATGATGACAAACTGCAGCACAATAAATAAGAAAAAGAAAGAGGAATACCAACTAGATCAGTCTACGGGCAGATCATAGAGACGTCAAAAGGAGTTCTCAGGAAATGGTGACCGCACCGCTATTTCGACCCGTTAAGATCTTCACCCCAAATATTTTCTTATTTTGAGTCTTTTGAAAGCTATAAATAGGATCATAGAGCCATGTAAAAATTCATTTTCTAGTTCTCTCAATTCTTGTTTTTATACTTGTTAGATGAATATTTCTTGAGAGCTTTGATTGAAAGAGCTGACAACTATTTCCAACGGTGAGTTCTCTTTCTGCATATGAGAGATTTCGTTCTTCTCTTTTAGGTGATTTCTTCATAATTCTTGCTTTAATTTATTTAGTTATTGATTTGTGTGCATGAGTTAAACATTATCAAATATGATACAAACTAGATTTTCCTACAACTTTATATTCATTCGTTATTTTTCTTATTAAATTTCAGATTTTAGTTACTATTAAGTTATTATTTGTCATAAAAAGTGATTATTTTTGCTAAAATTAAGAATTATTAACGTATAAATTGTGATTTTTTTGTAATTTCATTGCATCTTATCCTGAGCATTAATGATTCTAGACTAAGAATTGAAGCTATGGAAATGAAATTTTTTTTATGAAAATGAATTTCATATTTGTGTTTAGTTTGATATGCACTAGTATAACTGGATAATTCTCTTTTGTTTCATGCATGTTCCTTTGTTATATTGAAATGAGAATTTGACTCTTAAAAGGACACAATGAAGAAAAAAAATTCATGTAGATGATCCCATGTAATGGGATAAAGATCCGATGTTGTTGCATGTTCCTTTATTCTTTTGTAAACTTCTTTATGTGATTAAGCCAAGGATGATAGGACCTAATTAGAAGGCCTCTAGCATAACATTTGGATAGCTACATCACCTTTAGATGAAAATATAATTCGTGGAATCAAACAATGCAAAGAGGAGCCAAAGGCAGAGACCAAGTCAAATCCACTCTAGATTTGTGGAGCCAAGCCAACCATAAGAGGAATAACCCGTTTGTGAGGAGTAGCCTTCGAACGTGAAGTTCTAGAGAAAATGATCACCCTTTAAAATGATCATATCAAGATGCTCTTCATGCTATGTAGTCGGCTCCTCCACTCTCAATGATTCAATGAGTTATACCCCATCTTTAGCCATTACCTCCTCAGTACTTAAAATTTGTGTCTTTTATTTTGAAAAGTGTGGGGAGGGATATATTATGGAGTGTTTAATATAATGAGAATTATTTTAGAGATTTTGAAATAAAATGGAAGTCATCATCCTTGGCTAAGAGCTTCATGGTTGTCCTAGTTCCTCTTTGATGAGAGGTGAGAACAAGTTATTATTCAGAGTTCATCATTTAAATGTCAACTACTCTCATTTTTCTTCTAAACTAACATTAGACTACTCACGCCATCCCTCAAACCATCCCCTTACATTTTTCCTTAAATCTCCATCCAAGGAGGAGCTCACGGGTCTTCTTGGAATCCCAAGAATCCAAGCCGCAAGGCACCTACTCCTCTTCGCTCCTTTACCCAACATATTTCATTCCTCTTGACCATCTTCTTAGCTATCATCCACTTTATTAAAGATTTCAATTACATCCCACACTCCACATTAGCTACCCTTACCTGTCAACGGAGGGATTCGTAGGCCATCATGTCCTAGCATTTGAGGATCAGAAGATCATGATGACGACAATCTTGCACCCAGTTAAAGTGCACAATAGTTTCTGGGCCACCTTAAAGAAAGAGAGGTGAAACCCCAAAGAACATAATTGTTGTTGATCATCACTGCTAGATAAGCTCTTGAGGATCTTAAGAAAATGTTGATGTGAAAACTTCTCTGAGTTCACCTGTGCATTAGAACAGAAAACAGAGGAAGAGAAAAGCAAACGAAAGAGAGGCAGAAAAAATGTATTTGATTCATATTACTTCCACTGTGAACATTACAATATTATATATAGATAGAGTATAACATAAAGGGTAAAAAGGACGGAATGTTCTGTGCAAACATGTCGTTCTCGACTGTTGCTGGCATGTGGCTTCAGGCATGTGTTATGCTCACCTTCAGATCACGTTAATAGGCCCCCGCAAGCTGATGGTGCCATAGAAATCATGAGCTTGTCATGAAGTAAAGTGAATCGAAGTCGAGGAATAACCTTAGTGAAGATGTCTGCAACCTGATCCTGGGTATTTATATGATGAACTGCGATTGCATTAGACTTAATGCAATCCCGAATGAAATGGTAATCTACCTCTATATGTTTGGTCGGGCGTGAAAGACCGGATTATGAGCAAGTGTAATGGCTGAAACATTGTCACAATATAGGGGCGTTGGAGATGAAGTGATAAACTAAAAATCAACAAGAAGCCGTCGAATCCAAACTATTTCTGTTGTTGTGGTAGCCAACGCTCTATACTCATCTTCAGTAGACGAACGAGCAACAGTAGGTTGCTTTTTAACACACCAGGAAATAAGAGTATCACCCAGAAATAGATAATAACCAGTGGTACATTTGCGATCGATCGGATCGCCTGCCCAATCGAAGTCAGCATAGGCATGTAACGAAGAGGAGGTGTTGGTGATAGGAAGACCAAAGTCGAGCGTGCCTTTTAGATACCACAGGAGATGTTTTAGAGCTTGGAAGTGATGCTGAAAAGAAGTGTGCATATATTGACACAGTTTGTTAACAACATAAGATAGATCAGGCCTAGTTATAGTTAAATATTGTAAAGCTCCCATAAGATGGCGGTAAAGTTCAGGATTGTCAAACATTAATAGGGATGTGTTGTCTACCACAAGTTTTAGAGAAAGGGAGTAAAAAACAGTTTATAGTTGTCAAGACCAACTCGTCGAATGATATTCGAAGTGTATGAGCATTGATTAAGATGAAAGCCTGTTGGAGTTAATAAGGCTTGAATACCATGAAATTGATTTGTTTCCAAATTGCGAGCTGAAAATGCTATTGGAGATTGTTGAGTAAAGTTTGAAGTGCCGACGGGCTGTTTCTTATCAACAAAATATTATCCACATACACAAGTTGATACATGAGATTAGACTTGTGATTATAAATGAGTAAAGAAGGATCGGCATCACTGTGGCGAAATCCCAAGGTCTGCAAATGGGTCGTGAATTTGGCAAACCATTGCCGGGGTGATTGTTTAAGGCCATAGATAGCCTTGTGAAGCCAGCAGACTAAGTTGGGATGTTGAGGATCCTTAAAACCAGGCAGCTGCTACATATGTACCATCTCATTTAATTCTCCATGTAGGAAGGCATTGGACACATCCAATTGAGTGATAGACCACTTATGGTGAACAGCAGCAGTGATGAAGAGTTGGAGTATAGGAAATTTGGCGACTGGACTAAACGTTTCAGTATAGTCAATACCATATTTCTGACAAAAACCTTGAGCTAAAAGCCGAGCTTTGTATCTAGCAATAGAGTCGTCGGAATGCCTTTTAGTTTTATAAATCCACTTACAACCTAAAACAGTTTGAGTTTGTGGTGGAACTACCAGGTCCCAAGTCCCTTGAGCTTGAAGTGCTTGAAATTCAGCTGACATTGCATCTCTCCAGCATTGATGTTTAATGGCCGAGGAATAACATGTTGTTTCAATAAACTCGACAAGGCTATACTGAAGATCGAATTGTTGTTTGGGTTTAAGGCTGCCTGTTTGAAGACGGGTCACCATGGGGTGACGGGTCAAGGGTAACTGAGAAGGCGGTGGAGCTGTGGGAATTGGTAGAGGTGGTTCGGTTGAGGTAGATTCTAGATGAGGAATGGGATTGGTGGTAGAGAAGTTTGGATCAGTAGTGGGTGGAGTTAAAACCGAGGAGGCAGGGGAGTGCAAAGTATTAGTGGGAGGAGTATTAAGTGGAGCTGAAAGATGTTCTATAGGAGGATATGGGACAAGGCTTAAAGGAGAAGTAATGGGAGTGAGGGTGGTAGGTGAGGAAGTAGAGTTAATGGAAGAAGACTCAAATGGAAAAATATTTTCATGAAATTGAACATGACGAGAAATTAGAATTTTGTGTTGCTGAATATGATAGCACCGATATCCTTTATGACTGGAGCTATACCCAATAAAGACACAAGCCGAAGACCTTGGAACAAATTTATATGGAGCTGATGGTTGAAGCCAGTATAGCATAAACAACTGAATATTCTGAGATGAGTATAAGAAGGAGATCGATGATAAAGATGATGGTAAGGAGATAAAGAACCAGTAGTTAAAGAGGGGAGACGATTTATCAAGTAAGTAGCTGTGAGAACAGCTTCAGCCCAAAACTTAGATGGGAGATGGGCCTGAAGAAGAAGTGTGCGAGCTGTTTCAATTATGTGACGGTGCTTGCGTTCAGCAAGACCATTTTGTTGTGGCGTATGAGGACAACTAAATTGATGGATAATGTCGTTAGTAGAAAGAAATTGGCGAAATTGTAAGCTTGAATATTCGTCAGCGCCATCTGAACGAAAAATTTTTATGTGAGCTAAGAATTTTTTTTCAATCATGGCATTAAACAAAGTGAATTTGGAAAAGGTTTCAGCCTTAGTAACCATTGGATAAATCCAAGAAAAACAGGAAAATTCATCCATAAATAAAACATAGTATCGATATCCATTGAAAGATAAAACTGGGGAAGGACCCCATACTTCAGACACGACAATTTGAAATGGAGAAGTACATTTAGACATAGACCGAGCAAAAGATAACCTATGACTTTTAGCTATTTGACAAGAATGACAAACTACATTTGGACTAGAAATATTTAAAGACGGAACAAATGTTGCTAAGGTAGAGAGAACAGCTCTGCGAGGATGACCCAGCCGAGCATGCCAAAGTTGAGAACAATCAGCAGTAGTAACGAGAGCGATGGAGGTTGAGGCAAGTGATGATGAGGAGGTCAATGGTACGAGGACAGAGTATAGACCTTCACAGCAGGGACCCAAAAGAATCGAACGGTTTGTTCTCTGATCCTTTATATGATAGCCATTAGGAGTAAACAAAACAGTACAACCATTATCAGAGGTTAGGCAATGGACAGAAAGCAAATTATGAGAAACTTGTGGGACATGAGTAAAGGGGACAAAGCTAGCTTACGGGTTGGAGTGGGTAAGATGCCTTGGCCTGTGTTGGAGATCGATGGAGATTGGCCATTCCCAACTTGAATTTATTGTGAGCCATGATAAGGCTGAGAGTTTAAGAGATTGTTTGCATCATTGGTGAGGTGCGATGTAGCTCTAGTGTCCAAAATCCAATCAGCTGAGGGAGATAGGGAGTCTGTAGTTTCTACGAGCAAAGCAGAAGAAGGGTTGCTATTGTAGTTCAAATTTGTTCTATGCCAGCATTTAATTGCTGAGTGACCCGGTTTGCCACAAATCTGGCATTCAACACGTGGAGAAGGAGAACGTCCACCATGAGGGGAAAAGAATCGGCAGCCACCACGAGATGAGCGAAACTGTTGACGATTTCCACCTCTTCCCCCACGTTGCAGCAAGAGCAAGAGGAGCTACGGAGATTTGCATAGAGTGAAGATCCCTTGCGGCTTCATTCTCAAGGTTCATCTCTTCACTGCATAGGAGTGAGTAGAAGTCATTAAGACTTAGTGGCTGTAAATTGGTGCGGATGGCTGTCTTAAAGGATTGATAGGAGGCGGGCAATCCATTAAAGGGTATACAAGATAACATCTTCTGGATCCAAGGAGCAGCCAGCCGCAGTAAGAGTATCGACCTTCAGTTTAATATCAGACATATATTGTTGCATTGTCTTGTTAGCCATGGAAAGATAATGAAGATCGTTCTTAATTTGGATGATGCGGGAATGATTGGTTGATTGAAGGCGTTTACCAATCGTCTCCCAAATCTCTGCGCAGGAGTCCAAATTGAGGACATAGGGCAGCAATGGCGTGGAGACAGTAGAAAACAAGGCAGCGGCAAGATTTTGATTAATTAGTATCCAAGTAGAAAACAAAGGATTGGGGATTACTACACCAATATCACTAGTACATTGACAGGGGGGTCGGTGAACAGATCCATCGAGATACCCCTCGAATCCATTAGCTCGAAAAACTTTCAGCACTTGCGACTGCTAGGTAAGATGATTCTCTGGAGTTAATTGAACTGTGATAACATTCTTAATAGTAGACACTAAGAATTTTAGTTTGAGGTGGAATAGTAGCAGTGTCGAGCAACTGCGAAGCATCAGTGGTATTGTTCACGGTGGAAGAATTTCTAGATTCCATAACTGGAAGAAAGGAATGAGATGAAGCTGAGAGGAAGAAAACCGTGAGGCTTAGCACAGCTCTGATACCATGAAAACTTCTCTGAGTTCACCTGTGCATTAGAATAGAAAACAGAGGAAGAGAAAAGCAAACGAAAGAGAGGCAAGAAAAGTGTATTTGATTCATATTACTTCCACTATGAATAGTACAATATTATATATAGATAGAGTATAACAGAAAAGGTAAAAAGGACGGAACGTTCTGTGCAGACATGTCGTTCTCAGACGCTGCTAGCATGTGGCATCAGGCATGTGTTCTGCTCACCTTCAGAAACGTTAATAGATGTCAGCCCCAACATTTTCGCCAAATAAAGATGATTAACTTCTCAATGGAACTGTCCTTGCACCAAGACCCTAATCTTGATCATGCCCATCTCATCAATATCATTAATCAAGATCTATTTTGCGCTCTCATTTGCCTACAAGCCCCCCATCTTTAGCTCAAATTGAATTTGTTTGAGAGTAAAAAATTTAATCTTCATTGAGATAGGATAATCAAGATTGAATTAGATACCCTTTTAGTGTGTTCACACTTAAAACTTGATAGGAAACACTTGAAGATTTCAAGTAATTCCTATCAATCTCGGGAAAACAACGAGAAAACGCTTCCAAACTCCAATGAAAAATAGCAAAACAGTAATTTTATTGCATGAAATCAAATAACACGGAAATGAAAGAGCAAGGTACAATTGATCCTCTATTCGAGAGGAGGATCGTTCTCTCCCAATCTCTAGACGCCGCTAGAGCCCAAAACCTAAAATCTAAGAGATCCCAAATTTAAGCCAAATTTAAGATGCCCTAACCCTAGGAAAACAAACTATTTAATGCATACAATTCAAAAGGAAATCTCTAAACAGTCCCTACATTCAATTTCCCTCCTAAACTCCCTTCAAAGTCCTTCCTAAACAGTCTTTTTTTTCTCGTCGGTTTGCGTGGTATGCAGGAGGCGGAACCCTCCACTTCCGTTCTCTGGGCCGGTCCCGTGTGGACCGGCTGGACCGGTCTAACAATACTCCCCTCCCAAAGTGTCACCTTGTCCTCAAGGTGGAACGAAGGACACTGCTGCTAAAGCACTTGATCAATAACACTGAACTGAAAAATGGACTAATATTGGGTTGAATGATCCCTGCTTCCAGCATCCCTCCAATCAATCTTTCAATTTCATCCTTCTGTATTTGGGGATGTCGATATGAATGAATACTGAGAGGTGAAACTACTTCCTTCAAGCTGATAGCATGCTCGTGTTCCCGCGGAGGAGGCAACCACTGAGGCAGCTGAAAAACCCCACTGAATTGCTAAATCAATGGTTGTACTGAAAGAGGAATGTCCCCGCCCTCCTCCAATCTAATCCCCTCCAGCCTATGTAGTTCCATCATATAACCTTCCCCGACCTCTTGTATGCTCCTCACTTTGGTTTTAAGTGATATCATAGCTTTGGTGAGCCCTACATCTCCCCTGATCACTACCCTTCTCCTGTCCACCATCAGCTCCATCGTCAGTGCTCTCCAGTTGACCTTGGTGTCCCCCAAGGTCTGCAATCACTTCATCCCCAAGATGACATCAGTGCTCCCTAACTCTAATGGAATAAAATCCTCACTCACCTGAACTCCATGTATGGTCAACACTACTCCCCTACATATCCCCTGACCCGTCTCCACATTCCCTGTACCCATCATCACTCCATAACACCCCGTATCCACCAACGTCACCCCCAATTGGTCCACGACCTAGTTGGAGATGAAATTGTGGGTAGCCCCACAGTCAATCAACACCACCACCTCCACGTATGTTATTTCCCCCTTCACCTTCATGGTGTGATTCGGAGGGAATCCCACCACTGAATTCAGGAAAACCTCCATCACGTCCAGATGCAGCTTGTCCTCCATCTCTCTCTCTCCCCTACTCTCACCTCCCTCAGTTTCCTCGTCATCACAGACGGTCAGGACCTGGAGAGTTCGATCCCTACACTTATGCCCTGGAGTATACTTCTCATCACATCTGAAGCACTCCCTTCACCCTCTTCACCTGCATCTCCCTCTCCGTCAGTCGTTTGAAGTTCCCCCCACTTCCTCCTCCTGCTGGATTCTCTCTGGGAGTCTCATTAATGTTGCTTGATGCAAGCCCCTTGGGTGCTAGAAGAGTTGTCGTCATCCTGTAAGTGCCTCCTGAGCTGCTGCTCCTGGCTCCCTTCTCTAGATTCTTCTGATTTTTCAATAGTTGTGCCAACTTCATGGCCTCCCTCAAGTCACGAAGCATCAGAATTTTCACTGTCGCTCTGACCTCTGCCTTCAGCCCCTTCATGAAGTTTCCCTCCAATACAGTATCTGATAATCGCTCCACCCTACTGGCCAGGTGCTCAAACCGCTCAAGGTAATCTGCTACTGATCCCTCCTATACCAAAGCAAAGAACTGCTCATAGAAATCTCCTCCTCGGTCGGTTTACAAATGTTCTATTATGCAGTCCTTGAATTCTGCCCAGCTCCTGATGGGTCTCCTCTGGTCTCTCCACTAGTACCATGATAGTGCCTTCCCCTCCAAACATAAGCATGCTGCTATCAGCTTCTCCTCCATTAACCCATTGATGGCGAAATACCTCTCCACCTTATAAATCTACCCATATGCATCCTCCCCTTCGAATATGGGCATCTTCAGCTTCTTCATCTTCTGATCTCCCCCGTTTCTCCTAATTCCTCCATAGCTTCGCCTCTCCCAAGTGGTTGGCCCTCCCCAAATCTCCTGATCTTCCCTTGCTCTGTCATAACCCAAACCCCCTTCGAATTCCCCTCTCCTTCCTTCAAATTCAGCACCTCGGCGGCCTGCGAAAGGGCAGGCCATTGCCGACTTCCTTGCAGCACACCCGCTGCCGGCGGAGTCTCCTTTAAACGATGATTTGCCTGATGAGCAAATCATGAGTTTCGAGGAGTCCAATATTCAAACTTGGGAAACATATTTTGACGATGCAACGTCCTCTCAGCGATGGAGCATGCCCTCTGTGGAGAGAACTTTTCAGAACTCAAAATTCTATGCATGATTCACCAGAAGATCTAATCCTAAGGAGAGAAAACATCTAACCTTGAGGAGAAAAAAACTAGATCTCATGGGAAGGAGGCATTGCTTCCCATAGAAGATCATGCATAGAATTTTGAGTTCTGAAATTAGGTGCCACAGAGGGCATGCTCCATCACCAAAAGATCTAATCCTAAGAAGAGAAAACATCTAACCTTGAGGAGAAGAAAAATCGGAGGACCCTGTGGGAAGGGAGCATTGCTTCCCACAGAAGATTATATCTGGATTTTGATCCTAGGATGGTGTCATAGAGGACATGCCCCATCACTAGAAGATCTAATCCTAAGGAAAGAAAGCACACTGACTCACATCTATCTTTAAGGAAAAAAACTGGATGACCCTGTGGGAAGGAAGCATTGCTTCTCACAGAAGGTCAGATCTGAATTTTGAACCAAGGATAGTGCCACAGCGGGTGTGCTCTATCACTAGTGGATCTAATCCTAAAGAAAAAAAGCACGATGACTCACATCTGTCCTTAAGGAAAAGAAGACTGGAAGATCTTGTGGGAAGGAAGCATTGCTTCCCACGAAAGATCGAATCTGGATTTTGAATTTAGGATGGTGCCACAGAGGGCATGCTCCATCACTAGAGGATGAACTTGTTGAGAGGAAACTTACTCTATACGAAAGATCAGGTCTGGATAGTCATGTGTAGAGGAAACTTGCTCTACACAGAGGATCAGCTCTAGATGATCATATGTAGAGGAAACTTGCTCTATATAGAGGATCAAGTCTGGAAGATCATGTGCAGAGGAAACTTGCTCCACACAGAGGATCAGGTCTGAATGATCATATGTAGAGGAAACTTGCTCTATATAGAGGATCAGGTCTGAAAGATCATGTGCAGAGGAAACTTGCTCCACACAGAGGATCAGGTCTGGATGATCATATGTAGAGGAAACTTGCTCTAAATAGAGGATCAGGTCTGAAAGATCATGTGTAGAGGAAACTTGCTCTACACAGAGTATCAGGTCTGGAAGATCATATGTAGAGGAAACTTGCTCTACACAGAGGATCGAGTTTGAATTTAAAATTTGAAACTATGATGGCGCCACAACGGGCATTATCCATCACTAGTGAGTGATCATATTAGGAGGAAACTTGCTCCATATTAGATCAGGGTTGAGGTTTGAATTTTAGGATGGTACCACAAAGGGCGTGTTCCACCACTAAAATTTTAGTAAATTAAGGTGTTTTGTCCCGCTGAGAGGACATTGCACCGTCAAAATACATTTCCCAAATTTGAATATTGGACTCCTTAAGGAGACTCCGCCGGCAGTGGGTGTGCTGCAAGAAGTAGGCAACGGCCTGCCCTTTCACAGCACGCAGGGGAATGAAAGTAATTTCAAATTGAAGCAATATCATAGACCAACGAGCCAGACGTCCTGACAACGTAGGCCGAGTCATAAGATATTGCAGGGGGTTGACACTGGAAATTAAACTGACTTGATGAGAGATCATGCAATGCCTTAGTTTTTGCGCTGCAAAGATTAAGGCAAGACAATGCTTCTCGATTGCAGGATACCGGATTTCCGTTGGAAGGAGTCTCGACTTAGGTAGTAGAGATCATTCTCTTTCCCATCATCATTGACTTAAGCTAGGAGGGCCCCGAGAGACTCGTCAAGGACCGTAGCGTAAAAGATTAAAGGTCTTCCTGGAATGCGGGCTACCAAAACTGGCGATTTGTCAGGAATTGTTTTATATTTTCAAAAGCAGATTAACATTTCTCGTCCCAAATGAATTTGGCATCCTTTTTAGCCAGGACAGAGAACGGTTAACATCTTCGAAAAGATTAGAAATGAATCTCCTTATATATGCCAGCTTGTCCTGAAGAGACCTCAGTTGAGTAAGGCTCTTGGGAGGCGGCATATTTAAGATAGCTTTGATTTTGACATGATCAATTTCAATTCCACGGTGCCTGACTACGAAACCTAGAAATTTCCCTGACGTGACGCCGAAAGCACACTTCAAGGGATTCATCTTAAGGTAATAGCGGCACAACTGCTCGAAGACAATCTTAAGTCATAAAGATGAGCCTCTTTTACTCTGCTCTTGACAACTAAATCGTCGATGTAGCACTCAACTTGATTGTGAATTAAGTCGTTAAAGATATGAGTCATGGTCTGTTGGTAGGATGCACCAGCATTTTTAAGACCAAAGGGCATCACTTTATAACAAAAGATCCCTATAGGACTTCTGAATGCAGTCTTTCTCTCATCTTCTGCGGCCATCTTGATTTAATTATAACCAGACGAGTCATCCATAAAAGAGAAAACAACGTGCGAGGAGGCAATGTCCACCATGAGTTCTGGAATTGGCAAAGAAATTCATCCTTAGGACATGCCTTATCCAGATCTCTATAATCAACACAAACTCGGATTTGACTGTTTTTCTTTCGAACTGGCACGACGCTGGCTACCCAAGGGGGGTATTATTCCTTTTGGATAAATCCAGCTTCAGCCAACTTCTTGACTTCAGAAATGACTTGTTGTTCGATCTCCAGATGTATGTGTCATGGAGCTTGCTCGACATGAATGGCATCATGCCGAATTCCAAGTTTATGGACTGTTATGTCGGCAGACAATCCCGGCATTTCGTCGTATGTCCAGGCGAAGCAGTCCTTAAACTCAAATAGAAGTTGAATTAGATCCTTAGACTCATCCTCACTCAACAAAGAACTTATGAAGGTGGGACGAGGGTCATCTTCTGTTCCAAGGTTGATTTTTTTAAGTTCATCACGGCCATAATATCCCTCCTGGAATTCCCAATCATCACCCCTTTGCTCCGCTCCCCCATACACATGCCTTTCCCCATACCTACCTCATCTATCCTCCCTCTAGAAAGGTTCCATATAGGGTTTTTTTCTTTCTCCCCTCCACCTCATCTTCCTCCCTACGAATTTCAAAATTCGTGTTCTTCCCTTCTAACTCTTTTGCCACTGAAGCCGCCGTTTGGTTGTGGATTTCTAACATTTTCTTCATCATGTCCCGGAGATCGGCTACTTATCCTTCCATGGAGGAAATCCTGTCCTCCACCGTTGTCTTGATTTGGTTCATCTCCTCTTCAAGTCTTTCTTCCAGCGCATCCACTTTTTGGCCGTCATCTCTATCCAAATTTTTGTAGATTCAAAAAAATCTGGATTTGATAGGAAACTCTTGAAGATTTCAAGTAATTCCAATCAATCTCGGGAAAACAGCGAGAAAACACTACCAAGCTCCAATGAAAAATAGCAAAACAGTACCCAAATTTCAACCTAAAACCTAACATCACAACTTTAAGATCTCCTAAACAGTCTTTTTGGGAGGAGAGTATTGTTAGACCGGTCCACTAGATCGGTCCAGCCGGTCCACACAGGACCGGCCCAGCGAACAGAAGCGGAGGGTTCCGCCTCCTGCATACCGCACAAACCGACGAGCAAAAAAAAAAGACTTTAGGAAGGATTTTGAAGGGAGTTTAGGAGGAAAATTGAATGTAGGGACTGTTTATAGATTTTCTTTTGAATTGTATGCATTAAATAGTTTGTTTTCCTAGGGTTGGGGCATCTTGAATTTGGATGAAATTTGAGATCTCTTAGGTTTTAGGTTTTGGGCTCTAGCGGCGTCTAGAGATTGGGAGAGAACGATCCTCCTCTCGAATAGAGGATCAATTGTACCTTGCTCTTTCCTTTCCGTGTTATTTGATTTCATGTACTGTTTTGCTATTTTTCATTGGAGTTTCAAAGCATTTTCTCGTTGTTTTCCCGAGATTGATAGGAATTACTTGAAATCTTCAAGTGTTTCCTATCAAAACCACAAGAAATTTCATAGCAAAATGACAAATAAGCATCACTATTGTTAAAAATATCCTTCAACGAAATTCGAAAGAAGATGACTAAATATGACACTTCATGCAAGTTGTGCCTTGATGAAAAGGCAGTTGATCATGATAATGCACATTAACTTGTCATCACCATCAATGACCTCTGGGGGGAAAAATGAAGCTTCACGCCTATCTCTAGTAGAAACATCTAGATAGAAGAAATGCTGGGGTTTTTAGTGGAAGGCAAGATGATTAATAAGGAGTGCAAAATATACCAAGAAGACTTCTCCAAACCTCAAGCCGTATGAAGCTTGATCTTTGATGCAATCTAAACAACACTAGAATTGCAAATTAAAAACTTCTTTCCTTAAAATATAGACAAACACAGATAGAATAAAACAATAATATTATATCCCACAATAGCTTAAACAAACACAAACACACCTTACAACTTCAAATAAAAGGACACAACACCTAACAACTTCAAACAAAAAAGGACACTCAACAACACCATACGACTAATCAAAGCTTTGAGAAGAAAGATACAAGTGGAATGGGAACCGTGGAGAGAAGAATAGATAGAAGTCCGAGACGAAGTTTTAGAAGATAGGGAGTTAGAGGAAAATAGCTCGCAAGCTATATAAACCCACAGGTTACACTTTCTAAATATTCATCACATATCACTCTCCAAAACTCTCTTTCACAAAGGAATTCAGCCCCAATTTATAGGAGAAAGAAGGGGAAATAGCATTCAATAGTTCACATAATTGTGCCACTAAAAACAGTCA
The DNA here is from genome assembly GCA_019925795.1 of Dendrobium chrysotoxum. Classification (NCBI taxonomy): domain Eukaryota; kingdom Viridiplantae; phylum Streptophyta; class Magnoliopsida; order Asparagales; family Orchidaceae; genus Dendrobium; species Dendrobium chrysotoxum. The sequence continues at coordinate 15,203,396 of CM034308.1, forward strand.
TAGGAGCCTATCAAGACATCCCATTTAATGTAAAGTTTAAGCACACAACATAGGAAACAACAAGAGGGAAATCTGAACAACCAGCAGTAGGGAAAACCGATCCAAACAGGCAACCAGCAGCAGGGAAACCAAGGGACAGTACGAAAACCGAACAACCACCATGGGAAGACAAAACAACCACATGGGAAGACCAAACAGCCATAAAAAAACCTCCAAATCAGCCCTACCTTGACTGCATTAATTGCTCGCAAGCTATTACAAACCTGCAAAATAATCAACAAGCGGATTGGCAATACATGTTTATGCAACAAATGGTTAACCTACAACAACAAATGGAACTAATGACTAATAACTGGCTGCACTAAATCCAAAAGGCAAATCTATTTTGAAGCAAAATGCGGGATCCAATAAGGTGACATCTATATTCCAACGAGCAAATTCTAGCTAAATGCAAAACTCACTTTGGAGAATGCCTATTGATGAAGTTGGTTCTTCAATTAATTCTGATTCAGTTCATAATCTTGGTAGTAAGTTGCCATGTTTTCCTTCTGGGAAGTGACATCCTCAAAAAAAAAAAAGAAATGCATCCAAGCTATGTTCTTCAAGATGCTCAATTTACCATTTATCTAGTCAACGATATTGTGGATAAATTTGAGACTCAAACAACAGACAAAGTTGAAGTCCTGGATAGGTTGGTAGCATGTGAGAAATAATGTATTAAAAGAAAGAGTGAGGTGCAAACACAGACTAACAAAGAGATGCATGACCATGAAAGGCACAATGGAGAAGCTGTTATTCTTGAAAGGCGATCTGATGAGGCGACATTGCAGTATGTTGATCAACCTGTCAGCTGCAAAATGCCGCAGAATGAAGTAAACATGGAAGAAGAGAAGGTGAGGCAGCCAGAAGAACTGCAATTGAGGACAACGGCCATGGAGAAAGTTGTTGATAAAACCTTTATAGCTCATCAAAACATTGAAGGGAACATGCAGCTTATAGAGGATGAACAACTTGAATTGATGAATCTAGCTGCGTCTAGTAAAGGCTTATCATCCATCATTTTCTTTGACAATGATACTTTTAGCAGTATTCTCTCAAAACATGTTGAGCTTTTCGAAAGAGTTGGTTCAATCACATATCATGTAAAGCCTTATTTTGAGAAAAATCCTTCCATTGTTGAAAAGATATTAACAGGTGTTGTTAAAAGCATACAATTGTGTGGGACTCTGCCCCTTACTGTTCCTAATGATCTTATGGATATTCGTACTACCCAAAAAAAAGACATGGAGTGCACTGACGACTCTTGGTTAGATGGAATGGACGTCCCCCTGACTGACAGTTGAAGATGAGGAGTTGCAGCTTCGTCATCTTGATATCTATCAGCGGATAACTGAAGCAACTCATCAGAAGATGAGATTCTTCTATCAGGGGAGAATTGATGCAATCAATACTTGCCATTTATTAGCTTTCTTGCATGACTTCTCAGTTTTCCTTTCCGATTCCTCGTTTTCCCTGTTGGTTTTTAGTTTTCCTGCTGTTAGCCTTTCAATTTTCCAATATTTTGGCTGTTGGTCTTCCCTATGTTGGGTCCGTTTTTCCCTGTTGCTGGCTTTCCCTATACTTGTTGTTTATTTCCCCATGTTTATATCCTATTTTTCCCTATGCTGGATGTTTATTTCCCCTTGTTGTTGTTCTGTTTTTCCCTATGTTGGTTGTTTATTTCTCCCATGTTGTTGTCCTGTTTTTCCACATGTTGGCTATTCGTGTGCTATTCCATGCTGATTCCTATTGCAAAGTGTTTTAATTTCTCATTAAGTGGGCTGTTTTGAGTTTATTCTATTGGCTGATTTGGGTGGCTCATTAAGGAGAGCATTTAATACCTTTTACTTCATCTTCTCCTATATAAGGTGGTTGATTGCCTTTGGAAAGAAAAGTGAATTGTGAAGAATTTTTGGACAGCTTGCGAGCTATTTTCTTCTACTCCCTATCTTCTAAAATTTCTTCTCGAACTTCTATCTTCTTCTTCTCCCCACGGTTCCCATTCCACCTGTATCTTTCTTTTCGAAGCTTTGATTAGTCGTATGGTGTTGTTGAGTTTTTTTTTATTTGAAGTTGTAAGGTGTTGTGTCCTTTTATTTGAAGTTGTAAGGTGTGGTTGTGTTTGTTTAAGCTATTGTGGGATATAAAAGTATTTTTTTGTTCTACTGTGTTTGTCTATGTTTTAAGGAAAGGAAGTCTTTAGTTTGCAATTTTAATGTTTTTTAGATTGCATCAACCTTACAGCATCTCTCTCCTTATTCTTTCAAGTATGGAAAAGATGAACAAGAACTTTCAATGATGCAACAAGTACGTAAGATTGGTCAACCGAGAGATGATTAACTCCTTCGACCACCCCACCTAGACAAGATCTTCAATCAAGTTCTTAAGCATGCAACAATACTGCATATAATGCCATGAAGTCGATGATAGTCACCAACATTGGGTTTTTCCATGCCTTCAACAACATCATCCACGACAGACACCTAAAGTTCCCTTGTCGTTAATTGTAGAAACAGTCCATTATGATTGGTTTAGAGGCGTGAACTCAAATACTAATTCAATCCTTAGGGAGACCAATCTTTGTCAAAATATAATTCTGATGAAGGAAATAAGTATTCTAAAATGCTCCTTAAACATAATCTTATTCCTTGCCTAGGAACATAAGGGAGTTGAGGGGTTTCCTAGAACTGACTGATTACTACAGGAGATTTGTGAGAGGGTACAGTACCATAGCTTAGCCCTTGACCGAGCAACTGAAGGATAACTTTTTGTGGGGAGAGACAACGACTCAGGCTTTTGAGAGATTGAAGAAAGTCATAACTACAATTCCAGTTTTAGCACTTCCGGACTTCAACCAGATCTTTGTAGTAGAGACTGATGCGTCGGGATATGGGTTGGGAGCAGTGCTGATGCAGGATCACAAACCTATAGCATACTTCAATCAAGTGCTGCCAACCAGGGCTAGATTGAAGTCGGTGTATGAGAGAGAGCTGATGGCCATTGACTTGGCTATTCAAAAGTGGCGCCCTTACCTTTTGAGTAGGCATTTCATTGTCCGGACAGATCAGGGGAGCTTGAAATACCTGTTGGAGCAAAGGATGGTGACCGAGGAGCATCAGAGATGGTTGTCCAAACTATTAGGCTATGATTTTGAGATCCAGTACAGGCCGGGTTTGAAAAATAAAGTGGCTGATGCCTTATCCAGATGTGTTAGGGAACTTTAGGAATTGGTTGTTTCAGTACCACTGATGGTAGACTGGGGGGCCATCAAGAAAAAAAGCATGCAGAATGAAGAGTTGAGAAAGATCAAAGAGGATTTGATGAAAGATAATACTAGCCATCCTGGTTACTATATTGAGGGGGAGAGGTTGTTGCATCAAGGGAGGTTTGTGATGCCACGAACTTCCATACATATTCCTCACTTGTTACAGGAGTTCTACGGCAGTGCAGTTAGAGGTCATTCAGGAGTACAGAAGACCTATAGAAGGCTGGCATCTGAGCTTTAATGGAAGGGTATATATAAAGATGTTGAGGAGATGGTGGCGAGATGTGAAGTGTACCAGAGAAACAAATATATGGCAATGGCTCCAGGAAGACTACTACAACCCTTGGCACCTCCAAATAGAGTATGGGGGGAGTGTCCATGGATTTCATAGACGGTCTACCACGATCAAAGGAATTTACAGTCATCCTGGTGATGGTTGACAGACTTAGTAAGTATGCACATTTTATCCTCTTACGACATCCCTACACCGTAGTATTAGTGGGGGCAACATTTATCAAGGAGGTGGGGTTAGACTACATGGGATTCCTGAATCGATTATGTCTGATCGAGACAAAATGTTCCTCAGCCAGTTTTGGAGGGAGCTGTTCAGGTTGCAGGGCACTGTTCTTAAGAGAAGCACCGCCTACCATCCACAGACAGACAGGCAAATGGAGGTGGTGAACCAAAGCGAAGTTTGGAGACCTATTTAAGGTGTTTAGCTTCTGAAACACCGCGGATGTGGGCAAAATGGTTACCATGGGTCGAGTATCACTACAATACTTCGTACCATTCTGCTTCTCAGATAACTCCTTTTAAGGTCTTGTATGGAAGAGACCCCCCACACTTAGTGCATTTTGGGAGAGAAAGCACACCAATCTCTTCAGTTGAGCAGTACTTAGAGGAAAGGGACAAGGTTTTGGAGGAGTTAAAGAAACATTTGTTGAGGGCACAACAAATGATGAAGAAGCAGGCAGATACACATAGGAGAGACATACAGTATGAAGTGGGGGAGAAAGTATTCTTGAAACTAAGGCCCTACAGGCAGAGATCAGTTGCTAACAAGAGGAACGAGAAATTTGCCCCAAGGTACTTTGGCCCCTACGAGATTGTGGACAAGATCGGAGCAGTGGCATATCGATTGAAGTTACCCCCATCTGCCACCATACACCCAGCCTTCCATGTGTCGCAGTTGAGAAGAGCTCTAGGGGAGCATGCAGTTAGTGCGGAGTTGCCAGCTACACTGACAGAGGAGTTGGAAGTGGTCTTAGAACCACTGGAGTTAAGAGGGGTCAGATCGGGTAAAAGGGGAAACAAGGAAGTGCTTATCAGATGGAGGGACCTTCCCGATTTCGAGGCCACTTGTGAGCCATATGAGAGAGTGAGGCTCCAATTTCCTTCTTTTCACCTTGAGGACAAGGTGGGTCTTTGGGAGGGGAGTAATGTTAGGCCGGCCCAAGAGAGGTCGGCTGTTCCTATTGAACCGGTCCCTAGTGGACCGGTTTACTACTACAGCCGCCGACCCAGGGAAGGGAGAGAGGAGCCGGCTGCTCCTATGGGGCCCACACCTTGATTAAAAATTGCTTTGGAGAGAAATATTTGAATTAGGGGCTGTTTAGGGATTTTGCATTTCTCCTTTGGCTTTAATTAGTTGCTAAGGCTAGAATTAGGATTTCATCTTGAATTTGAATTTGAAATTTGAGATCTTCCTTGTGCTTGGGCTCTAGTCGCTTGGCTAGGGATTTGGAGAGTCATTTCTTCCTCCTGAATTGAAGAAACTTATATCGTTTGCTATTTTTTCTTCGTTTATTAGTGGAATCCATCATTTTTCTCTCAGATTTCTACAGTTTTTCTCAAGTTGTTGTTGGTCCTATTGTTGTTTTGTCTTCAGAAAACAGCAGATTTTCTATTTGGAGGTGACTATTTCCTATCAAATTCACTCGTATAAAATTACTTATTAGCATTCTCTTGCAACTTAACAAATGAATTTTGCGAGTTCTTACAATGAATGCAAACATCAGCAACCATAAGCTTGATAATTGGACCTTGAACATATCCTTAATGAGTTGAGTGATGAAGTGATAAAATAGGAGATTCTAAGAAATCTTCCTCAGACCCTACATGTCACAAACTATGTAAGTGGTTCGTGTACAAAGTCATCATCAAAATTTGTATTTTCTCTCGACAACCTTATCAACCACCTAATGGCACTGTCCTTTGGCATTGCAATAAATACCCTACAATTGATAGCATCATAAATGACATAAAGCTCCATCTTTGCCTCAAATCCTTCAACATATTCAATTTGATTGATAGTTTCAAGATAGCTTATCAAAGGAAGAAGCTCATTGGTAATATATAAGAAAAATACAATAAAATCCCCTTGTGCTATTGTCACATGAGTAGAACAGCACCTTCACTCAATTCCTCCACAAAAGCATGTTATCCATTAAATTAGGGAGTGAAATTTCGATTGTGGGCCAAATTTCTTTCAACTTTAATGGATTTTCAAGATGACAGAGAGTTGAATGATGTGGACAAATATTTTGAACTCAAATGGCCTCTATGAGGGCGATGAAGGTTGGGGACACGTCATCAAAATCTAGATCATTTTTGGGTTTAACAAGTGAGCTTCCATTAGGTGGAAGTGCTCCATGGACATGTGCTTAAGCATTTATTGTTCCTGCAAAGGCTTACCATTATTAGATGAAGCTTATCCTTTTGCAATCCATACCGACCCTTTTTCCTCCTAGGACCCATGATCTAGCTCATGGCACCTTATGATGTCAGAATCCAATGAGGTTTATAATATCACAATAGTGATATTACTTAACACATGAATTAGAGAAAACGGGCAAAAGAATAATGATAAGAAAGTAAAGCGTATTATAAATATAAATAAAAAAGTAGGGTTGCTGAGTATATATGGTCTATGTATAGAGATGCTAATTACAAGCGTTAAACAACAATATATTTCTTTGAATTCAAAGACAGTATAACAACAATGTAAAGAATAGATAACAAATTCAAAAAATCAACATCATAGAAGAAAAAGGACACAAAAACCGGCCGACTACAATAGCTCACGGTACAATTTTCAGCATTAAACCAATCCTAAACATATTTTAGTTCTTTTATTTTACTTGCATTAAACCAATTGGTCTAAACCTTTATTAAACCCAAAAACGGTTCATATAAACCCCTATAAATAGATCCCAAATGCTATAATTGAATTCAGGAAATTAAATTTCTACTCTTCCTCTTTTCTAGTCTTCTTTTCTTCTTCTTAGGAGTCTACAACTACTCTAAAATTGCATTTTCCCTTCTTGGCCATCCAAGAAGCTTATCAAATAGGTGCTCTCAATGAGACTCACCTTCATCAATTCTCTGCAAGAACCTGTCCGCCGGCAATCCTTCCATTCACAATACATTCTCCATCAGCCGGCCAACCTGAACACATCTTTTTCTATCCGCCAAGCTGCTCTTTGCACAGCATTCCCACACAGTTCTGCAGTCCGGCCAGCTCTCCATCACCTTCATCAATTTCAGCCATCCCAGCAACTTCTGCAATTTCAGCAAGAATCCCTCCATGCCGACGACTCCAGCGACATCAACAACTCCAGCAATTTCAGCAAGAAACCCTCCACGCCTACAACTGCAGTAGCTGACCGGTTGTCTCCACACCTTCAGTGACGTCAGTACATGCATATGCTCCATCCGTCCAGCAGTTTTTCGGTTTTTCCATCCACAAATTGTTGCCAGCAGATTAGGCCACATGCAGCCTTGCGCTCAATGTACTCCCATCAAGAATTACAATTTTTAGAAATCCATAAATCCCTCCAACAAGCTGAAGATCAATTTTCCTACAATGGCACATCCCTTCAACAAATTTAAGCCTTCATGGATTCCTTAACCTTAATAGCCTATGCACTAACTGGCCACCAACGTCCCGCCATCAAGATCCTTCTTCCTCCACCGGAATTCTTGGATCTACCGGCCTATTACCTACTCCATAGCCGACTCCCTCTACTCAAGGTTTTCCTTATCTTAAAATCATGAAAATTGAATTTCCTCGCTTTAACGAATCCGATGTGGAAACATAGATCTTTAAAGCACATGAATACTTTGATTTTCATAATACTCATGAATGTCACCGCATTAGAATCGCTTCTTTTCATCTGGAAGGTCCGACAGCTACTTGGTACCAATGGTTACGACTGAAAAGTCAAATTCTTTCTTGGCCCGGTTTTATGTTATCCTTACAGTAAAGATTTGACATTTCTTTTTATGAAGATTTACATGAAAATCTTTCCAAGTTAACTCAACAATCTTTTGTTTTAGAGTACCAGACAGTTTTTGAAAATTTTGCGTTTAAAATTCTCTTATTCAAGTCAACCCCTATTACCCTATTAGTTATTTAATTTCCAGACTTGAACAAAAACAACATAGGGAACTCTTACTCATACGTTCTTCTTCTCTTTTAGATGCAATGAAACTTGCTAGATGTCATGAATCTAAAATTTTTAAAAAAAATTCACTACCACCCTCACATTGGCGCAAATCCAATTCTGCCTATCCAACCAACAATAACGCACATCCTACCACTCTACCAAAATTCAACCAAAACTCCACGTTTTCTGTTCCATGTATTTCCAACAATCTAAAAACCCCTAATATTCCAATCCACAAACTCTCAACAGCTGAAATTCAATTTAGGCATGAAAAAGGACTTTGTTTTAATTGTGATGCAAAATTTGGCCCCTAACATCACTAGCCTAATAAAGTCTTTATTACTTGGCACTGACAACACTGACTACATAGATCCTCCTATTTCTTCTACCAATAATGATGATAAGGAAGATCCTCCTTCTGAGATTAGTTTAAATGCATTTGTCGGTCAATTTAATCCTCGCTCTTTTCATTTAAATGACTCTATTAACAACCAAAATGTGCACATAGTGATTGATAGATGGATTACTCATAACTTTATTCAAGAAAATCTTATTCATCAACTTAATCTTACCCCACAACCCATCAACCAATTCAGGGCTTCCTTTGCAATGGCAATTTACTTTTCTGTAATTCTAAATATTCCCAGGTCACAATTACCATGCAAGACTACCAGATCATTTTAAATTTATTCATTCTTTCCATTCATGAGGTAAATATCATGTTAGGCATGCATTGGCTTCACTCCTTAGGGCATGTTGTACAAAATTATCACGAATGCAATTTACTTATTAAAATTTAAAATCATCAATTTACACTTTCTGGAGAACCTCAATTATCATTTAACCCAATTTCATTTAACCAATTGCATGCCTTAATATATCATTCTCCATCCATCCAAATATTCACTATTCAATTTCAACACCTAGATAAAGATATTACACTACCTTAAAATCTTTTAAACAAATATATAGATACCCTTACTCAACATCTACCTTCTCCTATTTCCACATTATTACGCCAATTTCAGCACTTATTTAACCCACCACAAGGGTTACCACGACCACGCACCATCAATCATCGTATTCATCTTCCATGTTTATCTAAACCTGTTAACATCCGTCCTTTTTGTTATCCACATCTTCAAAAAGATGTGATCAAACAATTGATTTAAAAAATGCTACAATCTGTCATTATTCGTCGCAATCATAGTCATTTTTCAAGCATTTTTGTCTAGGTTATAGAGCCCTTAATGCACTTACGGTTAAAGATAAATTTCTTACTCCAATGATGAAAGAGCTATTATATTAACTCCATGGAGCCTCATTTTGTTTTTCTAAAATTGACCTTCATTCCAAATATCATCAAGTTTGTATGCTCCCAAAGGATATACATAAAACTATGTTTCGTACCCACAATGGCCCCCATGAATTCCTAGTTACGCCTTTCATCTTAACAAATGATCCTTTCACCTTTCATGCCTTAATGAACCAAGTTCTTAATTCATTTCTTCGAAAATTTGTCATTATTTTTTTAATGATATTCTCATCTACAGTCCTACCTTTGGCCTTCATTTTGATCATCTTCTTCTTGTCTTTCAATGTTTAATGTCAAAACAATTTCTCTTAAACTAAACAAATGTCAATTTTGTCAAACGTCCATTGAGTATCTTAATCATATTGTCTCCTCTAATAACGTCCAACCCAAACCTAAGAAAATTGATGTTATGACTACATGGCAAGTCCCTTCATCTTCATGACATCTTCGCTCTTTTTTAGGATTAGCAAGCTCTTACCATCATTTTATCTACAAATATGCTTCCATTACATCCCTCTTGAATAATTTACTCAAGTAAGACTCTTTTAATGGAACGATTCTGACTTTGTTGCTTTTACCAATCTCAAAATTAGCAATGACTACCACCCCCTTTTTATCCTTACCAGATTTTTTCCAAACAATATATTATTGAAATCGATACATCAAGCGTCAGAATTGGAGATGTTTTGCTACAAAACAATCACCATATATCTTTCTTTAGTAAAAAACTAAACACTCTACTATCTCAATCATCTACCTATTTGCTATCACCTAAGCTGTTTATAAATGGCATTAATATCTATTATGCACTTAGTTCATTATTCATACAAAATCATAAAAACTTCCGTGATCCACAAACACAAATCCTCCAAACTCCTGACCAACAATATTCTTTTCACAAACCCTTAAGTTTTAACTTCACCATAGAATAGAAACCTGATAAAATCAAAACAGTTGTCAATTCCTAATCTAGATTGCCTGAGGATAGGGTGACTTGTCCTTCTTCCTTTCTCTTTCCCCTCACTAATTTTTCTTATTCCTAGATCAAAGATTTAAAAAATAAAACCATTACATCTCTCGATATCCTTCAACTCATTTCTCAACTAACTAAAGGTGAACTCTCTCATTCAGATTATCAAATTAGATACAATATTCTTTATTATCAAGGTCGTATCTATATCCATAAGACATCTTCACCCAAAAATCAAATACTCATGGAATTTCATTCTACACCTATTGTCGTCCATCAGGGTATTCTTAAAACTATCAAACAAATCTTTGCTATTTTTTATTGGCCAGGTCTCAATAAAGATGTTACTGACTTCGTTAGTTAATGTCTTATATGTCAAGAAATCAAAACCTCTACTTGCCCCCTACCGGTCTCTTAACCCCTTTACCCATACAATTACAAATTTGGAAAAATTTACTATAGATTTCATTACTGGTCTACCTAGATCAAAAGGGTACACTACTATTCTGGTTGTAAGTGAACATTTGTCTAAATATGCCCATTTTGGCCCCTTACCTCCAAATTATTCCACCTCTCGAGTGCTGAACTTTTGCCAATATGGTCGTTAGATTGCAAGGTTTTTCTAAAAATATTGTCTCAAAATATTGTCTCAGATCGAGATAGCATTTTTTAAATCATTTCTAGCGTCGTCTTTTCACCCTAAGTAGTACTACACTTCCCTATAGCACTGCTATAAATCTCAAACTAACAGCCAAACAGAAGTTCTCAATCGATGTTTAGAATAATATATGCGTGCCTATACCTCCATCACTCCAAGGTTATGGTCTATATTCATTTGTTGGGCTAAATTGTGTTATAATACTTCTTTCCACACTGCTATTTAGATGTCCCCTTATCAAACTCTATATGGAAAATTACCACCATCAATTCCATCATACATCTGTGGTACTTCTAACATTGACGTTGTTGATACTCTATTAACAAACCATGAAACCCTTTTACATCGGCTCTGTCAAAAAAAAAGCCTCACACCCAACATCGCATGAAATTAATGATCGATCGTAATCTTTGTGATTTAAAATTATTCATAGGTTATGGTCAAACACATAGTTTAAAATTGCGCAATTAGAGGCGCGCCTCTGCGCAATTTATCCACCTGGCGCCTCATTGCTTAAGCAATTTCGGGTCCAAAAGAGGCGTACGCCTTGGTGAGCTTGAGGCGCGCCTCAGAGGCGCAATTGCACAATTTTGGGAGAGGCGTACGCCTCAAGCTCTCGGCCGATTTTTCTCCACCACTCCCGCCGGCGCCGCCTCTCATCGGTGAGGTATACATGTCTGATACGACACTGATATGTGTCGTACCGAATAGAAGTTGCCCCTCACAATAAAAATTATTCTTATAATAAAAATTTGTTCCGGGGGCGGCGCTGCCCAGGGAAACCCCCGCAGGGGCGCTGCCACTTGACCTCGCGACCTGACCGGTCAGGTCGAACCCCGCCAGGGGGCAGCGCCCCCTGGGACCCCCGGCATATCTGCACCTTAAATAACAATCTTTTCTTATGTGCTATTACATTTAAAATATATGCAATTAACAACACACTAATCATTCTTATTGAACAAGGAAGAGAAAAGTAGGTATGATTGAGGATGATGAAGATTTGACATTCATAGATTCAATTGGAGATGAAGTTGCCTCCACTGAAGACCCATTTAGTGATGGGACGATTGAATTTTAGATGTCCTTTCTTATTTGTACTTTGGGAGTTCTGATAGACTTCAATTTGTAGTTTTGTACTTTGAATTATGCTACGAGATGCTTATATTGCATCTATTTTATTATTTTTCATTAAGTTCACTTCTCATTTAGATGTTCTAATTGTATCATAGGCTCTTACTGTTTTTTTACCTGCTAAAATATTTAAATTCGCATTTACGCAATTCTTTGTCCGTGAGGCTTACGCCTCACACCGCCTCGAGGCTTACGCCTCGCCTCACGGACGAAAAATGCCTCGAGGCTTATTTACGCAATTTTAAACCTTGGTCAAACACCAACCATTTCTCCAAATTCAGTCGTCAATCTTACACATTCTAAACTGACCAAACAATAGTTCGAACCTTTTTCCATTCAAGCTATTATAAGTCCCATGGCCTACCAACTTCCACTACCTCTCAAAAGCAAAATCCACCCAGTATTCCATAATTTTGTACTCAAACCTTTTAAAGGTGATCCTCCAATAACCACTACACATTTAACTAGTTTTAGCTACAACAATCAAGCACTTATTATACCCTATGCAATCCTGGCTTTTCGAGCCATACAACTTCGTGGCCAACCTCATCGTTTGGTTTTCTTACAATGGAAACTCTCAATGCCAAATGATGCCACTAGGAAAAACTTTTCAATTCTTTTTGCTTCTTCTCTTTCTCTCAACTTTGAGGACAAATATGTTTTTCATGACGATAGAAGTGTTAAACAACAATATATTTCTTTAGGTTCAAAGACAATACAACAACAATATAAGGAATGGGCAAACAATTCAGAAAATCAGCATTAAGATGATAAATTACTCAAAGTCTATCACGAAGGACACAACAACCGCCCAATTACAACAGCTTACGGTTCAATTTTTAGCATTAAAACAACCTCAAACCCATTTTAGTTCTTTTATTTTACTTGTATTAAACTAACTGGTCTAAACCTTTATTAAAACAAAAAATGGTTCATGTAAACCCCTATAAATAGACCTCAAATGCTATAATTGAATTCAAGAAATAAAATTTCTTCTCTTCCACTTCTCTATTCTTCTTCTCTTCATCTTCTTAGGACTCCACACCTGCTCTAAGGATGTCTTTTCCCTTCTTGGCCATCCAAGAAGCTTATCAACAAGTCTCTCTCTCTCTTTCTCTCATAAATCCAAGCTACACAAGCTCAAATCTTGAAAGTGGCAAACAAGCCAAGCAACAGAAGCAAAACTCCTTTCTCTTGGTGTAGCTCGTCCTATTTATAGGCATCTATGAAAACTTCCATATAGGGACCATTATATCACATCAATAGCATGACATACTGATTGATCCTTCAGCAACATGGGTACTTACCATCTATGCATGGCACAATATCAAATGCAAACATAGTGAAAAACTCCTCCACATTATGTGTATTCAACACAATCAGAATTATCCATCTAACTGATCGACTACAATGCATACACATATGATATCAGCTTAGAATAGTAGCGACATACTATCCATTTTACATCTGACCCAGAAACACCATAAGCCACTGTTATCAACTAATTTTTAATACATGAAAATGTCATCGACCAAAAAATAAATAGATCAGAACTCACAGAGTGAACGTTTGTTCCTCTCTTCGTAAATGCCAACAACCTTTTATCTCCCTCCTGAAATAAATAAAGCAGTTAATGACACAGAAGACAACAACAAATCATAATGTACTTCTAAAAAGAAAAGATGTAAGTACCTGTTGCCTAAAATATTCTCGGAATTCAGTCCATGATCCATGGACTTTAACCACCACATATCTAAGTCAAATTGGTCAATTTAGAAACTAATTCTAAATACTCAGAAATTAATAGCCGATTTGATTCAAATCAACTCACTAACTTGATCATGAAACAATAATGCATAAAAAATAGCATACCAAGTGAAAAATAATAATAATAAGATATGTACAAACGAAAAGCTAAACAAGTGCATTATGCATGCATGGATTTTGACTTTGTTAACTAAAGACCAATTGACATGAGAAAGAAAATAATATAATAGAACAAAAGAATCAAATTAAAAGCATAGTCATACAACTTAATAGAGTTGATCAACAAAAGATTAATAAAAAAAAGGATACGGCCAATAATCCAATCCAGCACGCTTAAGTTTGGTGTCATCTATTTTGTATCCTAAAGGCTGGAAAAAATTAAAGTAATGTAAGCATCATAATAAACTAAAAATGTGCGAACAATTCAATGGCATTTTACATCAAAGATTCTACATATTAAAACCAAAATTGCCACTTCCTAAAAGTTGCTAGAGTCATTCACAAATAATGTATGCAAATGGGGTCCGTATTGTATTATTTAATTAACAAGATGTCAACCCATGCACTCAAGTTTGTCATACCTTAAATCAATTTTCAAAAATAATACCCTCACATTAGGGTCATCTTTCCAATACCATTAAAGGTTTTTAGTTATGCTTCATTTGTTCACATATATGACAATAATATTAATAAGATCGATTTAAGGCCCAAAAATGTGTCTTTGTAGGGTATGCTCCCATACAAAAAGGGTACACGTGTTACTTTGAAAAAATATGCACATATTACACTTATACTTTGAAAAAATATGCACATATTACACTTAGCTTTAACCTTTTTTGAAATCAACCTTTTTTAACGAAAAATGTCTGCAGGAGACGAGAACTAATGAGGAAGAAGATTTTTGGAATATCACTTAACTTGTATCAATTCAACCAAAGTATTCTCATTTCAATAATTCACTTAAGATGTTACTTGAACCTGAACCCAAGCCTATCATAATCATAAACCAAAGGTTTGTAACAAGGGGAAACATACAACTTCAATCTCCTTAGCCTTATTCAAGATGAAAAAAAAAAACTCAAAAAGTAAAGCCTCTTACAAACTCCTTGCAAAATCTTGAATCTCAAGGACTCAAACTTCTAATCCACACCTTACTTCTAATGACCTTGGCATTCCTATAGCACTTAAGAAAAGGTCGCAATCTTGTATTCAACATCCAATTTCAAACTTTGTGGCTTATGATCACTTATCATCATCATTTTAAGTTATTACCACTAGCACGTCTATTTTTAATATCCCAAAGACTTTAAAAGAAGCATTATCAATGCTTGAATGAAGAAATGTTGGCATTAGAGAAGAATAAGACTTGAAATGGTTTGGCAATGTCAATAGAAAAATCTCTTGTCGGCTACAAGTGCGTCTTCACAATCAAATACAGGTTTGATGAATATATTGAGTACTACAAAGCAAAGTAAGCCAAAGTTAATAGCAAAAGATTTTCTTAGACCTATGGAGTTTACAAGAAAACATTTACATTAGTTTCCAAACTAAATAACTCGGTTTTCTTATCCCTCGCAGCAAACAATGATTAGAAACTCCGATAGCTTCATGTAAAAAATATATTTTTGAATGGAGAATTGGAGTAAGAAATCTATGGTCTGAAACAATCTACTTTTACATGATTCAATAAATTCAGATATGCAATAAGACATCAAGGATACCAACAAGCTCAATCTGATCATATTATAATCTACAAAAATAAGGGAGGTAAAATCACCATCTCATAGTCTATGTTGATAATATAAACTTTACTAGAGGTGATATTAGTGCAACAATAGGGATTATGGAAACACTTGAAGCAGAATTTGAGATAAAAAATCTAGGCTTGTTAAGGTAATTATTTGATATGAAAATAGTAAGGAAAATAAGCAAGCAATATTTTATTTGTCAAAGGAAATGTATTTTAGATTTTCTAAAAGAAATTGGATGCAGGATGTAAACCTATAAATACTCCTATGAATCATAATCTGGTGTTTGGAAAACAATTGGAAGGCACCCCAGTAGTTCTTTTTTTTTTTAATTGAAGATATATTAAGGCATTTTCATATTCAGAATAGGTTCTTTTAGTAAAGAATAGAAGATCAAAAACTGAACGTGTACTTTTGTATGGTTGTGATGTGGCTGGCCACAAAGATATCAAATCAAGCAAAATAAATCCCCTTTGTTTGGTGAGTTTAGCTTATATCTTCCTGCTAATCAGCAAACAGGTGGTAAGTGCTTTTTAATTCTTTACTGCATTTTTCGATGGTAACCATTATAAGGGCTATATATATATTGCAAATGGCATAATTCCAATGAAAGAGACATCCGCTAAAATAAATGAAAAATTAGAATAATGGGCATATCATTTAAAAGATAGAGACCATAGCATTGGTAAAGCAAAGAATGGGAATACAATATGTAATTGTAACGGGTATGATGTTAACTATTATCATTTTATATTATTAGAAAATATAATATGTTTATATATCTTGGATTAATTATATAGAAGAATAAAGAGATTGATAAGAGTATAATTTCTTGAATTTATTAAAATAGTAAAGTGAGTTTTGTGTGATAAAAGGATTTCATGTAAAGCTTAAAAGTAATTTTCATAAAATCACAATTGGGTTGTAAAAATGTCATTAATATCTAAGTTGAGTGTGGCAGAAAAGAGAATGATAAGATAGATGTGTGGCAAAAACATGAAGGATAAATTATGGAATGATTCCATTAGAAGAAATGTTAGAGTGACATCTATTGAAGATAAGGTCACAATAGACCTGAGTGATTTGGATATGTTCAAAGAAAGATAGAAAACGCACCCATTAGACAAGTTGATCAAAATAGTATCGGAGAATTATAAAGAAAAAATGTGTAAACATGAAGTTACATGGATATAACTTATTTAAACTGATTTAAAAAGAATACATTAACACACATTCAACACTTAACATAAACAAATGTAACATGAGGATTCATGATGCCAACCCAAAATAGTTGGGAGAAGACTAATAATGATGATTATAATAACAATATCAGTACTATGAAGCTGGTCTAGTATAGTAACATAAAACTACTCATCTTAAATTACATAACTTGAAATAAGAATCTTTACGGCATTTTGCCAAACTAGAAATCATAAATCAACATCACAGATTTTCAAAAGACATGCATTTGTCAGACCAAGAGAAGAAATAAATTTTAATTTAAAAGAAAGAACAGCAATAGCAATGGCAATGGCAAAATGGCATTACCTCAACAAGATGTAAGCCAACAGATGATGCTGCACATGTTCTAGCAATACATCCTGTGTTCCCAGGAATCTGTCAGGGACAAATATAGCTCAGTACCACCTAGTACATAACATGGATGACACCTGCAATTCCAAAGCAAGATAATGCAATTTGAACAATTTTCATCATTCTAAGACTTATTATTCAAGCTTAAATCTGCAAAGACCTTCCTATGCATTGAACTTCATACATATGCAAACGCTTAAAAATATTTCTCACGTGTCTGTTTGAATTTACAAGGCATACTGATACCAGCATATTCATTTACAGTATTTACAAGAAAACTTAATCAACTAAGCAAACATCACCCTCATCCCCACTAGCCATTAGAAAACGATTAGTGGTTGCTTTATTAGGTTCCATTCTCCATTTATTCCAGCAAAACGTTGCATTATGCGCTAACTTTATCTTATAATTATACTTATTTTCACACAACTTCAGAATGCATTACCTCTTAAAAGACCCTTTTTTATCTTAATTATTCAATATTAATTGAATTTAGTATTTACTTGTCTTAATGATATATCTTTCACCCTCCATCATGCATATACAAATCAAATGAATCTATATTCCACTATCTTATATTGAATAGGTGCTATTCCTACCATGATTTTAATATGATCATTTTTAATCTATCATTCCTAATTTAACAACATTCATTTAAATATGATTTCTATCACACTCAACTTGTTCATAGTGGTTTCATTATCATTCAACACTTCGTACATAGCATATACTAGTTGAATAATTTCCTTTTATGCACAACAATATGTTTTCTTATAGAACACTCCTAAGTATTGTTAAATGTGCTAAAAAGCATGTGCTTCTGGAGCAAAGCAATGCATTGCATAGCCCAACGATCTAAGAACTCTCCATCATTGCGGTGTTGTTGTTGTGAAAGGGCATGCCTTTCACCATTTTATAGAGCATGAATCGCATGTGCTTTACCAACCAAACACCTCTCACCTAAAGTCATTTCACATAGTACCCGTTTGATGGTTATTAAAAGGTCTCAATAGTCAGCCTCAACTCACCTATATCAAATCTTCTGCCGACAGTTACCTCCTTTGCTAGTTTTCAAGGTGAGTTTAATTAAATTTAGTTTCAATTATCTCTAGCTATTTTAATAGATATGTTTTCCTAGGAACTTAATTCTTTGTGTTTGTTTGAGCTCTAGCGACCTTCATTTTTATACACCTTCCCATCAAATTTAAATTAGTCTACTTGAATAAATAAAATTAACATTATAATCAATTATCCCAATTATCTATAAGTTATCATGTTAATATTATATATAAAAAGTATAATTGAATTTGAGTTTCAAAAATAGAAACTCACTTCCACTCATTTTCTATCAAACAAGCACTTGAACTCTCTTATAAAAGTGAGTTCTAATCAGTTTTAGCCACTTAATTCAAAACAAACTAGCGCCAACTTCAATAAAATAGTTTTCAAATGCATGCAATGGCCAAAATTATACAAATTCTTATAATGCAGAGATCAAGAATATGCTCTGAATATTGATGGATTGCTTAAAAAGAAATCAAATCTGTGATGCTTAAGACCTGATTTACCTGAGGAGAAACTAAAACCACTTTAAGAAGTTTGTCACATGAAGCAACAAAATTGGACCCAGCACTACCATTGGTTTGGGAATGCACTGCAGTTTCCATAGTTGAAAAGAAGGAATTAGCAAACACGATGGACTAGTCAATCTCAAAAAAGATACAGCATATGCAGAAATTGTGCAACATATAATCCAATAACCCAACACAAGGAGCAAATTTTATTGAACAAAATCAATAAAGCGTGCTCTCCAATTTATCCTCCCAAGAAATAAAGATCATAAGTTCAGAGTCTGACAATAAATCCTCGGGAATTTTCATTTTTTTGCAAACAGAAGCACTAATATATGCAAAATTATTAGCAAGGTTTGATAACTTTTAAATTTTTTTTGTTTCTTATCCCATCCCGAGTCGTCAACAGCTAAATCACACCATGTCATCACCCACGACAATCACTATTTGTGAGCTTATGCCATTGCCGGAAGGGTCATAACATATGCGTGAGCTCCCTTAACTGTTGTGGAGCTTGCGCCATAGGAACTAGCCATGGTGATGTGGTTTCACATGGAAAAAGCTCACTAGAGAAATCTGGAAACAACTACTAAGCTCTGAACCTAGCTGACCTAAGAGTTCACAAGCTCTGTACAAGCTCAACAGCAAAGCAGAATCAACCTCTCTTTTTTCCTTTTAAGATGACTAAAACATTCGCTCTTGGGTAGTCAGAATTTATGCCTTGGTTGTGAACAACCAGACGTTTATTCACCAAGTCCAAGAAATCAAAGCATTGAGACTTGGAAGGTAAGAAACCAAAACAATTAAATCTAGGTGCAGAGACTCGAACATTAATACTTATGGATTCCCGCAAACATATACATCTACTCTAGACGGCTTTAATCTCTGAAAGGACTGCAACCCGAGAAGATGTTCAGATTCACATAAAAGCAGATACATATGCATCGATAAAAAGAAAGCCACCATGCATCTATGCATAGGTAGCTAGCAGCCAAGCAAGATTAAACTCAGGCACAGACATAAAGGAAGACACTCAGAAAATCTATCAAAAAAATAAAGAAAAAAAAAAAAACAAGACAGCAAGAGAACAAACTACAGCCTTCTTTTTCTAAAACAATTTTCTCGTATGCTTTATCTAGAAGCAAGGCTATTAACTTTTGCCCAGAAGTCCAAATAAAGCTTTCAAAAAATCTCAGTTGCTAAGGGATTCAAGTATAACCTAATCCCTAAAATGCTAGCTTGCGAATAAAATGAGTAAAAAGATATTCGAGTTTGAACACACGCCGACAGGAGATCGTTGTAGACGGCGGCTGAGAAAACTTCCTTATGAGCTTGAGATTTGCAAGCAAAGCGGGACGAATAAGAGGGCGCGGGCTGAAAGGTATGGGACAGAACTTCAGATTTAGGGCTCGGAGGCTGCTCACATCCATGCCTCGCTCCCAACGTCGCGTCGCACTTTTCCGCCTCCGTTTGTCTCTTCCACTGAGTTTGTAGCAGCTCAATAAAGCGACAGGAGCGAGGAAGTGGAGAGAGCGTGGACGGCACCACCGACGATAAAAATGATAGAAAGGAGATGTCGGCTGGCTGTGTTAAGTTAAGCTTGGAGTTTAGGAGCTGTTTTTGTTTAGAGTTAAATGGATTATTTTAAGAATAATAGTGTTTGATTTGAAATAAAATAAATATATTATAAAATTATGATGTATTTAGAATTCAAATTCTATTAGTATTTGATTTGAAATAAAATAATATATTATAAAATTATGATGTATTTAGAATTCAAATTCTATTTTTTTTGTATTTAATTTTTTTTAGATTTGACTGATTTTCAAATGAACCTTAAATTTATTGTTATTTCCATTGCCCGCCAACCGCCCTAGCTGCTCCCCGCCCCTGCCACCAACACCCTCCGGCCGTTGGCCACCCCACAGTCAGCTACTGCCTTCGTCGGTGACCCTTCGCCTTTGGCCATCCTGGCCATCGCTATTGTTAGCCACTAACTACTTCCATCTTTAGACTTTACACTGTATTCATTTTACTTCAAATCAAATATATATATATCATACATTTCTTTTACACTTATCCAAGCAACTCAAAAATATTCATTTTACACTATATTTCTTTTGCACTGCATTCATTTTATATTGCATTCCTTTTTCAGTCAATCAAACAACCCTGATATAAAATTTTAATTCATCAATAAGTATTAGGATTAGGAATTACCGTCAATTAACAATTTGTATCCTCTAAGGCTTATGTCTTCTAAGATTTTTAAATTATGCCTTCTAAGGTTTATACCTTCTAAGATTTTAGGAGAACCCACATCTTCTAAGGCTTATGTTATTTGAGATTTTTCGAATAAACAATACTTTTGAGGTTTACGCCTTTTAAGATTTTTTTGTGGATCCATGTATTTTGAGGCTTATGTCTTATAAAATTTTTCTATAACTCATACCTTTTAAGCTTATACTTTATGAGATTTTTAAATCAGTTGGGACCCTATCAACAACTTGCATTATCCATTACTAATTTTAATAGGCACTACTACATAATTCCCACATGTCTGATCCATTCTAGTAAGTTGTATGAATTCATATGCATGTTATTTGTTTTAGACATGTTTTGTATGTGTTTTGAAAGTTTTGGTGTACATGTGATATGTTCTGAAGAGGTCCAAGGGATTTTGTGTGTAGGAAATTAACCTAGAAGTTTTTTCCTTCGGCGCATTGCAGTGAAACCCCCTAAGTAAAAGAATCTAAAGTCTTAAATTTCAAGGAACCTTTTGGTGTAATAGTTGAAATTTCATTAAGAAACTCCGATCCAGATCCCTAATCAAAATCCTAGTTCAGCCCTAGTCCAATATTCAGCTCCTAACCTCAAGTCAATCTTCAATCTAAGTCCAATCTCATCCAATCATTAACAATCATCTATTTGATTGTCAATGACATGGATGATTCAAACTCAACCAATCAAGCTTAGAATTGCACCCAAATCTAGAATTCCAAACCAAATCCCAGGGTTAAGGACCGGGTTCTAAAACCATTTCTAGGTGATTTTTCTTCCCTTTGAAATCCAGTCAAATGACATCTAATTTATGATCTATCAATTGCATATTATTTAGACATATCTCTATGATCAACTCTTCAAATTTGAGCTCAATCTGACACTCTTAAGCTACAAAACATTCAAATATTTATAGTTTATGCCACTAGACCCTCTACCTTATGGAACTTGACTTGGGACTCTCACCAAGACCTTTGACCATGTCCATGGCCTCTAATATAACATGTTGACCAGCAATTCATACTTTGCTAGACCCAGTTTGACCCAGAGTTGACTAGAGGTCAAAATGACCAAAATGCCCTTTAAAGGAATTTTTTGACTTCTAGCCAATACTCAACATGGTTCAATCTTTTTAATCCTTGAAACCTCTTCCAATGAATCTCAAATACCATTTGGGATCCATTAGACCAAAACTCAAGTCTTGGTTTGACCAAGTCAACTATGGTTGACCAAAATACCCCTTAAGGGTCTAAATAGCCAATTTGGACCAAATGACTAAACCAGTCCATGAAACCACCTCCAACATGTCTCTTTGATCATTTCAAATTTATCAAGCTCAAACCCAGTCCTAGGTCAACCTGGTTGACCAAGTCAACCTAGGTTGACCCAATAACCCCTTAAAGGTTAAAATGGTCAAATTGACCAAAATGACCAATTGAGTCCTTGGAATCACCTCTAATAGACTCTAAGTATCAGTCCAAATCTGTTAAGCCCAACCCCTGCCCTTGGGTCAACCTGGTTGACCAAGTCAACCTAGGTTAACCAAATCAAACATAACCCTGTGCCCACTTAGTTCAATCTCAAATCAACTCCAGACTCTGCCAAACCCCTTTGAACACCTCCCCCTAGTGGTTTGGACCTGATTGAGCACTTTGACCTAGTCAACAATTAACCTAGTCAACTAAGTCAATCTCTGG
The DNA here is from genome assembly GCA_019925795.1 of Dendrobium chrysotoxum. NCBI lineage: Eukaryota > Viridiplantae > Streptophyta > Magnoliopsida > Asparagales > Orchidaceae > Dendrobium > Dendrobium chrysotoxum. Next base: position 15,225,878 of record CM034308.1, read on the forward strand.
TCAAACCTAGCCTATTTGGGTCAAATCCTTCCATTTGACCAAATCAACCTAGCTAAACTTCAATTCCACTTTAGTTCATGCCTTGAATACATCTCCATAGATGAGTCAAGACCTCTTGAATTTAATCAAGTCACCCTTTGCATTTGGTCAAACCTCTATGCTTTTGTGTCAAATCACCAACTATAATTAGTTAAACCTTCTTAAACATTTGGACTCATGTCATTCCATGCCTTGAGTACACCTTGACCTTGGATGAGTCAAAATCAATTAACTTTGACCAAGTCAACCTTTAAGTTTTTGATCAAAACCACCAAATGGTCAAATACTCATTTAAATCCCAAACACATTGGTATAGAGCCTTGAGGTCCAGTCAACAAGTCAATAACTCTCCCCCCCCCCCTCTCAGCTGCCACCTCATCAAAACCTTTGACCTTTGACTAGTCAAATCAGTCAAACCAAACAAACCCTTCCCATTAGTCAAACCTTATTGCATGTGACTTATCCTTTCGGCTCAACCTATTTGGAGGGTTTCTTTTAATCCTAAAAGCTCACTTAGAGCTCTCCTAACCAAGCCCAAGGGCTGGTTTAGCCTTAAGTGGCAAGAACTGGTCCCCCTCCCACTTGAAGCAACCAATGGCAAACCAGCTTACCCAGCCCGTACCCTGTTTGATGTGAAAAATATATTTTTGAAAATGTTAATTATCTTTGGGAATAATTCAAAATTGATTTTTAAGTTTGAATTCTGAAATTGAACATCCATTAGTGATAATATACTATCTCGAAAGGTAGAGATAAAATCTACTAATGGGTTCAAATTTAAAATTTCAAACACGATCCTGAATATCGTAGCTTGATTTAGGAGGGAACTACATATGATCCCAAAGGATCAAAAATGAAGTTCAATCAGATATCTGGCTACGATAATCTAGATAGAGTATCGTTGATTTCATATTCAAAATTATATCAACAAATGATATATCATCCCAAAGGAAGATGATATCACTTATGGTTAATTATTTGAACATGGCAATAACGATCGCCATTTTTTGTTTGATTTTCCAAAGGTAATTAATTAAAAGTTTTAAAAATTTAATTTTTAAAAATCTGGTCTGAATTTCTAAATCTCCTACAAGCGCAAGCCCTCGTAGTTAATTACATCATAGGAAACAAAAAAATTTCCTACGAATACTCTCGATTAAAATAGCGATACGAATTTTATTTAAGATTTTCAAAGATTGATATCAAAGGAGGTTAAGGACTGGAATTTCAAATGGGAATGGTTCAAGGTTGAGCACTTATTTCTAGAGTCAAAGGAAGAAAGGTAGGAGGTGTCTTGAGATTCTGAATTACTTCAGAAACACCCCAATCTATCATAAGTGTTGGGCTTGAATTAGATTGAAAGAGATTTAATGTTTAAGTGGTCAATTTTATTAGAAAGTGGGAATTAGATTCCCGAAAGATTGATGTCTTATGATTGAAAATCTGCCTCAGATCCTAAGTCTAAAATTGGGTACTAAAAATTAGTAACCCGAATCCTAGCTAATGCAATGCAATCCTGTACTTACCCCGGCCTGGATTGGGTAGCCAGCTAAACCACCTAAACGCTTTAAAACCATGTTGTCCGGTCTTTAATGAAAGAGTTGTTAGAACATTATTTAAGATTAGTTTAAGGAATTAGGGTCGACATCTAGAGCAGATCCTAATTGACCCCTTAATATATGTTGGGCATGATGCTTAAGCTAGAAATGCAATTAAAGATTTAACTCAACTTTTAATTTGTTTCTAATGCAATGCATGCAAATTGACTCGATTAAATGCTTAAATCTGGATGAAGAAATTTTAAAATCAGGCTTAAAAAACAAATTTTTCCCTAGAAGATTGCACAGATCCCCTTGGACAGAACTGCACCCTAATAGGTCAGGTGGTCTGCCAAAACCCGCAGGCGGGGAGGTGCCTAGCAAAGGAAGAGAAAAATACATATGAAAAACCCCTGGCGGTCCCGGGCTTACTTCTTAAATCGTTAAAATTTCTATGTTAGCTTAAATCTTTTAATTTTATTTAAGTAGAAAAGGTTTTAACGATCCCTCACGAGCCTCCGATCGGGTTCCAGGCTAAAACAAAATCGGCATGCAATAATCGCCAAAAAACTATGAAAAGCAGGCAAGTCCTTAATCGCAATCAACATCAAGTAATCAAATTAATTAAATAATTAAATCAATTAAATAAATGCTCAAACTAAAAGTCTATGTGACAAGTGTCACTTAATTATACAACCCAGGGTCTGCATGAAAGTAAAGTGGTCGGGTACCACTGACTACAACCCGGATTCTACTCCTAAGACTCAAGTGACTTTGAGAATGGGTCTTCTCGTTCTTCACTCCTTCATCTTCTTGGAACTCCTTGGATCGTCGGGTCTGGATATCCAAATGAAAAGAAACTCTCCCTGAATATGAGTGTTATCTTTCCTTTTTGGATATTTGAAAGTATTCTAAACTGTATTTCCAAGTGAAAAAATACTCTCCCTTAAGGGATGTTACTTTTCTCCTTAGAATCCAGTTTGGATCATTATTATCCCATCTCAAATCACTTAACATTACAACTCAAGTTACATTTAAATTACATCAAAAAAATAAAAATCTAGACTCAACAACCTGCAGGGTTATCCTAATAATCAACAGTTATATTTACATCCCAAGCAATTAATATATTGAAAATTAAAAATGCTCAAACCAGCCACACTTGGCCATGCTCATTTTGATATAAAGGGGGACTTAAGCAATTTTCTGGAGCACCTGTGTAATTTAATAATTATGATTTTGTCCCCTTTAATTTTAAATGCCCTATATGAGCATGGTCACATACATAAGATTAGATTAGTATAAATCATCCATATCCTAAGGGTAGATCTAACGCACAATCATTTACATCACAGAATGCTGAAATTTAAATAAACAAACACATCAATTCTACTACTAGCAAACAGCATGCAGTAAAAGCTCGAAAACCTGGCACACAGCAGAAAAGTAAACACCGGCCTAGCCTAAGACTAGAGTTGGTTGTCCTAGCAAACCATCTAAAGTGTGTGAGGTAGGCTGTGTGGTTTTGATATGTCCTAAATAGGCACTTGATTGAAGTTGCTTGATGTTCTAATTGGTTGAAGGCTTAAGGGAGTTTTAATTTGAATTTAAATCTTAATGACTTGAAATTTAATTTTAAACTTGATTCTGATTATTTGTTGGATAACATATTTGTTGCACACCGAGACCGTGAAGTTTATTTCATTTTCCTTGGGGCTAATTTAATAGCCTTGTAGGCCTAGGTTACCTAGTGGTACCCGGTATAATTAAATAATTTGAGTTTGATTAAGTTTTAAAGATTGATTAATTTTAATTAAGGTTGGTTGATAGCTAATTTTAAAGTTAAGTTGATGTTTTCTGGAATTTTTGAAGATTTATTGAATTTTAGCATTTTCTGGATTATTTTAATGATTTAATTCAAGGGTCAAAAGTTGACTTTTTAATTTAAAGAGTTTTATGAAAAGTTAATATTTTATTAAAATACTAGACCTTAATACAATCAGTTAGATAGTAAGTACGCTAAAATTGGATTTTTCTAGATTTTATTATGATGGTTTGAAGTTTTAACTTGATTTTGAACTAAGTTTGACCAAAAGTTGACTTTTTCAAAATGATTGATTTCTGGAAACTTAATATTTTAATAAATATTAGACCTTAAGATGAGTTGTATGTCTTTAAGTTTGCTCAATTTGGAGTTCATTTGAATTAGTTATAAATTTCTGAAGTTTTGAGTATTTATTGAATTTTCAAAATTAGTTTAATTAAGGCCCTTTTTATGATTTGAATCCAAATAACCTTCAAACTCCTTGAAATCAACTCCAAAGGTCAGGAGTGACCTAAGGAGTGATCTCCAAGTATTTGGAAAATTTCTGGAATTTTTAATTATTTTTAATTAATTAAATAGATTAAATATTAAATTTTAATTAAACTTAAATTAAACTTAATTTTGAAGTCCAGTCAATGGGCTTTTATTTTTCATTGATTAAGGATTTAATTCTGGTCAGTTTGAGGTATTATTTATAATTTTTGGATTTTAATTTGATTTATTATATTTTCTAGAAGTTTTAAAGGCTTAATTAAGGTTTAATCTTATGAGTTTTGATTAAGGGACTTAAAGAGCTCAAATCTTAGTGAGAATTTTTCCTAGAGCAGGGAATGTCACTAAGCTTAAGGGACTTAAGTTTCAAGTCATTTGGATTTAAGTTTAATTTGTTAGAATTTTAGAAGTTTTAAAGATTAATTAAAAGATTAACATTGATTTTATTAATTAAATAGTTTAATGATTTTTAAAGTTGCTGGGAATTTTCCTATGGGCTTGAGATGTCACTAAGTTTGAATGTTCAAAATTTCAAATCAAAAGGATGTAAATCCTAATTATTAAAAGTTTCTAAGTTTTCTAAACTAAAGATCATTAATTATTGTCCTTAGTGATGTCATTAGATTAAGGGGGTTCAAATCAATGTTTCTAACCCTTGGACACTAACTACAATCACATCACAAAATAACCATAAACAAAATAAAGATGATCTAATGCTCCATAGAATGATCATGATGAATTATTAAACTTATAAGTCATACAATTACTTATAAATTTAATAATTCAGTGATAGAGCAATAAGTGTACCAAATTGAATAGAAGCTATTAGATAATGTGGGATACATCCCCAAATAAAACTCCATTCAATCTAGAGATCTAATCATGTATAATTCAAAAGTTACTTATAAAGGTTATGATATGGTTAAAGCCAAATCTCCTTCAAACTATACATGATCACAATCTGAACTTATTTCTAATGAAAAATGACATTTCAATGATTCCATGGAGTTGTAGCATACATAAATTGGATTTGAATTGAATTAATTATGAATTTTCAAAAATCATAATCAAATAATGACCAAGATTTTTGTAAATTCATAACCCAATGGAGATTGTATCAAATGAGCTTGAGAAAAATAAGGGAGATCATGAATAGACCCTAAAATACCTCTGCCAAATTTCAAATCAAAATTACTTATATAGTTTTATTTAAAAATAAAATGTGAGTTTTTATATATTTGAAATAATTAATAAAATATTAACTAAAATATTTTAAAATTATTTTTAAAATAAAATAGATTAAAAACTAAAGAAAATGAGCCCTAGAGCATCAAAATCGGCCCAGAAATAAAATTCCAGTGTTTTTTTGAAGTTCTAGGCTATATTTGAATTATTTTTAAAATAAAATAAATAAAATAACCCATCCAGTCAGCCGGCAGCCGGGGCGCTTTACACGCGTCGATCACGCGCCGGTCCATGCAAGTGGCGGCGGTCAAATGAGCCCCGCCTCACTTATTCAGCGCGGCAGGATTTAGGATCGTTGGATCTAAAACAGCGCAGATGTAACGGTCCGGATCAAACCCGCTGGCTGAAAACCCACTCAAACGATCCAGCGGTTGATTTGAATCCCGCGGCTTGGATCAGCGGTCTAGATTTAACCAGACGAAGAATGGATCACCGCATTTTGACGCGCTGAACCGAACTGAGGATTTGACTTAAACGTAGTCGTTGATCTTAAAAGAGCAGATCCAACGGCTGCAGGACCGTCTTCCTCCTTTCAGTAAACCGCGAACCCTAAGCCTAATTTTTGGTTTCATTTACTTAAAACAATGGATCAAATGGACTTAAACTTTGAACAATAATATAATAGGACTTAATAAAGAGTATGGAAGTATTTTCTAAGCTTTTGATACAATCATTAGAATGCTATTTAGAAATCTTAGTAAATACCTAGGGTTAAGGTTTTACCGAGATAGGGTTGATGGTTTTGGATGATGAAAGTATTATTGAGCTTGTAGACTGACCACGCTTAGATTCATAGAAGACTTCAAGTCCAGAGGAAGCTTCTATGGGAAGTTGAAATAGCTTGGACGGTGCTAGCCTCGGTTTGCCTTTGATCTCGTCGTTGGCGGCCACCAAACGCCAGGAAATGATTAGGGAAGTGCAAAGGAAGCTCTGAGGAACTAAAATGAATTCTCAGAGTAGCTGGAGATGGGCTGGAATCAGAGATCACTTGGAATGAATCATTCCTGTGCCTATTGCCCCTATTCAGCTACTGGAGCCAAAAGCGACGCTGGGATCATTCCAGGATAATGCTTGGATGGAGGACATGTGTCCTTGGCCGTTAGGAGGCAGAGAGGCGTGCTTCCCAGGTGAAATCGACCTTAGGTCACTCTCACATGGAGGGGACCACTAGGGACGTTGGGCTGAGCTAGGAGCCTCACCAGGAGTTAGGCTAGGTTGGGATGGAGTCTAAGAGTATTCTAGAACCTATTTGAAGAGCTGGATGGGCTTAGGTTTGGTTGGGCAAGGCTCAAGGGGTCGGGTTGACCATTTAGAATTCATTTGGCTCTCCATTGACCATTTAACCAATCAATAGGTCAATGGTTGTTGGGTTGGAGTCCAGATAGATTAGGGAAGTTGATAGGATAGTTTGAATGCCATATGGTGTCATGGTATAAGGGTTTGAATGGGAATTGATCACGGTTAGAATCACTTAAGCCACCTTGTTGACTGTTTGACTAGTCAAATAGTCAACCTATGCTTAGGTGGACATGGGGAGGGTCTTGAGTGTTGGTTAGAAAAGGCTTGATGATATAGAGATGGTTTGAAATGATTGTATGGATTGGATTAAGGAACTAGTTTGAATAGATTGGATAGTTTGACCAAGTCAAATCAAGGGTGATTTGACCTCCTATACATTTGAATGTATTTGAATCTCAATTTGATATGGACTTGAGGGTTTGAGGATTTAGAGAGCTTGAATTGAAGGATTGAGGTGATTTTGACTCAAATGGGGCAAGTTTGACTAGACTTGGAATTAGTTGACTAAGTCAACTAATGATTGGGTCAAAAGTCCAATTAAGTCTGAATTATTAAGGGAAGTTATCAGAGAAGTTTGAATGGGTTTGAAATTGATCTAGAGCTTGATTGGGTTTAAATTGGTCAACCTGAGTTGACCTGGTCAATCAGATTGACCCAGGGCCAGGGTCTGGACTGAATCAATTTCAAATGATATTTGAAGTCTAGTAGAAGTGTTTTCAGAGGTCAAATAGGTCATTTGGGTCAAATGACCTATTTAGACCCTTAATGGGCTTAATGGGTCAACTGTGTTGACTTGGTCAACCAAGTTGACCCAGGGTCAGGGATTGAGTCCCACCAGTTCAGAATGACATTCTGAGTCTGCTGGTGGTGGTTTCAAAGTCTGGGGAGGTCATTTGGTCAAAATGATCTATTTAGGCCTTTAATGGGTCATTAGGTCAACCCTGGTTGACTTGGTCAACCAGGTGGGTCCAAGGTCTAAGAATGGGTTCAACAGATTTGAAATGACATTTGGAGACCAATGAAAGTGGTCCCAAGGTCAGAGGAAGTCATTTGGTCAAAATGACCTATTTTGACCCTAAAGGGCCTATTTGGTCAACCTGGTTGACTTGGTCAACCAGATTGACCTAGGGGCTGGTTTTGGGTTCAATAGATTGGGTTTGATATTTGAAACTTACTGGAGGTGGTTGCATTTGATTTGGATCTCATTTGGTTCAACTGACCATTTACCCCCCATAGGGGTATTTTGGTCATTTTGACACCTGGTCAACTAGAGGTCAAATTGAGTCCAAAAAAATATAATTTATTGATCAATGGGTCATAATCAAGGGTCTGGAAGTGATTTGAAGCTTTGGAGAAAGCTCCAAAATCAAAATCTACTGGGTGGCAGGTCCAGTGGCATAGATTGTAAATATTTGAAGGTTTTACAGCCTTTGGATTTCAATTCAGTTTCTGGGGTTAGAGACCTCAGAATGAGCTCAAATTTAGAGGATTGCCTCTAGAGACATGTCACATCAGTGTGGAACTGATAGACCTTGAATCAGAGGTTATTTGATAGGGTTTTGAAATGTTCAAAGATTCAATAGAAAAGGCTTTCAGGACTTAGACCTTTGGTCATTGAATTTGATCTGGATTTCTGGTTTTGAGCTGGATTTTGATTTTGAATGATAGGGTTTGAACTATCTAAATCATTTATAGTTATTTAAGTGATTGTAGATGATTAAATATGATTAAAGTCAGGTTAGAGGCTGTGACAGCTAAATCTAGGTTATTTAAAGGTCAAGATTGGTCAGGGATTTGAATTGAGTTAAACTCCAGATTAATTTGAGTCTTGAATAGATTGATTTAAAGTTCGGGTTGGTCTGATGTTTGAATAGATTTGAGATCTGGATAGATCTAAGATCTTAGAAGAATCCTAAGACCTAAATTAATCTAGGGAAATCCTAGGGTCCAGAGTAGATCCTAGAGACTGAAGTCTAGGAAGCTCCTAGAGTCTAGGAAACCCTAAGGTCTGGGATCTAGAAGGTTCTTAGGATCTAGAATAGATCCTAAAGTCTGGATTCTAGGAAGATCCTAGAGTCTAGATAAATCTGAGGTCTAGGAGAATCCTAAGACCCAGACTGATCTAGAGTCTGGGTAGATCATAGGGTTAGAAATCTAGGAGAATCCTAAAGTTTAGAAATCCTGGGAGCTAAGGTCTAGGATGATATAGAAATTGAATAGATCTGGATTGGCTTAATATTGAGTTTGATTTGAAGCTTAAATGGGTTTGAAATCAAAATGGATTTGAAATCTGAATTGACTGAAAGTCTGGATTGATCTAAGATCAGATTGATCCTAGGGTCAAGATTAATTTGAAGAGATCCTAGGGTCTAGATTTGTCTTAAGTTGTGTTGATCTGGGGTTAGGATTGATCAGGGGTCTGGATGGGTCTTACTGACCTCATACAAAAATGAGGTCAACATACCCCTACCAACCAATAGCCTAGGATACATGGCAAGGAACCAAGGGAGGGCTCTGATGCATCCGGACTGTCCATTTGCATCTAGGATATTTGAATAGGGTAAAAACCCCCCACAAAAGCACTATTCATCAACTTACACTATTTCTCTTCTCAAGCCATACCAGACCCTAACTCCTGTTCGTTTAAGCTCCAGACCCTTCTCTCTTTAGTTCCCAGTCAAATCCCACCGTCAAAGCCCTGTCGGTGGTGAGATTTCTGGTGAATCGAAGCTTAACTCTATCCAAGGTGTGTAGATCCTGACCTAAACGTCACCAACCCGAGGAGCCTTCTATAAACAAGAGCATGGACAATCTACAAGCTCAGAGAGCCCAAGATCAACCAAATCCATTATTTATTTTGGGTAAAATCTCTAACCCTAGCTTAGGACACATAGAGCTATTTAGCTTGTCATAAAGTGTGTTTTACACCGTAGGAATAATTCCCCATTAATGCTCTTCACTCTCAATATCTAAGTTTAAAATTTCATTGCAAATGTATTCTAATCAACCAAATCCAATGTTTACGTATTATCATTGAGGTACGACATCTTGATCGTTGATCTTATGATCAATGGCCAAGATCCCATCGTTCTGCGCTCTCGTTCGACCAGTTTGCCTCTATTGTATCGAATAGTCATCCGGCGTGATCTGAATTGTTGATTCAAACCACGCGTGGATCGACGGCTCGAATCGGCAGCTGGCGTGGATAAGTGGCCGCGGTATTGAAACTCTCTGATTATTCATATATTTTCATATATTTTCAAAATTAATATTTAATTAAAATTATTCATATATTTCAACTTAATATTTAATTAAAATTATTCATATATTTTCAAATTTTAATTAGTATATTTTAAGATCACTCTCTGATTTTTATGAAATATTTTAAAACTTATGTTGATTTAATTTTAAAATTATATTTAATATTAATCATATTTTATTCTTTTAAATACACTTAATTATTAAAAAATATTCAAATAATCATTAAGAATTTCAAATTTAATTAGAAATTATTATTATTAATATTAAAGTCTTCAAAATTCAACATACTTTAATTTGAAATTAAAAATTATTTTAAAATATTAAATATATTTTAAATAATTATTAAACATTAAATATTTAAATGGTTAATTAATATTTAATTGATTTAAACATCAAATATCTTTAAAATTTTATGAAGTTAATTCTAAAATTATTTTAAATTTTCAATATTAGTATTATTTAATTTTTTTAATTTGTTTTTTGAAATTTGTTTAAAAATATTGATTATTTTAAATATTTTGAATATATTAAGTGTTATAAAATTTGAAATGTTTTGAATAAAATTTAAATTTAATAAAAAAAATTTAATTAATATTTTACATCAAACCATTTAAAATTTAAAATATTTTAATTTAAAAATTAAAATTGATTTAAAATATTTTAAGTATTTTTCTTTTTGAATAAAGTTTAAATACTTAAATATTTAAATATTTAATTACTATTTAATTAAAATAAAATTCAAGTAATTTTGAGAATTTTAAAGAAAATTATTTAAATATTTAGAAAACATTTTAAATTAAATTAAATTAAATTAAAGAATTATTTTAAATATTAATTAATTTTAAATTAATTTAAGTTCTTCAATTAACATAAAACTTCAAAAATTCAAAATAAATTCAATTGAAATTAGAAAAATATGTATAATACCTCAAAGTTTTCAAAATTTTAATTACTTTAATTTAAAATTAATTTTGAAAATAAAAAGTTAATTTATTTTAAATAATTCTAATTATTTGATTAATTTAATATTTAATTACTATTTAATTAAATTTTAAATTAAAAAGCAAAAGTTTTATTTTAAAATATTTTAAATAATCATAGAGTTATTTTGAGATATTTTAATTAATATTAATTTAATCTATTTTAAATATTTTAAATAATTTCTATTATTCAAATATTTGAATATTTAATTAATATTTAGTTAAATTTTGATTTAAATTATTTTCAAAAGATTAGAAACTTTATTTTAAGATATTTTCAAATTATTGAAGTATTTTCAAAGTGATTTTGAAATTATTTTACTTTTAATTTAAACTTCTAATTGCAAACTTTATATTTTAATATATATATATATATATATATATATATATATATATATATATATATATATATTAGATTTTTTAATTTATATATGTATATATATTAAATGTTTGGGAGCATTGAGTTGAGCCTTGAAATCTTAAACATAGATGAGCTTGTTTGAATAGGATTAATGGGGGTGGATCAATGGGAATTAGATTGCTGATTACCCATTATTTGAGCTTTTATTCATTCAAATTATATATTGATTTGCATACCTAGGATGCACATACTTATACTTAGTCTTAGGTTCTCCAAGATTTAAGGACTTGATTGTGATTATATATATATTCATATGCTTGTCCAAGGGTTAGTGAAACCTTGATTTAAACCCATTTGACCTAGTGACATCTTAAGGATAAACATTAAGGACTTGTTTAAAAAACTTAAAAAAATTTTAGAAATTAAAATACACATGTAATAGGCATGAAACTTAAACAATTCAAACATAGTGATACCTCCAGCCTATAGAAAAGTTTTCACTAATTTTTGAAATCATTAAGCCATTTAATTAATTAATTTAATATTAAAATATTAATTGAGCTTTAAAACTTATAAAAATTCTAATAAATCAAAATTAAATCTGAAAATTGCATATAATACCTCAAATTGACTAAAATTCAAATCTTAACTCAAGAAAATTAAAAGCCTTCTGATTTGGCATCAAATTTAACCTTAATTTAATTTTAATTAAAATTAATACTTAATTAATTTAATTAATTAAAGATAAATAAAAATCTCAAAAAAATTCTTAAACACTTAAGAACACCTCCTTAGATCATTTCTGATCTTTGGAGGTGATTTCAAAAAGTTTGAAGTTCATTTGGATTCAAATCATTTAAAGCTCCTTAATTAGATCAATTAAATAATTCAAATAAATGCTTAAACTTCTAAAAATCATAACTAATCATAAAAAATTTCAAATTGAACAAACTCAAAGGCATTGGACTCCATTTGATGTCTAATATTTATTAAAAATATCAAACCATCAGAAATAATTCAAATTGAAAAAGTCAACAATTCGGTCAACCTTAGTCAAAATTTTAACAAAAACTTCAAAAATTCATAACTAATTGTAGAAAATTTGAAATCCAGCAAACTTATAGTCTGATTACTCATCTTAAAGTCTATTATCTTGAAAAAATATTAACTATTCAGAAATTAGTCCTAATATAAAAGTCAATTTTTGTCCGTTAATTTAATGAATAAAATAACCCATAAAATTCAAATTTTCAATGATTAAGTTAAATTCCAAAAAATATTAATTTAAACATTAAAATCATTCTACCAACCCTTTACTATACAACAACCACTCCAAAGATGAAGTTTTTTGGATGGACTGTTTTGGGCTGTGGGGCTAAGTGTCCTAAGGAGGCCTAGTTTCTCGAGCTTAATGGCACAACACCACGAAAAGATTCAATAAAGTTGAAATCTTAAAATTAAATGACTCATAATTACTTAACTAAACTAAAATTCTTAACCCAATTGCATCAATCAGGTTTTTACGATGGACTACTTTGGGCTACGGGGCTAAGTGTCCTAAGGAGACCTCATCCTGAGCCTGATGACACAACACCACAAACCGGTTGATAAAAATTTTAAATTAATCTAATCTTTAAAATCAACAACTAATCTAATTAATTAAAAATCATTGGTCCTCTAATCTTTAACTAATCAAATTCATTTATTCAATCAACCTTTAAAATACATTTTAAAATAAACCTTAGCACATTAATATTTAAACTTTAACCAAAGTTTTCCTGTTGACCTTTAACAAATCCGAACACTAGATAACTTGAAAAAACTACCCAGCTTAGGATTTACCTCAACTACACGGCCTTCAACACACACTTTAGATGGTTTTCTATGACAACCAACTCTAGTCTAGGCTAGACCGGTGTTTACTTTACTTTTTGTGTGCCAGATTTTTTTGAGTTTTCATTGCATGTTATTTGCTAAATTAATTGATTGATATGAGTGTTTACTTACTTTAATTATAATATATGAATTGATGTGATGGGTGTTAGATTACTCTTAGGTTAGGAATGATCTGGTTGCTCACTGAGTTTTTTGCAAGTGGTCACACGCGTGCAGAGCAATAAAAATGGGGTTAAATCAAATAATAAATATAACTACTACAGGTGCTTTAGCTGTTTATCCCTCAAATAAATAAGAGTGTGGCTAATATTTAATTTGATGCATATATATATATATATATATATATATATATATATATATATATATATATATATATATAACTGCTTGAAATTTATTTGATTTTAAATGCTTAGGATAACCCTATAGGAGAGTCTAGATTTTCCTTTTTAATATTGATGTAATTAATTTAAAGTATTGAGTTATGAAAGTTAGACATTTGAGTCAGGATACGTAGGTCCAAATTTGAATTTCAAAGAGAAAAGGACATCCCTTCGGGGAGGGTCCGGGGGAAAAGTTTTCTTTTCTATTTGGGTATCCAGGTATGACGAATCCAAGGAGTTTGAAGACAAGAAGAACGAAGAGTTGAAGATAAAGAGTATCCTACTCAAAGTCACTTATGTCTGTCTCATGATTAGAATCCAAGTTTGTGGTTAGTGGTGGATGACCATTTTTAATTCCTACAATTCTGGTTTGTAATAAATGGGGTATTTACGTATGAACATTATTTTAAGAATTAATTATATTGATTGATGTGTTTGGTTTGATTTGGTTGTGTATAGGGTTGCCTGCTTTTATTAGTGTTTTGGCAATTATGTGTCATTTTTTTAGCCTAGATACGCGGAGGCTCGTGAGGGTACGTTAAAACTATTTTTACTCAAATTTAAATAAAATTTTTTTGGATAACATATAAACTATAATAATCTAAAAAGTAAGCCTAAACCCGTGAGGAGTCTGCATAATCATATTAATTGCTTCTCCTCCTTATTAGGCATCTCCATGCCTGTGAGTTCTGGCAGAACACCCGGCCTTTGAGGGTACAGATCTATCAAGGGAAGGTTGTTCAAGAAATAAATGATTCTTTTGATGCTGACATACAACAATGGCTGGTCTAAATTGTCAATGGTGTACCAACCCAGACAAATAATTTTGATTGCAGTATGTTTGTTTATAAATATATGGAGGTTATTATCCAATATTAGAGTGCCAACTAGGACTGGCAAAGATAAAACGCCTAAACTCAGGGCCGAACTGGCATGCACTATTCTTTGTACAAAAAAAAAAACTCTACATAAGTTATGGACACATTCTTTATTGTTGACATTTTGTACATTCTTTATCTGTAGTTGTAAAAGAATAATGTATATATAAGAGCAACATAGTTCTTGAGATAATTATTTGCATTCCCGTTTGTAGGAACTTCACAATACATCAGAAGTAAACAATATCGATATACAGCAACAATACACAACAACGGTACACAGCAATAGTACACAACAATGATACATAGCGGTATACATCAATAGTATACAACAGTACACATTGTCCAAATTGTAAAGAGATTACGATTACTGCTCCTTAAGTAGTTGGCACACATGAGCCTACAATTAAGTTTGTGGTGGATAACATCCAAATCATGACATCAACTCATATTATAAATCTTACCAATCAGCCAGGTTTATAAACTTCTTTCGCTTACCTCAATGTAGCAACTTCTTCCATGTTTACTTATACAGGTCTATAGTGAAGGCATCCTTTGCTGGATCCCAAGGGTGATAAAGAATGACATTGTCTTTATCATAAGGTGGCTAATCAACAACATTAGAATTGTCACCTTCTCTGTTATGTCGTAGCTCATAAAAAATGTATTTAAAGGAAGTGAGCACTAGTTAGGTGATGATATTTTCTAAAAAAAACTTACTTTTCACACATCTCTAGCCTCTAGCATTTAGGAAATTTCATGTTCTGTTGCCCTCCACCCCATCACCTTTATATACTAAATCTTGAGTATATAACCATAACGTTCATGCCATATATGAATGCAACAACTGTATATTTAATTTGCCCTTGCTAGTTGCTCAAGCGGACCGTCAGAACACCTTGACATATATTCATGCATCATACTGCTGCCGATGTCCACAAAGTCTTTTGTCAATATACATTGAGACTTCTCAGTATCCGACCAATACAATCCATAGAGCATAATTAGAATAAAAAGGAAGCTGCTAGAGGGAACTTGTGATACACCTTAAATAGCTCAAATGTTACAACTAGCCGCCTCGAAGAGATGAAAAGCTACAACCACCCACCTTTAAATACCTGAAATGTTATAACAACCTCGCTTAAATAGCTGAAATTCTACAACGACACACCATAAATAGCTTTCTATAGCAATACGTACACAGCGGTACACAACAGTACATAATGACATACAGCAGTACATAGTAGCGGTAAGAGGCGGTGTATAACAATAGTACACACCAATACACAATAGTACACAATAATAATACATATCAGTTCACAACAAAATAAAGAAATAATCAACATAATTTTACAACACATAATGTGTTTTTACAATGAATTTTATGATACATAATGTAATTTTACAATGATTTTATTAAATATAGAATGACATTTTATAATACATAATATACTTTTATAATAAAATAATTACACATCACATGTGTTGCTTGTATCTAATAATTTTCATCATCATTTTTATATATTCAGGTGTCGGCTGGTTGGTTGATGGCCCGCGAATGTATTCCTCTGTGAAGCATTTTGATATATTTGAGAATTTGACCTGACTCACTAGTGAATACTATTATGTTGTGGAGGCCTAGTCGACAGATTTTTTTTTTACATTTTCTCTTCTCCCAATGACTCTTCAATCTTGCATTAGAGATGCCTTTAGACCTGCACTTTAGCGGGTCTTCCAATTTTTTAAACCCACCTTATGTGTTACCTATAAACTTGTGGTTCTTTCTCTTTCTATCCAGGATCAAGTCTATATTTTCAGCCATGTCATTCATTGCATCCAACATATACTATTTTGCCTCCTCATTCCCCTATGATTATGTGCTAATTTGATATGCAAATCTACTAAGATAATTTTTTAATATCATACCACTATATCCTCCTGAGATGTGCTATCTTTCTTTCCCATACGGCCATACCTGTGAACGTGTGGCTAGCATAAATATCTTTTCTAGCTCTTGTTGACCATCTTAGCAGTAGGTACTTCGTAGAAATGTTAATTATATATATAACTACCTTATAACTCTCATACAGTGTGAACATGGCAAACCCATCATGTCGCCATAATTGCATTGAATTGTACCATCTTTTGCATCAAAATGAACAATCCAATATATCGACTGATCAATCTTCTTGATGCTTTTGACGAAAAATGTTGATGAGTCACTCAAGACATAATCTATACACATTTCACCCGCACATTGTAAAAAGTTCTTCTTCAAAAAATGAATATAATTTTCTTGAATAAAATCAGACAGCTTGCTTTAATATTGAGCTACTTTTTATTATAAGTACTATTTTGGACTTGTTGTATCTGAAATCTTCATTGTGTTTATTCCAACGCCAAGTCATCATCACCTTCTCTAAATCCAAAAAATAATCAGTTATGGAACTTGTTGGCTTTGAAATGTCATGACACACATTGTTAGTGGGCTCACTATGTTGTGTTGAAAGAATGCAATGTTAAAACAAGTCTTATTGAATATTATTGACCACTAATTCCTGATCATATAAAGCTCCTTCAACCAATTATGGCTGTGGAGGCCCCCTTTAGTGATCATTTCAGCCCATGTTCTCTCAAACTCCTCCTCAGAATCAACTTGCTAAAAAAAGGGAATGAAGTCCCCTGAGCCACGCGAAGGGAAGGAAGTCGTGGGCTGAGCCGGAGGTCACTTTTCCCGACCCATCTCTCATGTTTTTTCACTTGCTTAAACACCAATAAAAAAGGCCTCTAATTTTGATGTTGCTATTGAAATACCACACATTGAATGGAGCCTTCTTGGCGATGTGTCATTGTCACATCCTATGACGTATCTGAGTTAATAAAATTTATATTGCCCTAGGAATTGCTTGGTCTTGATCAGTAAATATTATTATGGGATATTCATCACACATTATTCATATAAATGTTCTAAATAATCACATAAATGATTCAATTGTCTCATCCGATAGAAAGGCCACCCCTAACAGAATATTCTGCCAATGATTATTAACACCAACAAATGGTGTGCAAATTAAATTTTATTTATTAAGCTTATAACTAGTATAAAAAATAATAACATCTCTAAAGCAGTCATAATCTATTCTCTCCAATCTATCAACCCAAAAGAAATTCAATAATCTATCATCTTCATTAGTTTGGACGTCCTATGTTAACATATTGTCATCAACTTGTTAAAAAAAAATGTTGTCATCAACTTGTTGATATTTGAATAGTTGAATTATGGAATTTGTGTCCCCATGCTCAATATTCGCTCTTTTCCCTTTCTGAATATAGTTATATGCATCCATTTTAGGGAAATCAACATTTTCTAAACCTCCAACTTCATCGACTAGGTAAGCAAATGCATCAACGGTTCTTATCCCGACTTCTGTCATTGATTTAAGAACTGATGTCTTCTTATCACTAATATTCTTACATGATCTAAGCAGATGTTGATATTCCGGCCTAGCTAATTCTCTATATATTTTTGTACCATCCAAACTTTATCTTCATCCATTAAAAATCTAATCATAGCGGGACAACCCCTTTTGGTATTTAATTTTTGATATTTTGATTGAGAATTTAAGTCAATACCATTCTTAAAGCCAACTTTTGAACAGACAAAGTCCTTGGATCTTATTTTTCTAGAATTAGATCAGTAACTATGATATTCTTTGCAAACATTAAAACCAACATTATGAAGATAACGACAGTACATATTGTATGCTTCATTCTTGGAATTATAAATACCATGTGCACAAGAGAAACATATTGAATCATATTGATATAAGCATGACAATACACAAAAGTCACAGCAATACACAGGTGCACATTAGCGATACACAACAAAAGTATACAATAATAATATATATCAATATTACACAACAATATAGGTTTTGTCTAAACTTGTATACATAATCGAAACTTGAATCTAAGCATGTGCAGAGTAATAGAACTTCAGAGGAGCAAACAAGATTTGAACGATACACTCTAAACAATTAAAAACTCTATATTTATAGAAAAACAGTAAAACCTATTTGGAGTTTGAAATTTATCGATAATATCCCTGACTTAACTGCGATGGTTCGTTGTAGTAAGTTTTCCTGGATGTTTTGTGTAACGCCTTCTATCTCCTAAGAGAATTTAAAGTCATCCAAATTGGTTTCTATCTATATAGCCTATTTCATTATTTTCTTTCTCAGTTTTCTTTTGAGGAGAAATACTGTCATAGGTGATAAAAATAGTCCGTCAAAATTCTAAACCCTAAATATTAGGGCGCTTACATGAATTTCTTTTTAATAAAACTTAAATGTTTACCTCTGAACTAAATCAGTAAATCTGGTCGTCGGGCTGCATGGAAATTAAAAAAAAAACACTCTGACAAATACTATAAATCTAAGTGCCCGCATTATATTGGAGCCGGAGTCCGCAAAGAATAATTTCCCCTCGACCCTTGGTGTGGAATTTCTGATGGGTTAGTCGATTGGAGCACTGTGAATCGTCTGTAATCAGTTTTTATGCAGCCCTACCAATAAATCCTCGCTAAATTGTTTCCTAATTTCGGCGTCCTTCGAATCGGCTATATAAAGTTTCCTTTGAAATCAGCGAAGGGTTAGTGGGTTTAGTTTCGTTTAGGAATTTCCCGAAGAAATCTTGCAGGGACGAGGAGGATTTAGGGATTTGGCTTTTGGGGATTCTCTTTTGCGTCCGTAGGTAATGGGAGAGGTTGAACGTGCTGGTGATGATCGGACCTTTCGGTTAAACTTCGCCGGTGAGAGCCTGGCGGGGTTGCAGGAGAGGGTGAAGGAGAAATTGAAGGAGTTTATGGGAGATTACACCGACGACACCCTCGTGGTACGATGTTTTTCACCCTTTCCCCACCATTCTCGTCTCCGTCATTAATTTTGTCTGTTCCTGCATGTTCATAATCACGTGTACTTTAGAAATGAAGGGGATTTTCTGTTGAAATCTCTGCAAGCAAAACGAGGGATCTTTAATAATATAGTTGGTTTTTTTTAGTTCTTCTAGCCGAGTTTCCAATGGAATGCCAACCTTTATTTGCTACTTGATTTCAATTTTGCAGGAGTATGTGATTGTGCTGCTCAGGAATGGGAGGGGCAAAGAGGAAGCAAAAAGGGAGTTGAATGTTTTTCTAGGAGATGACAGCGACTCTTTTGTATCCTGGTAAATTTCCCTTCTTCAAATGCTTGGTGGAACTCCTATTGCTTTTGAGAGTCATTACCTTCGTTGTTTCTATTACTGCGTATGAGAAAACTCATTCCTTTACAGGTTATGGGATCATCTATCTCTAAACTTGCATCTATATACCCAACCAAACGAATCCCTTACTGAAGAAGTGGTTAACAGAAAAGTGACAACAAATGACCATTATGGGATATCAAATCTGGAGATGGTGCCGGCAGGTGCTACTTCATATATTGATTCTGAACATGAGGGTGAAAAATCAGTTAATATCTCCAGAAGTAGGCGTAACAGGGAATGGAAAGGTCTCGCAAGTGAAATGACTGGAAGTTTCCCTCTCAGAAGCACTGTGATTGAGGCTTTGCATTCACGGGAGAAGACAAGTCAAAGACCTGATGGTAGTCACTCCTCTCCTCCTAGACCTCAAGTCAGCAAAAAACGGAGCAGAGATAATGAAAGGCAGCCATTAAAGGTGCATGACTTTTTAATTTGTCATGTTTACTGATTTCTTGTATGTCTTTTTTATTTGCAAACAGATTTATTTAGCAATCTTTGTGCATTTTGATCACTTGAGTATACTTCTGGAATAAACAATATCCTGATTAAATTATTTCCTTAGTGATTTGTATGCAGTTTATTTTGGTTTGTAAAGTTTGTATCAACCATTTGTATCATTTTTCATGAATATAGATCTCTAAAATAATATTTTCTAACATTCTAGCATTCTACAATTGCAAATGCCTTTCACATTGCACTATTTCTGTCTATTTCAACATATGACTTTGGTACCTTTGATAGATGTAAAATGAGCATTTTGTCTTTATATAATATCATCATCTAAACAGCATAAGAGGGTTGCCTTTAATCTGAAAAATTGCAGGCTTGTAGAGTTTAATTGCACTATCTATTTTCTGACGTTTTCTTAATGTTATAGGGGACATGTTGTAATTAGCTCCTATTATTGAACTGATATTGCGTTTTAGCTCATAATTTTTAAAATACTTATATTTTAATACCCGTGTGTTTGATAAACAACAATTTAGGCTTTTTCAATAGGTATATTTTTATTCTAGTGAATTGATATGAAGACCTTTATGCAACAAAGTTATCATTCACTCTTGCCCTCCCTTACTCTACGTTGGATAGAGGAGTGATGCAAGGAGCTTGTTTGGCTAATGTTCTAACTCGCTTTATCTCTCTCTTTATCTCTATCTCTATCATACAAGCATGCACGCACTCCACCTATCTCTTATTGCCCCTTTCCTTCTACAGACTATAATATTCAAGTGCAGGCCATACTCTATATGCGGATTCTAATAATGCTACTCATTGGAGGAAGCTACCATTATTGACGCTTGTTAAAGGGAATATCAAAAGGATGCAACTTAAATCAGGGATAAAATTGCATAGCAACCCAAAACATGAAAAAACATGGCACATCATAATATCAAAGTCAAACAATGAATAGAGAAAGGCATGAAACATGATAGGGAAAAAGTACCATGCTTGTAAAAAGTGATATTGTTAGTTTATTCATAAAAATACCTAGAAGTGTCACACGAGCCATGTAACTTAATCCCACATGAAATAGGAATAGTGAAAAATGGATTAGATTGATGAGGAAATGAAAAATGATTATGACCGAGACTGCCCTCTCAAGCGCTTGCCTAATTTGCAGTCCTTTTCATCAATTATTTACGACAGAAACTCAAATTTATTCATATTTCATGTTTTAGGGTTCACATGAAGAAAATGTTGAGAGACGCTTTTTGCCATCTTTAACTTGTCATGAAATTCTTCAGGTCTATTGCATTTTCCTTTTTTCAATAAATTTAGTATAAGCTTCTTATTGCAATTTTTTTAGTTGCATTGGGAAGCAGTGAAAAGAAGCTATGGAATTTGTGTAAAAAAGGCATTTTGAAAGATTTTCTTTTTTGGCGATCATAAATGTTGTAGAAAATACTAATGTAATTAGGAATGTTGTATACTATGTGAATTAATGATGTTCAGATGCACAACAAATTTTTTAAGCAGTATTTGCTTTTAAAAGGATTGAATATTTTCTTAATAATCCTATGGCTCCTATGCGCATGGATTTTTTGTGAAAATCTATAAAAATTCCTGATTGTAAATTTTTCTTCAATAAACATATTCAATGAGAATATTTATGATGATGATGATGTTGATCATCATCATCATCTTTAATGTTGACTCAAATTCTTATAAGTCTTTTTTGCACAACTTATAGCTAAGTTATCTTTGTTCTCTTCCCTTTTTCCTTTTTCTTTCACATTTATTATTTTCCCTTGGGTTGTCTCTTTAATTCTCCACTGTGCATACTCAAAGCACCTAACTTTATTTTCACTACATTTATCTTCAGTACATTTAAAATAACCATCTCCTTACTCTGATTATTTAAGGCCACGCCCTTTCTAGTTTAAGCCACATATCCATCTTTTTGATAGAGATAAACTTCTTTCGTGCTTTGTGCTTCGCAATTTGACACACATCTATCACATCACTCATATTTATGACACCAAACTTTGCTATTACAGTGATTATGTATTTATTTATCTGATGTGTCATAACTTTAATTATCTGAATGAACAAAAATTATAAAGTGATTGAATGAACGTCTTTCTATCAAGCTGTAATGTTCTTTCTGTAATAATGGTTTTTTTTAATTAATTTGTAAATGGTGATGCTGACTTGTATATTTGATTCCTATTTTCTCCATGTTCTCTTGCTTTCCCGTTCTGCATGTTTTCGAGCAAGCATTCTCATCCTCTTATGATAATTGGATGATGCCTTATCCTACCTTTAGGAACTTAAGGATTAAATTAATAACATCTAATAAGTTATTTTATACTTTAAAGTTTCAGTTTATGATGATTATTAGCTGTTTGTTTGGATCAGAGAAGTTTAAAAAATTATTGCTTCTTTTTTCTTGGATGCTTTTTTGTTGCATTTAAATTTAAGCTAGAGTAGACTGTAAAGAATTTGGATTCAACTTTAGTATTGGGAGAAATGAAGAGGATTGTTTAAATTGCCTACTGTATGAAATAAACAATGGAGGCTAATTATTTAAACAGTTGACATGCTGAGCTAGCTACTAGTAATAATTTTGAATTTATATCATGTACCTTACATTTTTAAGAGCTATTTTCTCCTTATTTTCCTTTTTTTTGCTGAATGGATTCTGTGTAACTTCTCTGATGCATATGAAAATTGATGCCAGAGAGATGTAGCTTCGCTTCCAAAACTTGCTCCCTCTCGTCGGCTTCTTGAGTTTGCTGTTAGAGATGCTGTGAAAATCGTCCAGAAGTCCAGCTCTAATAGAGATGCTGTGAAAATCATCCAGAAGTCCAGTTCTAATGTTGAACCAACTATGAAGCGACTTCGTTCTGTAGTGTCTACATCTGTGGATACTAAGTTAGATGAAAGACTCCAGAGGCCTAGATCAAATATGAGAACACCAGTTTCAGCATCGGTGGCACTCAAAGCTGCTGCAGAAGCAGCTGAAGATGTAACAAAGAGTAGAAATGCTGGAAGTGTTTTTGATAGATTGGGCCGAGTTAAAGACACTCCTGGTTCCATTGATCAATCACCCAATATGAACAGGGCTATCTTGCAAGATGCAGAGGATGAAGAGTTTGGCCAAAGTGCCAGGTCTGGCCATGTAAACTATAATCATAAAATTGGTTATGATGGAGATTTTAATGGGAGTAGTTCAATGTTGAACAAGGTTGATGACATGGCTGTTGATTCAACTTCGGATAATGATGGCTATGATGATTTTGGTATTTCCAGTGATCAAGGTTTGGATGCTTCGCAATATGCTTACTCTGCAAACAAGGAGAGTTCATTAACAGTGCACTATAATGTTCCCGAAGAGACTGATGCTGTTGTAAAGAAAGCAAAATTGATCCAGCAGGAGACACCACCTACTACATTAGCAAAGCCTTCCAGCAAGATTGTGAATATTTCTGTTAATGTAAATACATGGAAACCTGCAAATTATCAAGTATCCCGGAACAGTAATGAGATTGAAAATCAAATGGTTGACGATGATGAGCAAACTATTGCAAAACCGAATGTTCGGATCTTGAAAGATAACACTAGCTCCATTGCCGGGAATGACAAAGTAAGTTTGTTTTTGGTGATATGTAACCTCCATGTTGTTTAATATTTTTTCCATTGATGCTAGCATGCATGTAAACAACTTGCTCCTATTAAGTTTTTCAATTTTGGCAGAAATTAATGATCATTATAATGATGCTTGTATTACTTTGAGTTCGCAGAAATTAGGAGTGGACATGAAATGAAGCTTGTTTCTAACATTCTTCTTTGCTAATTTAAAGAACTTTTTTTAATTGAAGCAGGGCATAGGCGATGTCATTTCCCTAAAATATATTGTTTGGTATAATGCCGGATAATATGGTTTGTTTAGAGCAAAAGCCCAAAATATTCCCCTACTACTTGTATGTGGTCTATTTATTCTCGGAATATCACATTTGTTCAATTTAGTCCCTTGGTTATGCAAAATTCATCTCAAATGGCCCCTCATGGAGTAAATTGGAATCAATTTTATATAATCAAGGGACTAAATTCGGATTTATTTTGTATTCTAATTTCTATGAATTTTTATTTGAGGGATTATTTTAGATCAATTCTGGATAATTACTTTGGTACTTAATTGGGTACATATGAATAGTTGGAGGATTATTTTGATGTTTTTCCTATTTTTTAATGTTGAAATGAAAATTAAATACAATGATTGTTTTTAAACATGCAATTAAACATTTTGACAAAATGAATGTTGAATAGTTGAGTCATCCAACGTGAGTTTTAAAGAGTTAATTAGAACAAATTATTATTTTTTAAAATAGTCAATTAAATTACAAATATTGGTCTAAGTATTGAACTAAAAATGATAAAATCTTTAAGAAAGGGAGTTCATTTCATCTCATATAAATATAATCATTGTGTTGAAAAATTTATTTATTGAAATTATAATTCATGATAAGTTTAAAGTGTAATTCAGTATGGTGCATACACAAAAGCTTTTCCTTGAATTCAAATTCAATATTATATAAGAAGAATTGGTCTGGTTGAAACTTGGAGTAGGATGAGTGAAGTAGGAAGGAAAGGCTAAGGAGCATAGAGAAAGTGATATTTTAGGAAACAAGGAGCGCTTGGGAGCATAGATTAAAAAATGATAGTGGAGTGAGGGAAATCTTGGAATGATAAAGAAGTGAAATTTCACATGATTAGACATAATGGAAAGGTAGAGGAGGAGCAAGGAGGGATGATAGGGACGGTTTAGGAATATGATTAGAAAATGAAATTTAACATGATGAGATATAAGGGGAGGAGAGGACTTGGGAGCATAATGAAAGAATAAATTTTAGATAATGAGATATAATTGATGTAATGAAAGAGGAGTGGGTGCTTGGGGCAGGGGAGCACTTAGGATATGATAAAGAAAATAAATTCTACATGATTTAAGATATTGGAGGGGTGATGGGATTAAGTGATTGGTTTGGTGCATTGGGAAAGAGAATATAATTTATGTGTTGAGATATAGTGGATGGTAGGGTGGGGTGGGGTTTGGGATTTGGTTTCTTGGGAGCATATAGAAAGAAAATCGAGTTTTACATGATGAAGAATAGTGAAGGGGGATGGGGATGGTAAGACTTGAGAACATAGGAAAAAATGAAAATTTACATCATGATAGATGATGGAGGTAGTGGAGGGCATGATTTTAAGGAGATTTTTCACTATTATTTTGCGTGCAATTTTAAAGAGAATATAAGAGAGGAGGTAGTGGTAGCAAGTATTATTTTATCATCTATTCATGCAAAAATTCTTGTAGCTATTATGTGAGGGTCAGAGGGGCGATAGTCAAACTAATTAGTGTTTTATCTTATTATGGAATTTTTAAAATTTAAGTTTCATAGAGCTTGGTCTTATAATCTCATTAAAAGTGAACATGGTTAGGTTTGTTGTCATATTGTCATAGGTAAAAAAATAGGATGCAGTCTCACACCTTCTTTTTAATTTTCTACTTATTGTTGGTATGATAATAGTTTTCATTATTTATATAGATCTTCGAGATGATTAAATAGCTTTTTTTTTTCTAAACCATTGTACATGCACACTTCTCTTGATCTAAGCTTACTGCCTGCACATGTATATTGATCTAATTATTGATATAATGAATTCATGATTGTATGTAGGAAATGACAGCCACAAACATTCAAAAAGAGTACCAAAAGCCTCAATTATCAACACCTGGTATGTTTGACCTTGAACCTTGAATTTCATATCCAACAATTATGCTCGTGGAAAACTAATATTTTTGTTTTTGATATGCTGAAATTATTTTATTAAATTTTTTCACTACCTATAAAATCAGATTATATTTTTGACATAATTATGAGAAAATCTGGTGTATTATCAACCAAATAATGTTTAGAGATATATAGGAAGAACAAGGCTAAATAAAGGAAACTCTTGTAAGACCTAATCCCCACAAATCATGGGTATTAACTACCAGAATATACATTTGATGGACTGGCTGAGCCGATCTAGCTAATCAACCTAGCCCCAACAAAGGGGCCGATCTAGCTGGCGGTCAGAAGAGCCATGTGGTACCCACTAGTGTGGGAGGGGGCTCAAAGGGGATTAATTCTATTTTTAATTACTTATCATAGAAAATCAATATTAGGAAGAATTAGGAATATTTATTTAGGTAAAGAGGGCTGATTTGAATTCATATTTGTGAAGGAATTTAGATTTATTTAGGGAAAGATGACTGATTTGAACTCAAATTTGGGAGGAAATTAAGAATGTTTATTTAGGATTAATTAGGTTGTTTTATTTTCATTATGTGATTTTGTGTTTTGCAGTATTTTTCTTTGGAGTTGTTCTTAGCGGCGCCCAGGATTTTTGGAGAGTCAATCTACCTCTCGAATAATAGATTAACTTGTATCTTGGTTTGTTGTGCTTGCCTATACTCATTATTTTTCGCTAATTTCTGTTGCATTTTCTTTTTGTTATTGCTGTGTTTTGGCTGTGTGAAGATCAAATTCCTATCAAATTAATATCGGAGCACCTTTTTTGGGACCTATGGCAGCTCAGAAGTTTGATGCGTTAGAGGAGAGGATTGATGAGGAAGTTGGAAATCTGAAATCTGAATTCAAAAAATAAATTTCAGCAATTGAGGGTAGATTTTCGAATTTGGAAGAGATGATGAAAAAGTTGTTAAGAGTTTCAAGCCAAGACGACATCATCAGAGGCAAGGGCACCATTGATCGGACAAGGAAGTCACTGCTCTAGCGACAAGGGTTGCGCCAGTCATCATATCTAACATATCGTCGAGTCGGGGAATGGGGAATCGGTATTTGACAGTAATTTTGTTGATAGCACGGCTATTAACACACATACGCCAAGAGCCATCCTTCTTGGGAGTTAGTAGTGCAGGAACAACACATGGGCTAAGGCTCTCTTTAATGAAACCACGCTGCAGTAATTCATCCACTTGCCTTTTAAGTTCGGCGTGCTCCGTAGGATTCATACGGTAATGTGGGAGGTTGGGCAGAGACGCTCTGGGAACTAAGTTAATGACATGCTGGATGTCTCTAAGGGGTGGGAGGTGGTTAGGCAGATCTTCGGGGAAAACATCATGATAGGTTTCAATAAGGTGTCTAACTTCTTCGGGGATAGGTTCCTCCGGGTCAGAAGTCACTGCTCTTGCGACAAGGGCATACATGGGTAAGCCTTGGTTTAAATTAACTTCTACTTCCTTAGCAGTTAGAAAGTGGAGCCCTTTGCTAGGTCGACTAGGGGTGGGTCTGACTTCGGGTTTGTGGGGTTTCGGTTGGGATGGCATAAGCTTGATCTTCTTTCCATTGTGCTCAAATATGCAGGTATTAGTTCTCCCATAGATATGGACGTCATTGTCAAATAACCAGGGTCGGCCGAGAATAATCTGTCCTACGTCCATAGTCAACACATCACACCAAATTTTCTCTTGATACCCAACAAACCCGATGGGAATCAAGCTCCTATCTTTTATCTCAATGGTCGTTGCATTGATCCAAGCAACCTTGTAAGGATTCGGGTGAGGTGTGATTTTCAGATTGAGTTTGGCTATCATAGTTGAGGAGACCACATTGATACAACTTCCACTGTCAATAATGACCTTACAGTTCTTGTCTCTAATTTTGGTGAAGGTGTGGAAAATAGAGGTCCTACGCCAGTCATCACTAGGCTTAGGTTGGGACAAGACACACCTAACAACTTGTAATTCTACCGGGTCGTCATCACAGAAAAAATCCTCTTCCTCATCAACGTGATGAACGAGGTCCGTATTGGGTTCAACTTCTTCTTCTTCAACCTCTTCTATGATAGTAACCTTGTAGGGACTAGAACATTGTGAGGCGATGTGCCCATAACCATGACACCGATAACACTTGGTTCCATAGGTCACTTTAGGTGTGTCACGTTCGGGGTTTTTTCCTTTAAAGTCAGAACGAGGTAGAAGTTGAGTAGTAGCTGGTCGGGTAACTACCGGGCCAGTAGGTCGGTTAAAGGGTTGACTAGATGAAGTTCTGAAAGGGGTTGGGCGGGAGTCTAAAGGCTTAGAATGAGAGTGGATTCTAGACTCTTCAAGATCCAACACTAAGCTGCATGCAGCTTCCAAAGTATCAACTCCTCTAGCAAATAATTCATTCCTCAGATCTTCCCTTAGACCAGCTCTAAACATAGAAAGGATTTGGGCCGGGGTAGTGGTTTCCTCTCCGCTGCAACGGATCATGTAGTCATCAAAGGCGGAGATATAATCCTTCACAGGTCTACTCCCTTGGGTCAACCTATTCCATCTATCTAAGAGCTTAGGATAGTAGGACGGAGGGAGGTACTTCCTTTTAAGTTCTTGTTTCATGGTTCTTTAATCGGTGATGGGATATTCACCACGAGCTTCGCGCATGTTCTCTAAATTGGTCCAGTATTGGCTAGCTCGATTAGTGAGCTTCATTTCCGCGAACCTAACCTTCCTAGTCTCCGAAATCTTGTACCATTTAAAGTAACTATCCATCCCTTTCATCCAGTCCAAGAAAACTTGAGGGTCGAGGGTCCCATCATAGGAAGGAGCGTCTATTCGGATATTTTTCAATAATTGGGCATCGTTGTCTCTCCAAGCTGGTTCATGTCCTACAGGCTCATGGTTAGGTCTAGGATGGGGATTGTAAGGTTCCCTCTGGGGTCTGTAGTCAGCTCTAGTTTCTTCGACATAGGGTAACAGGGGTCTAGAGGGTGTATACATAACAGGATTCCCTATCCTTTCGATGTTATCTAGCCGCTCACCCGTTTGGCGTCTAAAGTCCGCTAAATTATTTTGGGTGTTTCTAATTTGCTGAGTAACCGTTCCCAATTGACCAACTATAAGGTCCAGAGTCGCCTGAATTTGTTCCGGATCCATGGGTAGGTGTTAGGGGACACTAGGGGAGGTAAAGGGGAAAATGACAGCACTTATACACTAAAATGAAATGCTCCTAATGCAACTAAATGATGCAGATTTTGTGTGGACAGCAAACTACAGCAGTTGGGGAAGTTGCCTAGGTGTTTAGGATGAGTTTTTATGAAGTGGTCAGCACCTAATCACTAGGTTAGGGTCACCTAAAGCCCTCTAAACGCTGCAGGAATTTTCTGGACAGCAAGTTAACACTACAAATTAAATTATCTAGTTGAAGGAATGCAAGCAAACAAGCACATGGTTGGTAAGGTAAACTCCTAGGATGTTTTCTAGCACAAAATACTTATGCCTACCATGTTCTGATACCAAGATGATGTGAAACATGTGCGATGAAATAAGAATTGCCATTAAGGGATTAAAAACATTGAAGAACTTCACTTTGTCATTAATAAACTTATTGCGTGCTCAAGTTAGACTTTTAGAAATTCTTAGTGAGGAGATTAAGTACTAGCAAATAGTGACAATTTGAGATTAACAAGTCTTGCAAACTTACTAACCAAAATTAAAGTAAATGTAAATGGCACATTAACAAAGCCCAACGTTTAAAATTTAGAAACATCACCTAGAGATCCCTCACTCAAACTCTTGAAGGTGGGGATTAGCGGAGGAACGTTGCAAGCAAACTTAGGGATGCCATTTGGAGACACGTGTTGCGTAAGGTACTAGTCGCCGGAGAGGTAACCGGAGTAGGAGAAGTGGTTGGATGGTTGACGATGTACCAACGCCCCTGGAGGATGTGCCCTTCCGTTGAGAGTGCTAATTGAAACAAGATGCGGTCCACGTATTCTTCCACCGAGTTGTCAAAATCCGGAATGAGATCAAAGAACGGCGAGCGTAGGATGTCGATTCTCTCTTGAGAGTCTTCAACGAATCCATGATCAACGTCCGGATCGGCCATTCATGCTTGCCTTGAGGCGAGGAAGAAGACAAGTACAAAGGGGAAGAGAGGATGGCGGCTTCGTGGTCCTTGAGGGAGAGGGGCGGCTAGGGTTGGGGCAAGAGAGAGGGGAAGGGGGCGGCTAGAGAGAGGGGAGAGTTAGGGAAATTTTAGAAATCTGAAATTAATTCAGATTTGAGGGGATTTGGAGGGAAAGGGGGGAATTAATTTGAATTTCAAATTAACCCAAATAAGGATGGGAGGGGTGGCGGCTTAGGGAGGAAAATAGGGGCTGATTTGGCGGGATTGGGAGCTTGGATTGGAGAGAGGCGTAGGGGAAGGAGGGGCCGGCCTTAGGTGGAGGGGAGAGAGGGGTTTTGATTAATGCATGTGGGTCCAAGAGGATTTAATTGGATTCAAATCAAATCTGAAATTTATTTCAGATTTTATTTAAATAGGTAGGTTTCCTAAATTAAATCCCAACATTAGGAAAGTATTTGAATCTCAATAATTAATTGAAATCCAAGTTGGAAACTTTCCTTTTTACTAGAATTTATTTTAGGAAGGTAACCAATGCTCCTTTGGAGTTTGAAATTCAAAGTTGGGATCAATGGGAGGGGCCAGCAGTGGTGCTAGGAGAGGGGGACGGGTGGGGTGGTGGAGGAGATGGTGGCGGGCAGTTGATTGGGTGGTGGCCGGCGGTTGATTGGGTGGTGGCCGGCGGTTGATTGAGTGGTGGCCGGCGGTTGGAGGGGAGGAAGGGGGGCGGCCTAGGGGGTTGGGGCGGTAGTGGGGTGAAACCGGCGGTGGCAAGGAGAGGGGCCGGTGGTGGTGGAGGAGAATTTGTTGAGCTGCGAACCTTGGAATCCACCAAGGTTGACGGGTATTGCTTGCACTCCAAGAACTCACAAAGAGATCAAATCAACAAGTGGAAATTTCATTCAAAATATTCATTAACCAAATACAATGCATGGAGACCTTCATATATAGGCCTCAAGACTAAGAACAATAAAAGACATATATGCCCTTGGGGCCACAATAGAGACTCACTACTCCTAGGGGTAAACTGGGAAACTGAAAATACATAAATAAATAAAATGCAAAATACATCAAAAGTAAAGACTACAAATCGTGGCCGTCGATCTACGTCTCCGTCGATGGTACATGTGTCGAAATCTCTGACTGATGTCCTCATCAGAACTTCTACCAATTCATATGATACAAAGCTAGATTAGGGATCTATTGGTTGTTGAATACACTTTACTATAACCTTTTGTCATGCAATAGGAAGATTACAATCATTAACAATAGGCGCATTATTTTCCTAATATGTAGAATTAGGAGTTAACCTCAATATTATCGACACCATAGATTGTAAATAAGGGGTCCTAGAGTGTACCTACAATGGGCAAGTAGCACTTTGAATCTCCTTATCCTTTGCTATTAGACTAGGAGTATTCAAATTTGACTCATTTGATGAAGGAAGTTAAACACATGATGATGTAAGATTTTGATTTTGTGAGGATGAGGATGAAAGATCAAAGAAAACTGAATAGCTATCCTAATATTCCATGAATGATTTCTCCCCCAAATGATAATGATCTGGAAAGTAGTCCCCAATTTCAAAAAATGTTACATCCATGGAGACAAAACTGTTTTATTGGAGGATGATGCATGTACCTATTATTTGTGGAAGAACATCCCACAAAAATGCACTGAAAGAGCCCTTGGATCAAGTTTCCCATGGGTGCATACTCAAAGACCCTCAGAACCAAGTGATTTGTTTTTATGAAGTTTGAAAAAAAATAAAAAGTAGTTGCGTAGAGCTGTTATCATCAAGAACTTGTGGGGGTAATCTGTTTATTAAATGGGTAGTGGTTAAGAAAACTTGTCTCTAATATTTATTTAAAAAAAAAAAAACCCGAAGCTTGAGTACTAGCTAGAATATGATCATGTTTTCAATCCATCCCTCCATTTTGTTGTGGCATCTTGATGCATGAAACTTTTTGAACTACCCATTTTTATTTGGGTACAATCATTAAGAAACAAATATTTTGTTATGGCATATTAATGGATGCAATGTGTAAACTTCTGATTTGGTGCATGAAAACTTTAAATTACTCATTTTTATTCGAGTACAATCATCAATAAATGGAACATGCCTCGAATTATTATTAACTGTATAAGATTTCCAAACATCATGTGAATTAGAATAAAGGGTATTGAAGGTCTAATTTTACAACTTAGCAAACGTAAAAAATAAATGAACTTTTGATTTGCAAGTTAACAAACATCAAGATGAAACTTATTCAAATCAAATCCTTTTAAACAAATCAGAAAACATTCCTTTTT
Organism: Dendrobium chrysotoxum; assembly: GCA_019925795.1. Classification (NCBI taxonomy): domain Eukaryota; kingdom Viridiplantae; phylum Streptophyta; class Magnoliopsida; order Asparagales; family Orchidaceae; genus Dendrobium; species Dendrobium chrysotoxum. The sequence continues at coordinate 15,258,080 of CM034308.1, forward strand.
TGAACACTAAAATGGGAATGACCAAGACAAAAATGATACAACCATATTTTGTTTTTATTGGGAAGAGGAGACTCAAAAAGGAAAAACAACAATATAAGATCCTTAGTTCTATTTTTCGCTACAATTTCCTAAAGAAAGTAGAGCTGATTCTCTCCTTGGCAAGTTCAATCATCATCCCGTGCTCTGATGCTGAAATTTACAAGTTGCATAAGTAATGTTCATCATAAAGTTCAGCTTGTGAATTGAGACTAGATTGGTAGACGATTTTGACAAATTTAGAACATTTTTTTTTTAAACATCTTATTTATAGCTACATCCCCTCGACCAGCAACCAGAATGATTATTCCATCAGCCATAGCAATTTTCTTATTAGGACAAGCACTATAGGAAACACATCTACGAGAAGATTGAGCCATATGATTCACAACACTGGAATCCTTAGAGTTGAGAAATATCTGAAAGGCCAAAGGAGCAAGCACCTGCACCACTGATAGGTTCTCCAATTCCCCCCAAAAACTATCTTAGCTTCTCAATCTCTTCTCTATTGAACTTGTATCACTCCTGCGATAATTCTCCTCCTAATTTTGTCAAGGTCAAATGTGCTGGTCCCTACCCTCCTTGAGTACTCTCTATTATCAAAGAAGTATTTGGAGTATCTGAAGGCTTACCACGTAGTTTTCAGCATCTATTCCTATTGTATCATGGCTTTTTAGAGCAGGCAAAGAGCCATCACTCATGACAACTCATTATTTCCTCCTATTTCGTTTGAATAGGCATTCAAATGCTGCTGACCTGATTTTACGTATATGCCTAAACCCTATAACCTTTGTAACCGAGGCTAAACAATCCATACATGGAGGCTCAACATGACTCGTCATTCTTCTTCTTCATGAATTATGGCAATTGTTTCATTGAGTGAAGGAATTTCTTCCTTAATACTTGCACTCACATGATTGAACTCAAAGTTCATAAAGCAAGGTGTAAATCCTCTCTTTTTCTATACAAGTTAAGAACTTCACCAAAGATGTGGAAGTTTGTTTTGGTTCTATCCCAAGAAAATGATTTAGTTTGACTTTTCCCTTTAAGAAGGTTCAAACAAATTGAGACCACTTCAAATATTTTTAGCCGTTGAGATGTAAACTTGGTTGAATATTTTACAACTCTCTTGCGGTAGTGTTTGTGATTTCATTTGCCATAACCGCATCAGATTTGCGGTTTTGTATATTCAGAAACGTCATTAATGATTGTGGATAGAAGTTGAAAGAAATATGGGCCAAAGAAAATCAATTTGATTTTTTTGTTTTGTTTTTTGAAAAAATTTTTTTACGGCTATGCAGGTCACAAACTTAGATTCCAAGAGAGCATTCATCTCTGATACATGACTTAAATATGGGAAAACCTATTGTATTAATATCGTGAAATATGGGAAAATCTTTGTATTAACGTCTAGTGAAGAATGCATAGAGATATAAAGGAAGAAGTATGCTATATAAAGGAAACTCTTCTAAGATTTAATCCCATAAATCAGGGATATTAGTGCCATAATATACATTCTAAATATTGCATATATATGTACACACACGTGCGTGCCACAAATTTAATACACATTTTCTATCTACTAAGCTGTAAAATCTGTAATCCGGTCATACCATATTTACTAATTCAAACGGATTTCCCTTCATTGGAATTGTACATATTACCTGTAGTGGCCATATTATAATATGAAGATATTATAGTTATCATTTTAGCTTGTCTTCATGGAAATATTTGCCTTTCAAAGTGGCTTTTGTAGTGAAGTTTTGTCCCAAGAATCTTAATATGTTGATTATCTTGTCAAGGTGTCTTATTTTATTCTATAACATAGATGGTCTTGCATTTTATTTAAACATTATACTAACTATGGCCCTTTTTTTCTACGAATAGGTGTTTCCTACACTGCAAGTCCTTCTGAGGATGTTGATTCTCGAACCATTTTTGTTAGTAATGTATGTGTTATCTATACCCTAGTTTATTTTTTATGACTATATTACTGGTGTATGGCCCTAATAATTTTTTGTTTTGCAGGTCCATTTTGCTGCTACTAAGGATACCCTTTCCCGACATTTCAATAAGTTTGGAGAAGTTCTAAAAGTGATAATTGTGACTGATCCTTCAACTTGTCAACCTATAGGGTTAGTCTTAAGGTGGCTAATGGTTGGTTTTCCAGTTTCTATTCCAAAATATTTAAAATTTAACCTGTTTTTGTATTTAAAACAGGTCAGCTTATGTGGAGTTCCTGCGTAAAGAATCTGCAGAGCTAGCACTTTCATTGAATGGCACTTCATTTATGTCTCGTATTCTGAAGGTATGATGATTATGTTGTTGTATATTTTCTTGAAAAAATGAAATGATTTTCATGTTTTGGTTTGTAAGTGGCATTCTTGAAATTTGACTCTTTAATGTGACATTAGTCAACACTTGCATATTATTATCAAGACATTTTATAAGATTAAAAATATTTAAGTTTTAAGCATTGCCTTTTGTTGACTAAAATTTTTTATATATAATAGAAAAAGAAAGTTTTGAACAGATGTGAGACAACATACTCGTCGCTGCTGGCCCCACCGCGAGCAGTTGATCGCCAAGCGACACAACCATTCGCTTTGGTAACTTCTCACATGAGACAAAATCCCCCAAAACTGCTCATTTCAAAACATCCTCGCTATTCATCTGTTCAGTTTCGTTACTTTGCAAGAGGTGCAGAGATTGCACCAGCCGCTTCTTTCGATCCTTCGTTGCTGTTCGGCTTCGGTTTGCAGGAGGCGCAGAGATTGCACCATCGCTTCTTCGGTTCTTGCGTTGCTGTTCGGCTTCGGTTCGCAGGAGTTGCAGAGATAGCACGAGTCGCTTCTTCCCATCCTTCATTGCTGTTCGGCTTCGGTTCGCAGGAGGCGCAGAGATCGCACGAGTCGCTTCTTCGTTTCCTTCGTTGCTGTCTGACTTTGTTACTCCGCAGGAGACGGAGAGATAGCACGGGTTGCCTCTTCGACCCCTATATTGCTATTCGACTTCGTTGCTTTGCAGGAGGTAAAGAGATTACACGAGTGGCTCCTTTGTTACTGTTCGACTTTGCTCCTCAACCGGACCCGAATGCATGATTTTGACCCTAGCTTTGTCGGATCTCTCTCCCTCTCTCTGTTAATATGTATGTATGTATGTATGTATGTATGTATGTATGTATATATATATATATATATATATATAATGAAATAAAATAAAAAAAAAAGAAAAAAAAGGGAGGAAAAGAAATGATTTTTAAAATAAAAAAACAGGCATTCGAAGACCCGCACCATCGATCTTAGATCTGGGCGGATGATTTTTAAATTTGAAGACCCTGGGCCGTTGTATCTTAGATCCGGCCGGGATGGTTTTAATTCGAAGACCCTACGCCGTCGACCTTAGGTCCGAGTAGGAAGAAATTACGGTAAATGCCGTCCCAATTTCTCCCTCGGTGGGGAGGGAACGTTGGGAGGCTGTCGAAATTTCCTGAAAATTTGTTAGAATTCTACTTTGAAATAATTGAGAGCAAGTGCATTTTAATTAGTCAATCTCAATTAAAATTAATTAATGAAAATTAATTAATTGAAATAATTAATTGATTGAAACTAATTAAATTAAAATTAATTAAAATTTGTTAATTGAAATCAATTGATTAGCAAATTCAATTAAATTATCCATGCACAATCAAATCCATTTGAGGTACTAAAAAGCTTACTACCAAAGGGGCGAGCATATTCCTCCATTTACATTTATCCTACTTTTTGTCATTCTCTCAAATGACATTCAATATAAATAAGAGCTGTTTGGATAGCATTTCAGTCCAAAGACTATCTTGAAGTGCTCCAAATATTTTCAAATGAGACATCTCTTTAAGAGATTCCAACATCAGTAACATTAAGTGGCAAACTTTGAATTATTGTGACATTTCAAATACTATTTTCCTTATGAAATATTAGAGGTCTCTAGCATCCCCCTTTGAAATATTAGAGGTCTCTGGCTGTCAAAATATTACCTCTTTTCCTTTAGCTATTGCAACGGATCATCTCATTAATTGATTAGTCAAAATTAATTAATCAATTAAATTTAATTGGTTAATTTTAAATCCAAGAGCATTTGAAATTCAAAAATTTTAAATGCGAGAGTATTTTAAATAAAAATTTTAAATCTGAGAGTTTTAAAAATTTGAAAATTTTAAAATTGAGATTAATACAATTAACTAGAAAATTTTTTTTGGTTAATTGATTAGTTAAGTTATGAAATAAAAATGCAAGAAGAGAACTACTGCTTTTCATTAATCAAACATATACAAACAAACTCAACTCTCAACACAAAAACAACACAAACTCTCAAGAATCTCCATGTACACACTTTACAGTGACTCTTGCATCTGTGAAGTGTGAACTCATTGAACTGCTGCAAGTACTACATATCTGCAAACAAACAAACAAATAAGAGTTAGCACATCACAGATAAAAATTAATGCTGAAAGAATAGTAAATCTAACAAGCAAAATACTGAAAAGCTAGTAAAGCAACAGTGCTAAGAGCAGGTAGAAACAAATAAACAACAGTGCTAAGGTAAAGTAACAAACTACTGTAGTAAAAATAAACTACAAGTACAAAATAAGACACTAAAACTAGTGTCGAGGGAGTAAAGTGTTTAAGCTATGCCCCAACTAATTTGAATCTTATAGGTTACTTCTAGCAGTAGTAAATCCTATCGATAATTCTTTCACTAAATGAAACAATAAATTCCTAAAATACTTGGGCAACTTCTAATAGAAGCCGTAAGTCTGACATCTGAGGGAAATATTTAGGTAATAACATAACCCTAGACCCCTCACTCGAGCATCCTAGTCTATAGGGCTAGGTTGTATGACCCATCACTCGGGCTACTTAGCTTATCAGGCTAGGTCGTAAGACCCATTATTAGGCAACTTCTAAGAAAGCAATAAGACTTACCCAACCAAAATTTTTGGGCCACCTTTAGTAGAGGTGTTCAGTCCCATTAATCGGGCTACTTTCAAATAAAAGCCATAAGTCCCTACTCAAATTCAAATCACACGGACATCTCTTGTTGAAAAATCAAGGCAAAAGCCACAAGAGAGAATTTCATCTTTAAATAATGCTTTGAAATACAGTAATTACGATACTAATTCTATGTTGAAAGCATGTGGAATTTCTACCTCTGCAAAAATAGCAAAAGTATTGGGCATCCTAGTTTATAGGATAAGGTTGTAAGACCCGCCAATGGGCAACTTCTAAGTGAAGTCGTAAGACCCACATTTTAGAAAAATTGCTAAATAAATTGCAATAATCCTAAACCCCAAACACTCTAATTCAAACCATTGGGCATCCTAGTCTATAGGATTAGGTTGTAAGACCCGCCATCGGGCAACTTCTAAGTGAAGTCGTAAGACCCACATTCTAGAAAAATTGCTAAAATAAATTACAATGATCTTAAAATCCAAACAATCAAATTCAAACTATTGGGCATCTTAATTTAAAGGGATTAAGTTGTAAGATCCGCTTTTCAGGCTACTTCCTAAGGGAAGTCATAAGACCTACTTAAACAGTTAAATCTCTAGGCAGCCTTGCTGTAGAGTTAGGTTGTAAGGCCCATCTTTGGGCAACTCATAAATAGAGCCGTAAGCTCCACTCCAAATTTAACCTACGGACTGCTTTCTATGAATGCCGTAAGTCCCGACCCAAATTCAAAACATTTGGACTACTTCCAAGAGAAGTCGTAAAACCCTCTTCAAATTAAAACTTCTATGTAATTTCTAAACGAAGTTATAAATTCCCAAACTAAATCAACTTCTGGGTATTCTAATAAATGTAAATCCCAAAACCTAAATAAAATTAAAACTCAAATTTAACCATCTCAGTCTACTCGGGATCCCTGAGAGGAGATAACCCATGACTGCTAATCAGATTCCCTGGACACTACGGTCAATGATTATAGTGTTGGTAGACTAAAACCTACAGTATACCCGGAACGATGGAATCATGAAATCTTGATCGGGTTTACCTCCATTTTCCCCACAATTGAGGCTAAAATACTTAAAAATTATTCATCCTTAATCGAGAGTTCTCTCTTACATGTTAAGAGGGGTAATTAACCATGGGGAGTAAATACCCCAGATCTAATTAAACCCTTACACTACCCTTAGGAGAAATCTGATTAATTACAATCTAACTTAAGGGAAATGAAATCCTACAGCTACAAAGCGGGATTCATGCATTCGTGCCGTTTTTCTTGAGCCAACACCTTTATTACTGTTATATGCCCTCATTATTGAGGATATTTTCATCTTTATTTTTCATTATTTCTTTCTAGTTCTCCAATTGTGACTGGTATCAACACTAAATGATTCATGACGTTCTACTTATCATTTGATACAATTTTTTACATCATTTGATCATTTATCCTTTTCGCTTCATTAGTTTGCCTTGTCTCTTTCTATAATATTTATTTTTATAACTTATCATGAAGCATTGCTCATTCCTTTTAGAAGCATACAATAAATATTTAAATGGGGGCCCTTTTTATCTGCACACCTAGGACCTTTTTCACCCCCTTGATAGAACTAAGATCTATTTCTTGTTGTTGGGTTTTCATGGTCAAGTTCTTTCTAGATGGAACCATTGAACACTTGTCTTTTATAAAGCTCCATTAGTGCCAAAAGGTTGCACTTTTTCATGACATTAATTTCATTGAGGCATTTTCTCCCAATTGTTTGACTTATGGTATATTTGGGGCAATTTTCTTACTATTTTGCTTTTTATATTGCAACCATATTTTCGTTGACTATTGCTTTTTCTTTGTTTTCTAGAAATTTTTGTATTGGTAAGCTATTTTTTATAATTAGATTTTTACTAGTGTGTGATAGTTGTATGAAAGCTGTTGTCCGACTTCTTAATAAAAGATTATAATACTCATAATAATTTTCAAAAAGGTTACTTTACATTCAACAATTTCACATCCACCTTTATAAAAAGTTGCAACTATCTTAAACAGACCCTTAATTTTATTCATCTCTTCTCTAATGTCATTAATCTGGCTGAAACTTCAAATAGATGTCATCAATGCTTTTACCCATTGAGAACTATTCTAAGCTCTTTATATGGAACAACCTCCATGGCATTTCTTCCATGGAGGGACAAAATTTGTAAGCTTTGGATATTGTATATTTGTTGAAACAAAGCCCTCATGGTTAGTGTTGAATCACGCAGTCAAGGGAGGGCCATGTCAGCAATCCATGGGTTGCAGTTGGAGATATGTGGGATGTTGAATCACACAGACGCGGGGGGGGGGGGGGGGGGGGGGGGGGGGGGGGAACGTCAGCAATCTATGAGCTGCAGTTAGAGATCCATTGGATATTATTATTATAATTAATTAGATTAAATATCTTTCCTCTTATGTTTATTATAATTAATTAAATTAAATGTCTTTTCTCTTCTATTTATTCTCCTAGAATTTATATATATGTAATGATTCCAAAGACTACAATAGAATTTGAATTTTCCTCTAAACAATTTCTTCATGGTATTAGAGCTTAGGAAAATCCTAAGCCTTCTGTAAGCGCCGGCGACAAACCTTCCTCCCTTTCTTACAAACCCTCAGCCAACGGTAACACTCCATCATCCTGTCGATAGCCTCTGTTCAATCACCGGTAGCCCTTTTCCATAGTTCATCTTCTCTTTCAATCGAGGAAACCTAACCATGTCTATGGATAATGAGATCTAATCTTCCTACCCAAATATTTTCAGTTTAAACACTAGAAACTCTGGATCTGCAAACAACTCCTCCTCCTCCTCCAGAACTTGCTACCAGCCTAGACGCTCACTCAAGTATAGAACAGTCAAAACTTTGGGTTATTGACTCAGGAGCATCATATCACATGACAGGAGATATTACACTCCTTCAACCTTATCATTCAAATCGAGTAGTTAACGTTTCTGATGGCTAAACATCCAAAGTTTTGGGAACTGGTTCCGCTTTTGTCACAGAAGCTATCACCCTTAAATCTGTGCTTTATGTGCTCAATCTTGAGTGCAATTTGATTTCCATTAGTAAATTGACTCGTGATAGTGATTGCTTAACAATTTTCTCCAATAATGTATGTAATTTTCAGGAACTGGATTCGGAGAAGAAGATTGACAGTGTTGAGATGTGTTCTGAGTTATATTACATCAAGACACCCAAATTCATACAAACCTTAATTGCTGCTAAGAATCATCCTATTGTAAGTTAGTTGGTTGAGAGTCATTCTAGAGTCAGTCAAGATAGAGAGATTATCATGTGGCATTATAGGTTAGGTCATCCAAATTTCATGTATCTTGACAAGCTTTTTCCCCATTTATTTATTAATAAAAATCCAAGTTTGTTCAAATGTGAAACTTGCCAATGGCTAAACATACCAGATCATCTTACCCAATTGTTCCTTACCAACCTTCTTTATCCTTTGCCTTGATCCAGAGTGATATTTGGGGACCCTCAAGGGTTAAAAATAGAAGTAGAGCAAGGTGGTTTGTGATATTTGTTGATGATTATGTTAGACTCACTTGGGTTTATTTAATGAAGTAAAAATTTGAAGTTGAGAGGATATTCAAATCATTTCAACTGATGATTCAAAACCAATTCGATACAAAAATTCAAATCATAAAATCAGACAATAGGAAAGAGTACTTTTATTCTATCATGTGAGAATACCTATCAAGCCAAGGGATATTTCAAGTGAGTTCATGTGCGTATAACAAAATGAGGTAGCTGGGAGGAAAAATAGGCAAATCCTAGAAGTTGCTAGATCTATTATGCTATTCACAAAAGTATCAAAATATTTATAGGGGGAAGCTATTCTTATTGCTGCATACCTAATAAATGGGTTACCTACTTGGGTACTAAAAATTGAAACACCTAGACAAACTCTACTCAAAGCCTATCCTCATGCTTGGTTCATATCATCAAATCTTTCACCTAAAGTTTTTGGGTGCTCTGCCTTTGTTCATATCTATTTACAAGATAGAAGTAAGCTTGACCCAATATAAAAAAAATGCGTCTTTATTGGCTATTCCCCGACAAAAAGAGGTTACAAATGCTTTTGCCCTATTTCTAGGAAGGTATTTGAAACCACGGATGTCACCTTCTTTGAAAACAACCCATACTTCACTAGTTTTGAAATTCAGGGGGAGAGTGAAGGAGAATTTCAAACTTGGGAGTGGAATTCTTTATTATACAATCAAACAGAGTCTAGTCAAAATCAACAAATATCACAAGAAATTCAAACCACGAGTATTTTTGATGTAGGCAAAGGGGGGGTCATCTCATTTTGTTATTTTCCACCTTGTCTTTGGGCTACTTGTTGATTTCGGTTGGAAGTTTTGGGCCTTAGCTGCTTGGTATGAGCTGAAAATGCAGGAATTCTACTTGGTGATAGCTCATAAATTCAAAAAGATATGAAGGGGAGCTTGCCTTTTCCCCTTCCCCTTGCTGCCTTCTCGGTTTCCCCTCTTGCCCTCTCAGTATCTGGTGGCTGTTGCTCTTCCCGTGGCTCTTGCTGGGTTTCCTGTGCCTGTTGTTTCGTTTCCTGTGTTTGGCTCTTCGGGTCCCTTGCCTGGTTGCTTTACTGTGGCTGGGGGGGGGGGGGGGGGGGAGGGGGTTCCGTGGCTTATGTGCTTGTTTCCTGAGCCAGTTTTGCGGGCTGCTGTTTGGTGACTTTTGGCCTTTCATTTTCCTTCAATTATTAGCTTTTTAGGGGGCTGTTTGGCTGCCCTTTTCTTCTATAAATATAATATGTTTATGTAGTTTAGAGAGAGTTGAAAAATGTTATTTTTGGAAAGCTAGAAACCTGCGGGTTTATTTTGAGGATTGCTTGTGAGCAATGCCTCTTCGTCTTCTTGTCTCCTCTCTATAGCTTGCAAGCTATCTTCGTCTCGGCTTCTAACCTATTTCTTCTCTACGCAAGTTCCACTCCACCTGTATCCTTCTTCTCAAGCAAATTTAGGAATTGTTATTTGATAAATGTAAGCGTCGTTTTCAAGATATAAAGTCATGTTTTGCTTTAAGTGTTATGTCATGTTTTTTCTTTTACATGGTTGTAATTTTTTCTTTTTTTTAGGTCTCCAATGTGTTGTGGAGACCTAAACTTTTTTTATTTAGTTTTCTTTTTGTAGCCAAGGGTTTTCTTGAATCCTTGCCTACATCAATTTCCCAAGATATATCTCCTATGTCTCAAACTCCACCTTCAGACCTGTTATCTCCACCCATAAGTCCTAATTAATCCATGCAAAGAACAACAATTAAGCAACAACAATATGTATACTCAAGAAAAAGAAAGAAAATAAGCAAATTTAGATTGGCTCCTGTTTCAACAATATGCTCCTATTTCAAAGCTCAACATCATCAGGATTCTTCTTTCCTTAGCCACAAATTTATATTGGCCCGTACATCAACTAGATATTAAGAATGCATTCTTGAATGGGAACCTAAAAAAAGAAGTCTTCATGGAGATTCCAATGGGGATTCAGAAGTCTTATGGAAGGGACAAAGTGTGTAAACTGCTGAAATCCTTGTATGGATTAAAGCAATATCCTAGACCATGGTTTGGAAGATTCTCAAAGTATGTAAAAGGCCATGCTTTTAGACAATGCCAGGCAAATCATATCTTGTTTGTGAAGTAGTCAGAAAGAGATAATGTAACAGTACTGATTGTATATGTGGATGACATATTCTTACTGGAAATGATATAGAAGAAATGATGAAGATCAAACAGGCTTTGTCCAAGGAGTTTGAAGTTAAAGATCTAGGATCACTTAGATACTTCCTTGGTATGGAGGTAGCTCGATCAAGCAAAGGTATATTTGTTTCCCAACGCAAGTATATCTTAGACCTACTGAAGGAAGGAGACCTGCATGCTAGGATGCAGATCAGCCAGTACACCTATGGATCCTAAGAAGAAACTTGGGATAGAAAAGGAGGGAGTTCCAGTAGATAAATGAAGATATCAACGTCTAGTAGGAAAGCTTATATACCTCTCCCACACCCGTCCAGATATTGGGTTTGCTGTGAGCATGGTAAGCCAATATATGAGTAATCCTATGAAGGAGCATATGGAGGCAGTATATCAAATCTTGATATATCTCAAGAACACTACTGAAAAGGGGCTATTATTCAAGAAAAATGAAGATAGGAAATTGATTCTTTATTCTGATGCAGATTGGGCAGGAAGCCAGGTTGACAGTCGATCGACTACAGGATATTGTTCATTTGTGTGGGGGAGCCCAGTGACATGGAGGAGCAAGAAAAAATCTATTGTTTCCACTTTCCAGAAGTAGTGCAGAATCTAAACTGAGAACATTAACAATTGTTATTTGTGAAGGTATTTGGATCAGACAAGTATTAATTGAATTAGAAATTAAGATTGAAGGCACAAAAAAGTTGAAATGTGACAATCAAGGCGCAATCAGTATGGCAAAGGATCCAATACATCACGACAGAACAAAACATGTTACTATTGATAGACACTTTATATCTAAGAAAATTGAGAACGCAGAAATTGAAGTAGTATATATCCCAACTCATGAACAACTTGCTGATGTTCTAACAAAGTCACTACCGAGCTCTGTACTTGATAAGTTTGTTTGCAAGTTAGGATTATACAACCTATACAATCCAACTTGAGAGGGAGTGTTGAATCACGCAGCCAAAGGGGGGCCACGTCAGCAATCCATGGGTAGCAATCCGTGGGTTGAATCATGCAGCCAAGGGGAGGCCACGTCAGCAATCCGTGGGCTGCAGTTGGAGATCTATGGGATGTTGAATCACGCAGCCAAGGGGGGGCCACGTCAACTATCCGTGGGCAACAATCCATGGGCTGCAGTTGGAGATTCGTGAGATATGATTATTATAATTAATTAGATTAAATATCTTTTCTCTTCTATTTATTATAATTAATTAGATTAAATGTCTTTTCTTTTTCTGTTTATTCTCCTAGAATGTTTATATATATATATATATAATGATTCCAAGGAATTCAATAAAATTTGAATTTTTCTCTGAACAATTTCTTCAGTTAATTTGATAGACTTTACAAGGTCCTTGTTTATATTGATCTTTGAAGTAGATCATTGATTACTCTTATGTTTTTCACCATCGTCCTCTGCTACATTTATCCTAGAGGAGTATGTTGTCAATAATCGCCTTACTAGCAATGATGTTTCTAATATTCTTACTAGGAATGATGTTTCTAATATTAAGTAAAAACAATATCTTTAGAAGATATTTGTTACTTCAAATGTGGGGTGTCCATGATTCTTTTTTTCATTGAGTTCTGCTTGCAACTACGGTATTTTTTTCTTTCAAAGAAAATGTCACAAACCTGCTTGAAGAAATTGGGTTTGTCGGGTGAAAACCTATTAACTGTTCTTTGAATATTCTACAAATATCAAATGATGATGAAAGCTATGAAGTTATTTCTCGTTATTGATGCTTAATTTGAAAGCTTATCTATCTTACCTTCACCTAACCTTGTATATTCTTTGTTGTTGGTATGCTAGTGATATGCTAAATAAATTTAAAAAAAAAAAGAAATGATGGGAAGCTATCTTTAGAGTTTAGAAGTCTATGGAAAAAAAGTTTGCTTCATCATAAATAACACCATTTAAAATTGAAACTTGTTTTAAAGATTGAAGCTTATTATGATGTTGGTTGTTCTGGATCCATTAAATATTGAAAGTACCTTAGGGAATTTTTGTGGGAAAAAAATGTTATTTTTTTGGGATAAATAGTAGGCAAATTGTTGTCAGTAGATACACCATTGTAGATAATTATATTGTTATGGTCACATTCTACCTATAAAATGATGCGGATTAACACTAATAGAAGAATTTGGCTTCCTTCTAACTCAATTATGATCCCTAATTGTGAAAATCCAGCAACAATTCACATCGCAAGCAATCCTACTTTTCATGATCATACAAAATATGATAAGTGGATTGTCACTCATCAGAGATGCGGTCCTATCAAATAAGATCACCACTCACAGCTCCATCGAATAAGAATTAGAATATATTTTAACCTAGGCTGTAGCATATTTTTATTTCTCCAATCTCTGATGCAAGCTCAAATCCCTAGATATATATGCTCCAACTTGAGGGGGCGTTATCTCAGAGATTTTACAAGGTTAGAAATTTTTAAATTTTCAATATTTTAATATATCTTCTTAATGGAGGATAATATCTTTATTTTTAGTATTTTTTTCCTATTTATCACTTGTATTTGCCTATGTATAACTTGTATCAGTGTTTGAAATCGGACAAGAAGATTTCATTATTCTGAAACGCGCGTTGCTTTCCTTCAAGCCTGATTGCCTGACACAGACATTTTATTCTTCGTTATCCTTTTGGAGTGTAATACACGCCTTTCTCCTTAGAGTTTGCCTTCATAATCAAAGTATAATTGGATAACAGTCACGAAAAAATTACATGTGGTGACGTCGTTTACTTCTATCTGAACTGAAGGATAAAAAATCTCCATTTTCTGAATGTTATTCAACATAATGCACCGTATCATTTCAGTTAAAATATTTAGCACAACATGAAGATATGTTTGAAAACTATTTAATGTGCATTTCCAAACACTTATGCAGGTTGTTCGGAGAAGCTCTGTGGAGGCCCCTGTGATTGGTTGGCCACGAATTGCTCGTGCCTCTCCATTTGCTTCAAGGTTTGGTAGAATGCCATTTCCAAGGGGCATCCTCACCGGTGCTTTCCGACCACGCCTCCCTGTGAAGCCTGGAGCCAGAAGTTTGCAGTGGAAGCGCGGGAGTGTTGCTCCTCAAACCCCAGAGGGGGCAAGAAGTGTCCAAAATGCAGCTGGAGCACCTCGAAATACTCCACACTCCATTGCTGGACGAAATCTCACTTACGTTCGGCCTGAAAAAACCTAGGAAATTCTGGCTGGCTCTGTAAGTAAATCTTCAGGCGTGACTTAGAAGGGTTACTAATAAGGCTATCTTTCTTCCTTCCAGAACATCTGCGTTGCCTAACAGGAGATATGATTTCTAAAAACTTTGATGGGAAATGTGTGCAACACAGTATTTTGCCTTGTTCGGAGAATTTCTACTTTTCAGATCTTGAAGAAACATTGAGCTCCAGAAATGGCTTTTTTCAGTTGTTCGATAGGTGATTTGCTTGGCATTTAACTATTCAGGTGGGGTTCCATGCATAAGCCGTCATTGCAGTCAATGAACAGCTACTATATTTTCGTTTTTTTTTTGTTGATTCTTGCTTGTATTTTGAATTTGATAGTATGTTTATTCTAAGAATCAGCCAGAGTAGTGATTTTACATTACTCTTTCAATGCCTATTGGTTCTGCTTATTGAAAGTTGTTCTCAAATTGTATGTAGCCATGCAAATTTTCATTGCTTTTTACTATACTTACTGTACATATATCAACGGCTTATCAGCTACTCAGGTTTTATTTGGGATAATTTTTTTATTATCTTATTTTGATTATCAACTAAGAGATATTGATTTTGAATCTTACATATATGATGTGTGTGTGAATTTATCTTAGTTGGCCTAAATATCCCCAAAAAAATGATATTTCTAGTTCAATAGTTTAATCGAATGATCTTTCATGAATGGTAAATGTGACGGTGGTGATGCAAGGAAGTTAATTAATCTTGTTGGGATTTTTACTATCCCAACAATTTAGGTTTTGTTTGGGACGATTTTCTTACTGTTTCTTAAAGCAGTTTTTTAGTATAAAAAGTTTAATTTTTGTACTAGAAATCTGCTTTAAGAAGCAGAAAGAAAACTATCTCAAATGAAGCCTTAATCTTATTTTATTTTAGTTTAAAAATACTTCTAATCTTAAAAATGCATGTTTTAGGAGAATTATAGTAAGTAATCGCTCCTTAGACATGGACATGAACTTCCCATTGGATATGAAAGAAGTTCCTCGTTCCGTTCAGTGGTAATGGTATGAAGCTCCGGAGTTTGTAGGTGGAGTTTAGGAAGAGCATTCTAAATAAATTAGATCTCTTGATCAAATTGGTCAAGCACTGCTAGTTGATCTCCCTTGGCCCAAATTAATTGAACCAAGTCCACTTAACTAGCTTGGCCATCCTTACCCTGACCTTGACTTATAAGTTGTCCTAAGAGATTTAAGACAATATTAAATTTCGCATTTCATACTCATTCTTTGTTACTTATAATGATGAATGCAATGATAAGGGAAACTAAAAAAAAGAAAAAAAAAAAAAAAGATCAGGGAAACTAGTAAAATTTAAAAATGAAAATATGCCCCTAAATATTTTATGCATGAAATATTTGCGCACGTAATAATTTTGATCTAACTCATTTAATTGAACAAGCTACCATCTTTTTAGATTTGTTGAAATTAATAATTCACATAGGTCTAACCTATATGCATCATACTCTCTTAACTCTCTCACTCCTTATAAACCACAGCTAATATCCTCCAAATCATTATTGTGCTTGTTGTTTCATTCTATAGTTGCTAATCACTCATCTTCACGGAGTCTATTATCTCTCCGAGCTTCACAATTAGCCTCCGCCGCCCATCACTCCCCAACCATCACTCTTCCAAAATTTCTTATGGAAATGACAAAATTGATCAATCGTCTCTTTTCTTTCTCGAGAAATTGTTATGTGCGGATACATTCATCGTTCCATAAAAAAATGAGAGGATTAATGATCAGATTGAGCTGTAAAATTTTTTAAAAAATTTATATCTAATATGTCACTCTTTATTTAATGATAAAGGGTGCTTCTCTGCGCCAATCATCCATACAATAATTCATCCTCTTTCTCAACTGTATCTCAATTTGTAAAAGCTACATCCATACAACAAAGACAACAACCTTCTCATCTCCATAAATTAAATAAGAATCTTCCTTAGAGCCCTATCAAATGAGATAAATAACTAACATAAATATTAAGAAAATATAGTACATAAATTGAAATATGAATTTATTCAACTCAATCTTTCTCATTTACACTTAAATTAGGTAGGTAAATGAACAATTTAAATGATGAAGTGATTTAATATAAAAAATTATTTATTTATACAGATATTTTTTAATTTTTATTCAAATTATCTTAATATAAATAATTTAAAAATAAATTTTATATGAAATAAATAATATTTATATCAAGTACATTAATTTTTCTTACAACCCTATTTTCAACGCCAATCATCACAACTCTTTCAATACCAAAATACCATACACCATTAGTGCTAAGCCGGTTAACAAATTAAAAAATAAAGGATGGTTTGTTAATCATTTTAAATATTAGAAGAGCACAAATGCAGGGTTATGCATCGCTGTTCGACATAAATAATTTTAAATATAGAGTAAAAATAAGGCAGATATTTTAAAATTTTAGATGTTTAATTAGATGAAAAATAAATTTAAGGTAAATTTGTTGGTGTATTTGAATTCACCATTTAATTTATTTTTGATGTATTCTAAAACCATTTAACTCGAACGATTCTCAAATATATTTCATCAATTTTTTGACCTGCAATTGTCACTCGGTAATCAGCAGCTTGCCGCTGCTGATTGTCGCCGCCAACCGCTAGTCGTCAGTTGCTGGTTGCTGCCTCCTACTGCCTTCATCGCCTTGGCATGTGGTATTTGGAAAATGAATTGTCTTATAATAAATAAAAAAAAATCATATAATTTAAGAAAATATATTTATTTACATCATATTATATAAATATATAAATACAGACTGTAAATAACGCACTAAAATATTCATAAAATTGTGTATTTTTATTATTACGCATTAAAATAAAAAAGACAGATAATTGATTTTGAACCGTATAAGACTCGGAACTGCTGCATCGAAATTCTATATTGGAGCTTAGTTGGATTCCACGTAAGCTTGCTCGCATAATAAGCCACACAGTTCAGCCACTTAAATTTGACATTTAGGCTTAGTTTGATTGGACGTTTTTGGTGCTTATTCCTTTTTAAAGTAGTAAAATTTATTTTTCTTTACTGTTTGGTTTGTCAAACCTCGTTCCCAATAACTCCATTTTTGTCATTTTTTTGCTGTTTTGAAAAAGCTTTTTATATATGCTTCTCCATTAGAAAACTCCTTTCTCTGAACCGATGTTTCTTAAAACTACCTTTTACAAAAGCACCAAATAACCAAACGAAGCCTAACTCTACAATATGAATGAAAGCAAAATAATAAAATCTTCTATTCTGAATTATGTGAGCCGTTCATTTTATTTTGAGCGGTGGCAATTGAATTACTCAATGCAAGAGCAAGCAAAAAAGGATAAAGCAAAATACTCCGATCACCGTTGTCCCACTATAATCATTTGACTATCATTGCCCAAACGACGATCTTCAAAATCTGTTCCCTAACTACAAACTTCCAACCATGGACCATCGATGCCCAACTATAGACCTCCAACCTTTGTTGCTCGACTATGGTCCATCAACATTTGTCAACCAACTATGATTATTTGATTACCATCAATCGAGTATAGTCCTTCAACTTTTATCCCACGATTATGATCATTTGACCATCATTGATCAACACCATCACTCCATTTCATTCATCCGATCATCATCAATTGATTATGATTCTCCAAGCATAATTGTTTGACTATGTTCCTCCAATAACCATCCCAGTCTACAATCCTTTGATCTCTATTGTTTGACTATGATCATTCAAAAATCATAACCTGACTATGGTCCTTCGACTCTCATCGCTCAACTATAATCCTCGAAACTCCATTGCCTTACTAAGGTCCTCAGACTACCGTTGATCGATTATGGTTGTCTGACCACCATCTCTAGAATACATTCTTTAACCTCTGCCCTCTGAATATGGTCCTATGATCATTATCGCCTGGCTATAATCCTCTAAATACTACTGTCCAACTACGATTCTCCTACCCCCATGACCCAACTATGGTCTTCCAATGATTATCACCCGACTATGATCTTTCAACCATCAATACTAGACTAAGATTCTCTGATCATCATCGCACGACTACAATTCTCTGACACCGTCATCTAACTATGATCCTCCAACCCCAACTATGACATGACCCATACAAATGTTATATTGAGGCATATTGCATCATGTCAAATTCACGATAGTTAAGTATTTTCTCGAGATCTATTTGAAAGGATTTTTCTTTAATATTTATAAATAAAGAATATTTTTTCTATCATCAAATAAATCATAAACAAACATAACAATATCCTTTTATTTAATTTATTAAGTTATACAAAAGGGGGGCCATACAAAATAATCATGATACACACACAATTTCCTTATGATCGTCATAAGAATAAATCTATAGAGATCGAGTAAATGGCTGGTTGGTCGACGACAGTCATGACTCCCTTCTCATCCCCTAACGTTTCCCAAAAAAAAAAAAAAAGAATAAATCTTGATATATCATCAAAAAATTATCTTAATCAGGCACGAATCTTAATATAAATATGAGATTTAGATTTCAAAAATTAAATCGGAGACCATCTGAATTTTGATTTCAGCAAACTTACAGTCAAACTGAACGTCTCAAAAATACGAACCCAACGACACCAAATTCGACTCAATACGAGCCCAAATGAGTCCAAATCAAAGACCCAAAGCGCATTTGGAAGGTTCAAACCATAGTCTGAATTACCAAACGGTTTCCAAACGTGACATGCTTATAGTCGAATTGAGCGGCTCGACGAGACGAGTCCAACGAGCCCAGAATCGCTGAATTCTGATATCATTAAGGCATTCAAATGATCATTTAACAATCTATGATCAAGGGGATCAATATCGACCGTCCATTCAAACCACTCTCATTTTGACCTTGATCCTCCACATATTTACAAGTCATGCCAATATCAAAAAACTATAAATAGCCCCCACTCTTCTCATGAAGGGGGGAGGAAGAGGGAGGAAGAAGGAGAAGAAAGGAGAAAGAGAAGAGGAGAACTTGGGAGCTTCCTCGCCGCCGACCACCGCCGGACTTCTGCCCTTCCGGCGACCACCGCCGGAGTTCTTTCCGACCACCGATAGACTTCCTCTAGTCCGCCGACCACCACCGGATTTTCGTCCGTCCGCTGACCATCACCAGAGTTCTTCCCGGCCACTGCCAGAGTTCCGCCCGTCCGCTGACAACCGCCGGAGCTCTTTCTGGCCACCGCCAGACTTCCGCTAGTCCTCCGACCACCGTCGGACTTCCTCCAATCTGCCGACCATCATCATACTTCCACCCATTCATCACCATCGCCGAAGTTCTTCCTGATCACCGCCAGACTTCCGCCAGTCCGCCGACCACTGCCAGACTTCTGCCGACCACCGCTGGACTTCTGCCAGTCTGCCGGCCACCACCGGACTTTAGCTCGTTCGCTGAACTTTAGCCTGTTCGTCTACCACCTTCGGAGTTCTTCCCGACCACCGCCGGACTTCCGCCAGTCCGCCGCCACCGGCAGAGTTGTTCCCGGCCATCGCCGAACTTCCGCCAGTCCGCCGAACATCGCTGAAGTTTCTTCTCAACCACCGACGGACTTTCGCTAGTCCGCCGACCACCGTCAAAGTTCTTCCCAACCATTGCCGGACTTCCGCCAGTCTATCGACCACCACTGGAGTTCTTCCTGACCATCGTCGGACTTTTGCTAATCTGCCGACAACTGCCGGGCTTTTGCCAGTCCGCTGACACCCCTGAACTTCCGCTAATCCTCCAGACCCTCCGTCGCCTGCCAACTACGGTCCTTCCAACCACCATCGCCCAACTACGGTCCTCTCGACCTCTGTTGTCCGCTGACTACGGTCTTTCCGACCTCCGTCGCCCGCCGACTATGGTCTTTCCGACCTCCTTCGCCCGCCAACTATGGTCTTGCCGACCACCGTCGCCCAACTACGGTCCTCTTGACCTCCATCGCCTGCCGACTACGATTCTTCTAACCATCGCAGGCCAATTACGGTCCTTCCGACCTACATCACTCGTCGACTATGGTTTTGCCACCCCAAATGGACATATTAATGTTAATTCTTTCAACTCCCAGCATATAATATACTCTGTATGATGTATATTTACTACATCGAGCCAAGACCTTCCTTTTAAGGAAGGACCTCATTTGTAATCGACTACAAATACTAGTGGATTCATTCAAACTGGGTCAGGCCCCATGATTTTTCCCTTTTTTAGGGGTTTCCACGTAAAAACTTATGGTGTCTTTTATGAGCTCTACACTGCTACTTATTTATCTGTTTGTGTGCTGGATCTTCGTACGAAGCTAGGACGTTAAACTTAATATATCTCTACTCCCGCGAATATTCTAGGATGCAACAGTTTAGCGCCGTCTGTGGGAAACTTATCCCTGACTGGGGGGCAACTTTTGCTCCAACCTCAAAAGGTCATTCATGTCAATATCCTGACATCAGCCATTGATGTATCAATTTCATTGGAATCAGATGCAGACTGGGGGGGGGGGGGGGGGGCAATCTTGGCTGTAGACGTAGTCAAGAAGATTCCTCTAACACCTCCAACATCCAAGATGATACCTTAATAAATCATCTTTCATAAAGCTTCTAGCAAATGCAAGAATTCTTCCATTATATCGCAAGTTTTGGCTGGACTTCTATTCCATGGGAAAGATCTTGACCTCGACCTCAAAAAGGTAATAACGGTATAAAGACAGACTAATATTTACCTTTGATTCAGGATACACGTGGTATTTGCCCCCTCCCAATCAAGGCATAATCGATTCTAGGGTGATTCGATTCGACCTCTTCTACACATGTTAACATCATCGAGCAATGCTCTGACAAACAATCTCAGATAGGTCATACATCTTTGGTGGATTTTCTCGACCTTTTCCACACAGGTTAAAGTCATCAAGCAATGCTCTGACAAATAACCTAGAATAGGTCATATATCATTGGAGGATTATCTTGACCTCTTCCACACAGATTAACGTCATCGAGCAATGCTCTGATAAATAACCTCGGATAGGTCATACATCTTTGGTGGATCTCATCGACCTCTTCCACAAAGCATTTCAAAGCAACTTTCTCAGCTCCTTTAAAGAAGGATTGGATCCCCGTCATGCCTCCACTCTGTTGACATCGTTAAAGTGTCACCAGACAGCTGCAGTCGACATAATGTTTGATCCCCTCCATCAAATTGTCAGTTATCTGCCCCCGTCAGCATGCATACCTTCTATCTTCAACAAAATGCTGCCCGATTATCATCATCAGCTTACCGCACGATCTCCAACGTCGGACTTTTGTCTGTTCCTTGAACTTCGTCAGATCTCTTCCTGAATACCCATCCTCGTCTAACTTCCGCATGAGCGTCGTTGGACTTTTGCCCGACCACAATTGGACTTCTGCTAGATCACTGTCAGACTTTCACCTGATCGCCATCGAACTTCCACCCAGTCGCCACACATTACGGGGTTTCCACTTATCCGCTGATTATCATCGAATCTCCTTTAAAGCATTGCTATTGCCAAATATCTCCCCAAGAGAGGCAATCGTTGGGTCATTTCTAACTTTTGTAAGAAAGCAAAATTTTGATCACCGTCAACGCTCCCCGAGCTACCAATCCAAAGAAAAATTTGGATCGGCACAAGAGAACTAGGCTTTGATCGCCACCAATGTTCGCTTTGATCACCACCTACACTCCCCGAGCTACCAATCCAAAGAAAAATTTGGATCGGCATAAGAGAACTAGGCTTTGATCGCCACCTACGCTCCCCGAGCTATCAATCCAGAGGAATGCTAGGACCGGTACAAGAGAGTAAGGTTTTGATCGATGCTGACAATCCCCGAGCTACCAATCCAAAGAGAGGGCTTGGACCGGCACAAGAGATTGTGCTCTTCATCATACCCTAAGGGGGGTATTTATAGTTACTTAAGGGGAAGATAAAGAGTCTTTCTAGAAATTTTTAAAATTAAAAAATAATAATAATTTAATATAATTTTAGAAATTTTAAGAGATAAAAATTAATATCTTTATTTAATATATAAATAAATATAAGAATTCAAAAGGTCATTTCATAACTTTTTTGGGAATTCAAAAAATCAAAAAGAATAAATAAATAAGAATAATTAGATGTATATTAAATGCTTCCAAATAACAGAATTATTATAGAAATATTAATTGATATATTAACATATATATAAAATAATAATTCCTAATTAAAAAAAAAAAATGTTTTGAGGCGGCTGCCGCCCCATGCAAAAGTGGAAGGCCAAAGGCCTTCCCAGGAAAAAACAAACAAAAACATATTAATAATAATAGTAATATTAGTTAATTAATAACTATAATATTATAACTTTTTAAACATCTATGCATACCAATCTATATGAATAGATATTAAAATATATAATATATTCTGTAGCTTAAAGAAGCCTATTACTTTAAAAATTATTATAGCTTAAGGCAACAAATGGCTTCGTGGCTTATATGAGAACAGCTAGCAAACTCTTAAGCTTTTAAGGCTTACATGAAAGCATAATTATGAACCAAACAATATCCACGGCATACCCATGCCAATCTCTCTCTCTCTCTCTCTAAAGTAAGAAATTCTAGCAAATTTTAAGCTTCTTTCAATTTGTCTTATGATAATTTCAAAATCAAATCATCCCATTATTAATATCATATAGACAAATAAATATTATCAAAGTTGAAATAAATGCAAAATCACATAATAATAACTTTAATTTTTAAATTATTATATATCAAAATTGGTATTTATCCAATTTACAAATAATTTGTAAATTTAGACAAATTAATTATAAATTATATTTGTCATTTTTTTTACAACTTATGCTGACAAACATTCAGGAGAAAGTACAAATATATATATTTTTGGACTTTGCAAATTTTGACGTCTGAAAATAGGGGGGCAACTGATATATCATCAAAAAATTATCTTAATCAGGCACGAATCTTAATGTAAATATGAGATTTAGGCTTCAAAAATTAAATCGGAGCATCTGAATTCTGATTTCAGCAAACTTACAGTCAAACTGAACATCTCAAAAATATGAACCCAACGACACCAAATTCGACTCAATACGAGCCCAAATGAGTCCAAATCAAAGACCCAAAGCGCATTTGGAAGGTTCAAACCATAATCTGAATTACCAAACGGTTTCCAAACGTGACATGCTTATAGTCAAATCGAGCGGCTCGACGAGACGAGTCCAACGAGCCCAGGATCGCTGAATTCTGATATCATTAAGGCATTCAAATGATCATTAAACGATCCATGATCAAGGGGATCACTTCCATTTTGACCTTGATCCTCCACATATTTACAAGTCATGCCACTCTCAAAAAACTATAAATATCCCCCACTCTTCTCATGAAGGGGGAGGAAGAGGGAGGAAGAAGGAGAAGAAGGGAGAAAGAGAAGAGGAGAACTTGGGAGCTTCCTCGCCGCCGACCACCTCCGGACTTATGCCCGTCTGGCGACCACTGCCGGAGTTCTTCCCGACCGCCGATAGACTTCCTCCAGTCCGCCGACCACCACCGGATTTTCATCCGTCCGCTGACCATCATCGGAGTTCTTCCCGGCCGCTGCCAGAGTTCCGCCCGTCCGCTGACAACCGCCGGAGCTCTTTCTGGCCACCGCCAGACTTCCGCCAGTCCTCCGACCACCGCCGGACTTCCTCCAATCTGCCGACCATCATCGTACTTCCAACCATTCATCACCATCGTCGAAGTTCTTCCTGATCACCCCCAAACTTCCACCAGTCCGCCGACCACTGCCGGACTTCCGCCGACCACCGCTGGACTTCTGCCAGTCTGCCGGCCACCGCCGAACTTTAGCTCATTCGCCGAACTTCCGCCTGTTCGTCGACCACCTTCGGAGTTCTTCCCGACCACCGCCGAACTTCCTCTAGTCCGCCGCCACCTCCAGAGTTATTCCCGGCCAGTCGAACTTCCGCCAGTCCGCCGGCTATCGCTGGAGTTTCTTCCCAACCACTGACAGACTTTCGCTAGTCCGCCGACCACCGTCAAAGTTCTTCCCAACCATTGCCGGACTTCCGCTAGTCTGCCGACCACCACTGGAGTTCTTCCTGACCATCGTCGGACTTTTGCTAGTCCGCCGACAACCGCCGGACTTTTGTCAGTCCGCTGACCACCTCTGAACTTCCACTAATCCTCTAGACCCTTCGTCGCCTGCCGACTACGGTCCTTCCGACCACCATCGCCCAACTACGGTCCTCCCGACCTCCGTTGTCCGCTGACTACGGTCTTTCCGACCTCCGTCGCCTGCCAACTACGGTCCTGCCGACCACCGTCGCCCAACTACGGTCCTCTTGACCTCCGTCGTCTGCCAACTACGATTCTTCTAACTATCGCCGCCCAATTACGGTCCTTCCGACCTACATCACTCGTCGAGTATGATTTTGCCACCCCAAATGGACATATTAATGTTGATTCTTCCAACTCCCAGCATATAATGTACTATGTATGATGTATATTTACTACATCGAGCCAATACCTTCCTTTTAAGGAAGGGCCTCATTTGTAATCGACTACAAATACTAGTGGATTCATTCAAACTGGGTCAGGCCCCGTGATTTTTCCATTTTTCAGGGGTTTACACGTAAAAATTTATGGTGTCTTTTATGAGCTCTACACCGCTACTTATTTATCTGTTTGTGTGCTGGATCTTCGTACAAAGCTAAGACGTTAAACTTAATATATCTCTACTGCCGCAAATATTCCAGGATGCAACAAATCTATAATGATGAAAATACTGAAGATCAAGGTCTTGATCATATGTGTCATGTCTATCAAGTATTGTGTAAGTATAAAAACAAGTGTCAACAACAAGTATGCTTAAAAATAATAGTACAAGTATTTCTTTAAACCTTTTTTTCGCAAAAGAAATTGTCATTAGATAAAGAAAGCATTACAGCACAAGCCAAAAAAAAAAAGAAAAGCCACATATAAGAAGAATACAGCCAGAGGATAACACAGTAAGCGTCAGGCCAAACAACCTGAACAAAACAACAAAAAGGAAAACCCTCAAAAGTAAATGGACTTAGACCGCCACCTGGTTGCCAGGCTTGGGCCATCCAAGGAGGAAAAGGAGGCAATCGCATAGGTTCCAAGCACATCAGGTCCTCTAAAGTAAAAGTCCAAACAATTTGAAAAGGAAAAAACCACCAAGGTTGCAAACCAAGCCATAGCCTTAGGAGGGGCATGCAGAGATACTGCTTCATCATAGTTCAAATCCAATTCCAATACCACAGCACAATCGAGCCATAGCTCACCAAAACAAAGCCAAAACGAGCCTCACCAAAATAGCCCAACCCATAAAACCGAGAGCAGCATGAGAGATCCCAAAAAATAAAAAGGAGAATGATCTCCTAGAGTTGCATCGAAGCCATTTGCCACCACGAGAGAAGGGGGGTCCAAGACCTCACCCCCGAAGCCAAAACCAAAAAGGAAAATCATTTCTTTTTGGGTTTACGAACTCTATGTTTACTACTCCTTTTGAAAAAAATCAACGCCGGCAATTTGAAGGATATTTAAATCAAAATTATCCTGAGAAATCAAATCATCCTCATTGAATCCCTCACAACCAGCTGAGGAATTGTCATATTGTAACCAGTCACCCTGCAACACCTCACTATCCCTCGATTTACAAGCTAAATGAGTTAACAGATCATCCTAGGAAATAACAGATATAGGCACATCAACAAGAGGCACATCAAAACTTTAAGACACAGGATAATCACCTTCTGAAAGAAACAAAAAGGAGCAGTAGTACCCAAAATATTAGCAACCACACAACTATGAACATGCCTAATCACACCCACATGTGAAATACAATCTTGATCACCAGGGTCCAAATGTACAAGTTCATCAAGAATCTCAACTTCACCAACATCATGATCCACAAAAGTTTCTAAATCACCAGACGAATCCTTAGCCAACAACTCAAGTTCTTGACAATTCCCTTTATCTTTGCCACCATCTACACCCTCCTCACTATGAGCCAAAGCACCAATACAATCCTCAACCCCACCATCATTAAACAAATTATGTTCCGCTGTCTCAAAGGAAGCCACATTAAAAGAAACCAAATTATCAAAATTAAGGCAGTCAACATCACCCTCAACCAATGTAATCATATTTCTTGCTCCTCAACATAAATTATAGAAAGATTATCCCCCATCAACACTATGTCCAGAGGTAAATTAGGGTACCTCTTGTGTTGGACTTTCGTATAAAATTAAGACATTAATTTTATTTGGGACAACTTTCAAGCCTTAGGCTTTTTAGAACAAAAATTAAAATTTTTGTACTTAAAAGTTGCGTTAAGAAGCAGCAAGAAAGCTGTCTCAAACGAAGCCTAAAATTTTTGTACTAAAAAGCTGCTTTAAGAAGCAGTAAGAAAACTGTCGCAAACGAACCTAAATTATCTTTCTCTAGCTTCATGAATATTTTAGCAATTGTTTATTTTAATCATAGATGCATTATTATTATTTTCTAATTTCACTAATTATCTTTAAATAAAAATACTTAATATTATTTATTAATAATTAATCATCTTTATCTTGATTCTTGCCATTTAACTGATTCATATTATTTTAAAAATTCCCTGTAGGTCCTACTTTTTAGTTTTTAAAAGGCCGATTGACAGGTCCGAACACACGTGGAGAACACCATTAGAGTTTAGTCGGTTTTTTAATTAAAAAATTAATAAGAAAAATCGGCTTTGCTGCCACTTGAAATATTAAATGGTAACAAATCAATAATTGTCTATCTTTTTAACATTAAAAAATTATGGAAATGCCTCTTTTGCATGTTTACCACGTGATAAATCGAACAATTAGCACATTAAAATATTAATAAACATTAATAATGCATAATTACTTACACGGCGATACAAATTCCTATATTTTCAATTTCAATTGTTGGTCTCTAATTCTGATGGGTCTGTTTGAAATAATTTTCTCCAATTTATTTTTCAGATCTTAGTTATAATTCTGTTTAGTTACTAATTTTTTTTATTTACAAAAAATATTTTTGCTAAAATTTTATTTACCGCAGCTTAAAAAAAGTTCCATTTTCTATAATAATTTTATAAATCATCCTTACAAAAAATTACAACAATCTCAAATAGATCATTAAGGCTTCATTTGAGACAATTTTTTTATTGCTTTCCAGCGCAACTTTTTAGCATAAAAGTTTTTAATTTAAAAAATTTAGCTTAAGGAGTAAGAAAGTCATCACAAATGAAGTCTAAATGCACCTTTATATATATATATATATTGGACAATTTTCTCCTATTTGCTTTTAGACCGCAATCATAATTCTGCTTGGTTGCTGTATTTTTACTATTTTAAAGAAATTTTTTACTAAGAAGTTATTTCGTTGCGCATCATTCAAAAAAGTTAAATTTTTTATAAAACTTTACAATTATCATCTTTATAAAAATTATAGCCATTTTAAACTAATAATTAATTCCCCCTAAATCAAAAATTTAAAGCATCTTGATACATCATCAAAAAATTATGTGGATCACTCACGAACCTCGAGGTAAAATCAAATTGGAAATTTTTGAAATTAAAATCAGGACCATCCGAACTCTGATTTCAGCAAACTTACAGTCGAAGTGAACGTCTAGAAAATACAAACCCATCGACACCAAATTCGGCTCAATCCGAGCTCAAATGAGTCCCAATCAAGGACCCGAAGCATTGTTGGAAGGTTCAAACCATAATTTGGATTACCAAACAGTTTCTAAACATGACATGCTTATAGTCGTATCGAGCGACTCGACGAGACGAATCTAACGAGCCCAAGATCACTGAATTCCGATATCATTAAGACATTTAAATGTCCAGCAAACGGTCCACGATTAAGGGATTCAACATCGGACGTCCATCTAAACTACTCCCCAAATTATCCTTGATCTTCCATCTATTTATGGGACATGCCACTTCAGAAAATCTATAAATAGACCTCTCCTTTCTCTTGAAAGGGGGACCCCCAAGCAAGGAAATAAGAGAGAGATTGGAGATTGTTCTTGCCCCCTCACTCCTCCTCGACCACCGCTGGAGTTCCGTCGAACCACCGCCTAACACCCTGAGTTCCGCAGGACAACTACTTGAAGCCCGTGTGGACCTCCGAAAGGGAAAACAAAACACCGCCTCCCCGCGAGGGGAGACAGTGTTTGCTAATGGGAGGGCATATTCGATCACACATACGATTAACCATTGAGGATAGCGGCTCTCACCAGCACACCCCGATGGGTAATAATATGTACGATCTAATCATCACAACGGGTTTCCCCCACCCAATACATCAGCTCGAGTGGGGTTTATTTGAAAGTGGGATTCGGTTTCCCACGGGCGCAAGCCCCCGTGGTTAATTACATCTCAGACTGGGGCCTGAGAAAACTCTCGATTAAGGATTCTACATTATTCTTCCCAAATTGGAATTGACACATATGGAGAATGCTAGAAAATCCTACTCAAAAGGGAAAGAAAGGTTCAACTAGGCTTAGTCAACATACACGGCTCAGATCAGCACCCGGAGGGACTAAGGTAGTGAGAAGAAACTGGAGAAAAGAAATAAATCATGCTCTCGAAGCATGCACGAGAGAAGGATGGAAGCGGCATCATCCGTGTGACGCGGATAAGTAGGGTTTATACTCTCTAGATGATAGAGGACTTACCTACTGATGAGGCATACTATGAAACAATAATAGCCTTGAATCCTAGATCTAGCGTGGGTCTAGTGTTCTGCGCAACACTAACACCCGTGTCCTAGCTAATGCAATGCAAAATCTGGACTTACCCTGGCCTGGATTGGGGAGCCAGCTAACCACCTAGTCGCTTCAAAGCCATGAGTCTGATCGTTTTTTGAAAGATGGGTGGGTAGGTTATAATTCTTGGAAATAGGACCGACGTCTAGAGAGTTTTCTAATTGGCTCCAGACTTATGTAGGGTGAATGCTCTTAGGACTAATGCAATTAAAATTTTGATTTAGTTGATTTCTAATGTAATGCATGCTAATTGAAGTATCCAAATCAAGTATGCATGAATTTTAAAAAGGCTTATAGAAAATAATTTTTAGAAGTAGACTGAGCTTCCCCAGGTCCGACACCTCATCCTCATAGGTCAGATTATTCGGACTCTACCCGTAGGTGGGAAAGTGACTTATAGAAGGAGAGAGAAAATACATTAATATGCATACGACCCTGGACGATTCCGGTAGTTCCCTAAGTCGTTAGGTTTCTATATTATTTAAACTTTAAAATTTTAAGTATTGATTATGAGTATAAAATATTTTAGTCCTTAGAGAGCCTAACGAAATCCAGACTAAAATAAAAAGCGGCATGCAAATTGCTAAGAAACTAAGAAAAGCATATAACCTATGCGCAATCAACATCAAATCAAACATAATAAATAATCAAACTAATCAATTAAATGTCTATAGGCCAATTGCCCTTAATTACAAACCAGGGTCTGCAAAAAATTAAAGTGGCCGGGCACCACTGCCAATAACCCAGATTTCTAATCCTAAGAATAACGCAAATAACTTTGAGTGGGATATTAGGTCTTCAGATCTTCAGTCTTCTTGGACTTCTTCCTTGGACTCCTTATGTTTCCCCTCCTTGGTCTCCTTGGGTTCGTCGTGGCTTGAATATCCAAATGAAGAGGCAATTCCCCTTAAAAGGGTATTGCCTTTTCTCTTTGGATATCTAAAAGCCATCCGAACTTGATCTTCCAAATGGCAGAAGACTCTCCCTCTTGAGGATGCCTTCTTCTTTTGGAACTCAAGTCGGATAAGGATATCCTAACTCAAAGGACATTTTCACAACCCTCACCAATATTACAAATAATTACATTAATATAAAAACATTAAATTCTAGACTCTCCTGCAAGGTTATCCTAATAAAATCATCCCAAGCAGTTTATACGTCATCCTAAGCAGTTTATATGAAAATGAAAATACTCATCACAACCACACTTGGCCATGCTCTTAATTATTTTGAGGGCTAAGCAGTTTCGGAGCACCTATAGCAATTTATAGTGATTTATTATTTAGCCCTCATTTATTTAGGGGGGCTGAGCAATTTCTGAAGCGCCTGCATGAAATAATGTCAGTGTTTAAATCATGATTACTGCCCTCCCTTTTTATTAACGCTGCATGAGCATGGCCACCTACAGAAAATATTGTTAATATCAAAATCGATCCTAACATATGGGTAATCTATCATGCAATCACATCAATTCCTAAAGTACAGTAAAAGTAAACAAACACACCAACACCATCTCAATCACAACATGTAGTGAAATCTCAAAAAACTCGACACACAACAGAAAAGTAAACACCGGCCTAGCCTAGGTCTAGAAGTGGTGCCCTAGCAAACCATCTAAGTGTGTGTGAAAGGCTGTGTAGCTGAGATAGATCCTAAGCTGGGTAGTTAGTTAAAGTTATCTAGTGTTCAGGTTTGTTGTAGGTCTGAGGGAAGGGTTTAGGTTTGAGTTTTAAATATTAATGTGTTAAAGGTTAAATTAGGTATATTTTAAGGATTCAGTGATTACTATCTTTGTTTCACACCGAGGCCGTGAAGTTTATTTCACATTCTTTGGGGCTAAGTCAATAGCCTCGTAGGCTTGGGTTACCTAGTAGCAACCATGGGTTAATCAAGTTGATTTAGTTGGTCGAGGATTAAAAGAAAAGGGGGTATATTAATTAATTTATTATTATATTAGTATGTTAGTTTTGAGTTAAGGGCAATATTCTCTGAAATTTAAGTTAAGCCGATAGTTTTCGGAAGGTCCGGGGTCACCCTATCCACTAGGTCAAAGGGGTCTAAAATTGACTTTTTGATTAAGAGGGCTTTGTGAATAATTAATATTTTTATAAACTAATAGAACTTAACACGATTAGTTAGACTATAAGCATGCCAAATTTGGATTCTTCTGTCTAAAGTTATGAATTTTTGAAGTTTTGGTCTCGTTTTGAACTAAGTTTGACCGGATTGTTGACTTTTTGATTTAAGTTAATTTCTGGAATTTTAATATTTTTAATAAATACTAGACCCTAATGTGAGTTGAATTCCTTTGATTTTGTCCAATTTGGAGTTTTTTATAATTAGTTATGAATTTTCAAAGTTTGGGTCATTTAATGAATTATCAAAATTATTTAATTCAAGACTGTTTTAGGTATTTTGATCCAAATCAGTTCCAAACTGCTTGGAATCACCCCCAAAGATCAGGAATGACCCAAAGAAGTGTTCTCAAGTGTTTGGAAAAAATTTAGAATTTTAATAATTCTTAATTATTTAATTTAATTAAAAGGTAATTTTTAATCAAAATTAAATTAAAGTTCATATTGAGGTCCAATTAAGGGGCTTTTAATTTTCATGGATTAGGGATTGAATTCTAAAGAGTTTTATATATTATAAATATTTTTTTGATTTAAAATGAATTTATTAGAATTTTCTGAAGTCATTGGGTCCTAATTAAAGGGTAATTTAAGGTTGATCAATTAAGGGGTTTAATGAGTCCTAAAAATTCCTAAAAAATTCTGAGGGATTTAGGATGTCACTAAGTTTAAGTTTTTCAAGTTTCAAGTCAATCTGAGGTGAACCCTAGCTCGTAGAATTACTCTAAGTTCGCTAGACAGGTCCTTAATTATTGTCCTTAGGGTGTCACTACATTGAATGTGTTTTGAATCAGTGTTTGAAACTAACCCTTGGGGTAACATAGAGGAAATGCAACAAAACATAAACACACCAAACATGTCCTTAGATCTAAGAGAGCCTAGGCTAGGTGCTTGTGCAACCTACATATGCAAAGGACTACGAAATACTAAGAAAAAAATAGAATTAACAGAGTGATTAGTGAATGATTGGGACCCAATCATCCACTAATCCTCCCCACATGAATGCTGTTCATAAGCCCAGTCTATGTTTAAAATTTCAAAGGGTAGACCTCTCATAATTGAAAGATTTAAATATTTATATGATTTTAAAATAGTTTTAAAATATATAAATATTAAGATACATAATTATATAAGCTTTGAAAATAAGATAATTTAAAATATCCCATTGCATAGGTATGAGGGGTCTACCTGCCACCCAAAGCAAGATTTCAAAAAAAAAAAATTATAATTTCAAAAATAATTAATTAAATTAATTATTTAAATAATATTTAAATAATTAAGTTTAAATAATTAAGTAATTGAATGATACATAAATAAATCGAAAAAGTCAAAATTAATTTCTGGTAATAATTTTAAATAAAAATGTACATTTTTCTGAAAGGAACGAGGTATTGTGCGTCAAAATCCGATTTAAAATAAATCAGTTATGAATTTTAGAAGTTAAATGCATTTAAAAGTAATTTTTAAAATAATTTAATTAATTAATATTTGGAAATGATTATTAAATTAAATTAAAATCCCTATAAAATTTTTTTTCTGATTTTAAAATAAATAAATAATAAATAATAATGATATAATAGTAAAAATAATAATAATAATAATAATAATAATAATAATGAATTATGATGTAATTTTAAAATAATAATACTAATAATATAATTATCAAAATAATAATGGTAAGAATAGTAACAACATGGTAATAATACTATTATTAGTATAATAATAATATTATTACTAAAATAATAATAACATTATTAAAGTAATAATATTAATATTATTATAATAATTATATCATTAAAATAATAATATTATTAAAATAATGACACCAATATTAGTATAATAAAAATATTAATATTAATATAATAATATTAACATAACATAATAATATTATTATAAAAATAATAATATTATTACTAATAATGTTAATATTAACGTAATAATAATATTATTAAAATAGTAATATAATTAAGATAATAATAATATTATGAAAATTAAAACAATAATAATATTATTAAAGTAATAATATTAATATTAATATAGTAATAATATTATTAAATCAAAATATTATTAAAATAATAATATTAATATAATAAAATTATTTTTTAAATAATAATATTATTAAACTAATAATATTAATATTAATATAACAATAATATTATTAAATCATAATATTATTAAAATATGAATATTAATATAATAAAATTATTATTAAAATAATAATATTATTAAGCTAATAATATTAATATTAATATAATAATATTATTAAATCATAATATTATTAAAATAATAATAATAATAATAATAATAATAACAATAATAAAATATAATTTCTGTATTTTTAAAATGATTTTTAAAATAATTTTTAATTTTTTTTTCTAATTTTAAAAATGTATTTAAAATAAATTTTAAATTAATAATAAATAAAACAATCCCTAGTGGCGACGGCGGCGGCGGGCAGATAGGTGTGAGGTAAGACGGGTGGCCACGCGGCAGAGCAAGACTGGCTCCCACAACCGTGGGCAATGATTGTGGTGGGCAATGATTGCCATCATCATTGCCTAATCAAAGACCGTGGACGCGGTCTTGACTTAGCCACGTAGGCGGCCTCTCAGAGCCGTCCGATCTCCGCGCGGTTAGAATGAACGGTTCCGATTGAGCCGAACAGAACGAGAGACCGCGGGATCGATCCCACAGTTCGAACGAGGCCGCGAAACGACGGGATCTCCGTCGTTGATCAAGTAATCAACGGCGGAGATCTCGTACACCTAGGCCTAGGGCGAAACCGAAGCCCTAGAGGGTTTTTTGATGATTTCTCTCAATCGGGTGGATCATTTTTGACAAAATTTTAAACCTAGAACCTAATCATGAACAGAAATCATGTGGGACTAATCTCATGGCCCAAGACACAGTGTATCAGAAGCTATTTAACTTGACGTATTGTGACCTAGGTCTAGGGATTTCGAGGAGTTATACCGTTGGATCTTCGAGGATTTGATCTCTCTGAGCTTGTAGATTGTCCACGTATCTCCTCCTATCGAAATCACGGTCTGAAACGCTCCAAATCAAACTAGGGATGAGTTTGGACGAACTAGCCTTGATCTCGTCGGAAGGTCGCCGCCGGCGAGGTCTTGGCGGTGGCTTTTTGGCTTGGAGAAGGTGGAGAAGGATCGTGGGAGCTTTCACACCAAAGGTCTCGGGTTTTGGGAGACTTGGAGCAAGAGCAAGAGTCAAAAAGATCCCTAAGGAACCCTAATTTCTCCTATTTAAAGCTCTAGATCTATTATGAACGGTTGGGATTTAATCTAGATCTAATTAGGAGGGAAAATGGGTGATTTGGGTCGTGGTTTGAGTTAGGGATGATTAGGAATGATTTCAATGGCTTTAATGGGTCTTAAATAGACCTAAATAGGTCATTTTGACCCATTAAGAGCTAGGGTTGACCAAGTCAATGCTTGACTTGGTCAAACCAATAAACTAAGCCAAAAGGATGAGGTTGGAGTCCTAGGAAAGGGTTAGGAATGATTTGAATTTGAATTAGACCCATTAAGGGCTAAATGGGTTGACCTGATCAACCAGGTTGACCTAGGGCACATGTCTGGACCCAATGGGTTGGGTTTGACCCACTGAGTCCAAGGGTGGAGAGATTTGAGCCCAAGAGGCTCAGAATATGATTTGGAATTAAATGAAAGGACATGGGTCAATTTGGGTCGACCTGGTCAACCAGGTTGACCCAGGACCTGGGTCTGGGCTCAGTAGGCTTGGCTTGACTCCCTGAATCCATTGGGATGGGTCCTGGGGTATATCATGGTCAAATTTGACCAGGTCAACTCTTTGACCCAGGTCTGGGGAAAAATCAGGGTCAACAGCTTGGAGTTCCACTGGAACACCATTTGAGGCCAGGAGTTACGCCGTACCACCACCTGAGGCTCAGAGTTCCACCGGACCACCACGAGACGCTAGAGGTCCGTCGGACCACCACTTGACGCGGGAGCTCCATCGGACCACCTGACGCCCGGAGTTCCACCGGACAACCGAATAATGCTCGGACTTCCGCCGGACTACCACCTTACGACTACGATTTTTCTAACCTCCAACGCCAATCGACTACGGTCATTCCAACCTCTGTCGTCTGACCAACTAAGGTCCTCCTAACCTCTGTCCTCAGACTACGGTCTTTCTGACCTCCAATGCCAGTCGACTACGATCCTTCTGACCTCCATCGCCCGACCAACTAAGGTCCTCCTGACCTTTATCCTCAGACTACGATCTTTCTGACCTCCAGCGCCAGTCAACTACAGTCCTTCCGACCTCTGTCGCCTAACCAACTAAGGTCCTCCCAACCTCTATCCTCAGACTACGGTCTTTCTGACATCTAACGCCAGTCGATTATGGTCCTTTCGACCTCTGTCGCCCGACCAACTAATTCCTCCCGACCTCTATCATCAGACTACAGTCTCTTTGACCTCTAACATCTATCAACTATGGTTCTTCCTACCTCTATCGCCCGACCAACTAAGGTCCGCCTGACCTCTGTCATCAGACTGCGATCTTTCTGACCTCCAACGTCTGTCAACTATGGTCCTTCCGACCTCCGTCTCCGGACCAACTAAGGTCTTCCCGGCCTCTGTCATCATACTACGATATTTCTGACCTCCAACATCTGTCAACTATGATCTTTCCGACCTCCGCCGCCCGACCAACTAAGGTCCTCCCGACCTCTGTTATCAGACTACAGTCTTTCTGACCTGTAACGCCAATCGACTATGGTCCCTTTGACCTTCGTCGTCCGACCAACTAATGTTCTCCTGACCTCTGTCCTTAGACTACGGTCTTTCTGACCTCCAATGCCAGTCAACTACGGTCCTTCCGACCTCCGTCGCCCGACCAACTAAGGTCCTCCCGACCTCTATCATCAGACTACGGTCTTTCTGACCTCCAACGTCTATCAACTAAGGTTCTTCCGACCTCCATCGCCTGACCAACTAAGGTCCTTCCGACCTCTGTCATCAAACTACGGTCTTTCTGACCTCCAACGCCTGTTGACTACGGTCTTTCCAACCTTCGTCGTCTATCAACTATGGTCCTACCGACCAAACAAACATGTCTATGTTGATTATTGTAATTTCTACCATGTAATACACTCTATATGGTGTATATTTGTGACATGAAGGCAAGACCTTCTCCTAAAGGAGGGCCTCCTTTGTAATTGACTGCAGATAATAGTGGATTCATTCAAATTAGGCCAAGCCCCATGGATTTTCCTCTTTTCAGGGGTTTCCACGTAAAATCTCTGGTGTCTCGAATGAATGCAACACACTCTCTCTTATCTAATTGCATGCTGAATCTTCGTACAATGCTAAGACGTTAAGCTTTATATTTCTATACCGCCGTGAATACTCCAGGACACAACACATCTGTATAACTATATTATTTTTTTGAAACGTTTGAATTAATTAAGATAAATTCATACACACATTATATATATAATCTTCAAATTTAAATTTTTTTAGTTGATAGCAACAGGCGAAGATGTGCTGCATATCTATATTATCTTCTAAATTAAATATTTTAAAAAAATACTTAGCGTTCATTGTCATGAGGTAAAGTTTTAAGTTGCTGGACTCCGAAATCGAGGAGAAAAGATATGAATAAAAAAAACAAAAAACCAGAAAGAAAAGTAAAAAAAGGTCAGTGGGTTCGCTGTGAGCCTGTGAGGCATCGAGTCGTTTTCATTTAGAAGCGTAAAAGACTCGCAAGTCGCAAATCCAAATTGGCAATTTGGACTTGGGAAAATGTGAACAGAGATAATTTTTAGGTGCAGACTATACTATGTTATTATATTTTAAATGGTTTTTTTTTCTTTTAATGGAAGCGCTATTAGATAATAAATTAATATAAAAAAATAAAAATTGTAATTATCTTATTTTAATAACAAAATAATACTATCAATTTTATTTGTTATGCATGTCATCTATTTCTTTGTTCTCCGATAAGACTTTTAATGAATATTATTGATATGGCTCAAGAAAAAAATTAATTTGATTGGATATAAATCTTGACGTATATTAAAATTTTTAAAAAAATTATAATTAAATTTAAGATGATCCTATCTTTGATTTAAGCAGTTAGATAGCCAAGCTGAATGTTTTGACTAAATGTACTCATTAATATCATAAGTGATTTGAATTGAGTCCAAATGAACTAAAAGATAAGTACTTGAAGCATATATGGAAGCTTTTAGATATCAATTGAAGGATCAATCAGTCTATTAATCTTGCATGATTATAGTCAAATAGAACGATTTGAGTAAATGAATAAAACTACAGCTCACAATTATTCAATTATGAGATTCAAACTTTTAAAATCACTACAACGAAAATGAAACAATTATTCTCAATTATCAGTCTTCTTGAATTGTGAAAAAGAGTAGATTTTTGTATCTATAATAGCAGACAATTGTACCTAAAGCACTGATTTTTCTCTTTTTGGACTTTCATATAAATAACTATGCTATTTCTAACTACAACTTCTATCTGTATTCGCTAAATTTTTGTACAATACTAAAGCATTAAGTATTTTATGATCAGAAATCTTTTAGCACATAACAAATATAATTTTTTAAAAAATAATTATTTTCATAGAACCTTTTTGTTTGAGCAAGAAAATAAATATGAGAAAAGAACATAATAGAAATTATTATTTTTCCTATGAAGAAAAATTTTTAAAATGTTTTGTGAATATCCTAAATTTATGGATTCATAAAACAAAAAAGAATCATTAATATTTAAAACAAAAAATATTTTCATCAAATTAAACATTAATGAGCATAATTTTTTTTATATTTTATAATAAATATAAAAATATCAAGCAAACTGCTCATTAGATAGCACTAGTGAGTAATGTCATGGGCTCATGATGACTCATGCCCTCTCCTATAAGCATGCAAGATTTAGAAACTGTTTGGTTCTTCAATTAATGTCCTTAAGCTTTCAAGTATTTTTCAAATGCTTGATTTGAGTTCATTTGGAGTCGGATTGAATCACTTGTAATATTGATGGGTTTATTTCATCAAAACCTTCAGTTCAACTATAAGTTTGTCAAAGTCGGAATTTGGTCCCAAATTTAATTCTAAAAATTTATATAATTCAAATATACCTTCAAAATTTATGTCAATTATGTGAATTCTTTAATAACTTATGAATAATAAATTATGAAAATTATATGGTGTATTATATTAATATTTTTCTGTGCAGTTTAACTCTTGGTTTTATGCACCCCAATAAGTTTAAAATTTCATTTGAGACAAAATTTTTTTTTTCTGCTTTCTATAATAGCTTTTCAGTATAAATTTTTTTGAAAGCATTAAAAAAAATAACGACTAAAACTTGTCTCAAATAAGAAAAATTATTACGTGCGGACGCCGAATGCATCCACACCAATCAAGAGCCACCACGTCACCCAATGCATAATATATTGTGTGATGTGGCGACTCCTGTTTGGTCTCTCAATGCCACATTCGCACGTAATAATCTCTCCTCAAATAACGCCTAAATGGAGAGATACACATGAACAACTAATCAAAACGTTGTTTGAATGTTCTCATATTATAGCGAAGTATGTGACGAAAACAAAAGAAAATTGGGGTGTAAATGCTCCATCTTTCACGTACCTCTTGGACCCTTCAAAGGGCCAGTTTGATTTATTGAAGTTAGACAACACGTTGTAAAATAATAAATTTAATAGACGCTATTTTTAGATTAGATGAACTTTAAATAAATACACATTTAAAGTTTTATTACTAAACTCAAAACTCTTCGAAATTTAACCATTATGTGTATATATAATATAAAATTATTATTTTTAAATATAAAATTTTCTAACTGCTAATAATCAAGGCTGACATGGCTATTGTGATGTTCACCACAAATTTTATTTTACTTGAAAAATAAATAAAAAAGAAAAATCACATCGAATAGCCAATTTGCAATATTTCACTATATAATTAAAGGCATGAGAATTCACTCTTCTTCACTATTGAAGAAGACTGAATTACATAAGAGTTATCTGATTCTTATTAGAATTACACGAGAAGTAATAGAGGGTGGATACGATTATATAATGTTAGTCAATTAACAACAATATAATAGAAGTTGAGTGTTCACATTTGAACAACGAATGCCAAATAATTAATTTGGATGTCAATAGTCGGTTGCGATGGTCAAAGTTGCTTATGGTGGCCTTCGATGGTGATATTCGAACATTGCAGTACAACAACAACAACAACAATAACAAGCCTTTGTCCCACTACGTGGGGTCGGCAACATGAATCCTTTTTCTCCATTGTGTCCGGTTCAAAGTCAAATTCTCGTTTAAATCTAATAGAGAAAGATCATTTCTAATATTTTCTAACCAAGTCTTTTTAGGTCTACCTCTACCTTTTTTAACATAAGTCAAATCTAATACCTCTACTTTCCTAACTGGGTCATCGGAAGGCCGCCGTTTTATGTGACCAAACCATCTAAGGCGACTCTCTCTAATCTTATCCTCCACTGGAGCTACTCCAACCTTTTCACGTATATGCTCATTTCGTATCCTGTCTCTAAGAGTAAATCCACTCATCCACCTAAGCATCCTCATCTCCGCAACACATAACTTAGTATTATGCTTCTCTTTTAATGGCCAACATTCTGCACCATAAAGCATTGCAGGTCTCACCACCATCTTATAGAATTTTCCCTTAAGTTTAAGGGGGACTTTTCTATCACACAACAAGCCCGATGCATTCCTCCACTTCAACCATCCAACTTGAATTCTACTGATAACATCCCCATCTATTTCACCATCACTCTGAACAATAGATCCAAGATATCTAAAACGTGTACTCTTATTAATGACTTGATCGCCCAAAGTCACAATCCCCTCACTAGGTCTATTACTGCTAAAATTACACTCCATATATTCAGTTTTAGATCTACTCAAGCGAAAACCTTTAGACTCTAAGGTTGATCTCCAGACTTCAAGTTTACCTTCAACTCCCTCTTTAGTCTTGTCAACAAGAAGAATATCATCAGCAAAAAGCATACACCAGGGTACATCCTCTTGTAAATGTCTAGTGAGAACATCCATGACTAACGCGAAAAGATATGGGCTTAAAGCTGATCCTTGATGTAATCCAACCGAAATAGGGAAATACTTGGTCAAACCACCTTGTGTTTGAACACAAGTAGTAGCTCCTTCATACATATCTTTAATGATTTGAATATAAGCATTATTAACTCCTTTCTTTTCAAGTAGAGTTCTTTAAATCTTTGAGATTCAAAACATCTTTCATATAGAAAATGGAGCCTTATTTGTAACTTTTTTTAGAGAAATATTTTGACAAATTTGAACGGAATATAAAAATACTCTATCAAATGACATATATTGATCCCGTTGAATATGGATCATTTATCTAACATTTAAGCATCTTAATGATGTAATAATTGAATGATCTTAGGCTTATAGGATTCATTGCATTGAGATGCTCTAATTGATTTTAAGTACCCAAGTATTAGGGAGGATAGTCCTACTACTTACTGTGAGTTTCGAATCTCAGGCCGATCATTAAATCTCCTGTTATTGTCGACCCGTTGGCAATTGGTAATGCTTTGTCTCAAGGTTTGTTGGATGTTGGGTCCTTGGGGCCTTGCGATGTAAACACGATGGATGTTGCTTTTGATGATTCTCCTTTGAATTTTGCAGTTCCGGATATATCTCCTACTGCGAATGTGGATAGTCCTACTGTGAATGTGGAAGTGCCAGTGGTTGAGGTTCCTATTTCTATTATATCTAATGATGCTTTGAAAGCCCATTTTGGGTTGAATTTGAAGGACACTTGTGTTGATAATTCTGATTGGCTCCATGATTCTTATTCATCGCCTTGTGTTGGGGAGGAATTGGATGGGCATGAGGAGGATTTCAGTGAATGTTTAATTTGCAGGTGGATTGTATAGTTCAAAAAGCCTTTTCTATTGGT
The DNA here is from genome assembly GCA_019925795.1 of Dendrobium chrysotoxum. Classification (NCBI taxonomy): domain Eukaryota; kingdom Viridiplantae; phylum Streptophyta; class Magnoliopsida; order Asparagales; family Orchidaceae; genus Dendrobium; species Dendrobium chrysotoxum. Next base: position 15,299,071 of record CM034308.1, read on the forward strand.
GGTGGCAAACGTCGTAGGCGCAAAAGGAAGTAATTTTTCTGGATTTTGTTCTTGTCTGTTGCTTTTGGCCTTTCTCTTCTTTATTTTTTGTCTTCTGGTTGGTGTGCTCTATTGGTTGGGGGTGCTTTGTATGTTTGTTTGGTTTTTCAGTTGGTTGTTGGGTTGGTTTTGGCTGGGGAAGTGTGTTGGGCGGCGGATGGGATGCTCACTTCGTGATTGTTCAGTTGGTTCTCCCTTTGTCGTTTGGTGTAGCCTGGATTGCTGTTCCTTTCGCTGGGGCTTGTGGTGTGTGCGTTATTGTCCTTCTGTGAGTTGTTCTTTTGGCTTGTTTGGTTTGGGTTTTCCTTTTACAGGTATTTGTGATGCTCGTCGTTGCGGGTTTGATGCTCTTCTAGTTTGGGTTGCTGTTCTACTTCGACCCTTGGTTGGTTTTTCCAGATGGTCTTTTAGGGGTTTCGATCTTCTTTTCTTCTGCTTGGCTTTTGTAATAGTATGAATTAACGGCTCGTAGGTTTTGCTTTAAATGATATATTTTTAGAGGGCTGTTAATTCTTAAGGACTTGTAATCTTTGATTATATTAACGCGAAGGCCCCGAGAGTGGGTTTTATTTAAAAAAAAAAAAAGTACCCAAGAATTAGAATCATTTGATTCTTAATTTTATATCTTGAAGTTTTATGTATGCTTGAAATGCTTTGATTTTGGTTCATTTGGAACTCAAAATAAATCACTTTTGGTGTCGTTGAATTTATTTTGTCGAGACGTTCAGTTTGACCATAAACTTTTTGAAATTGAAATTTGGATGATCAGAAATTTAATTCTAAATTTTTTTAATTCAAATATTACCTCAAATTTTGTGTTGATGAATTAAATTTTCTGAAAATGTATCAATAGCAACTTCGATTAAGTTGAATTTGCTGTAAATAGCATAATCTTACAAATAAAATGGTCTATAAAAGATTGGTTATGAGCTGCACACTTACCGTTAAAGAAATAAATAAAATTAATTCTCTCTTCACAATATATTTTCTTTTTTCAGTCCCTCTAGATTAAGTTGGTATTTATAACTGGTGTTAGCTCTCCTTTATTTCTTACACTATTTTGTATCTATCAATATTGTACAACATTTCTAATACATATAATGTTAGAATAATTATTTCTCTTGAATTATCATTGACATATTACAAAAAATTGTTATGATCGGGTACGAATCTCGATGCAAATCTGAATTAAAAACTTCTAAAATTAATTTAGAGACCATCCAAACTCCAATTTCAGCAATCTTATAGTCAAATTGAATATCTCAAGGAAACGAACCCAACGACACCAAATTTGATCAAATCTGAGCCTAAATAGGCCCAAATCAAAGGACCAATTTAAAAAATTCAAATCATTATTTGGATGACAAAATAATATCCAAATATAACATGTTTATAGTCAAATCGAGCGGCTTGACGAGACGAATCCAACGAGCCCACGATCACTTAATTCCAACATCATTAAGACATATAAATGTTTAAAGAACACACCATGATTGAGAGAATTAATATCAATCGTCCGATCGAATACTCCAAAGTTACCATAAATCTTCTTCATATTTACTAAGCATGCTACTCTCAAAAAATTATAAATAAGCCCTCATTCTTCACATGTGAGGGGAGGGAAAGGAGGAGAAAGCTAGAAAGCTCTCTTGCATTCTCCACCCAGCGCTGCCACTGTCGGATTTCTTCTTGACCACTGATCGTCGCCGGACTTCAACCTCGCCAGATCTCCTTCCGGGCGCTACTGCCACTAGATTTCTTCCCGAACACCAATGATCGACGAACTTTCACCTGTTCGCTGAGTATCTCTAGATCTCCTTTTGGGTGCCATGTGACACTTACATGTTCAACATCTGGATTGGCCTATTCTAACCCGATTGGAGTGTGGCAAGTTTTTGTGATATCAGAGCAATAGTTTAAGAATGGAACGTAAAACAGAGCTCTAGAAATTGATCTGTAAGTCTAGTGGGATAGTTTCGAGTCTATCTGGGTGTTTATTATTATTTGTATCATGAGCATTTGTGCTTAGTTGCATATTCTGTGAAATCATAGATCCACCAGACCCGGATATGATAGATGAACAGAGTGCTAGTCAGGAAGCTCTTGTATATAGTAAAGCTCCGATAGTTGATTCTGATACAACTTCGTAGTTTGCTACTCTGATATCCCAAATGATGGGTGAGGCACAGAGTAGGGTTCCTGCTATGAAAGCTGATAATATAGACAAACATCTGCAAATGTTTCTGAGATTGAAGCCTTCGAGATTTGAAGGTATTGTTGAGCCCAAAGCATCAGAGGACTGGTTGAGGAGGTTGGAAACGACATTTGATAGTATGCAACCTCCTCCTAAGAGGAAGGTACCGTTAGCAGACTATTTATTAGATGATGAGGTAGAACACTGGTTGATGGGCCAGCAGAAGGAGAAATTTTTAGGGAGATTGAATTCTTTGATTACTTGGTAGGAGTTCTCTAATGTTTTAGCCAGAGTTCAATGCTTTAGCCAGATATGGTTCGCAACTAGTTAGCACTCCCGCGGAGAAGTGCTATATGTTTCTTAGAGGACTGTAGGATAGTCTAAGATAGCCATTTGTACCATATCACATTTTTTATTTTCTGGGCTTGTGAAGAGAGCTCATATAATAGAGAACGATATTATGGCTACTCAGCAACGGTGGACTGCTTGTAAGAAGAGGTTTAGTGGTGAGACTTATAGTAGTGGCTTTTCTAAGAAGAATAGCAGATTTACACTAGGAGATTCCAGGAGAAGGGCTAAAAATCCTCTTCTTCTTCTTTCCCAAATCCAATTCTTGCGGCTTTTTTTCCAATCGGCTCAGAACATGTCAATCCAGATGCTGAACCTGCAGGTGTTACACGCTTCCACCGCCAGATTTCTTCCCTACCATTGATCATCATTGGACTTCCACTTGTTCGCTGACTATCATCGAATCTCCTTTCGGGTGCTACCACCATCAAATTTCTTCTCGACCATCGATCGTCGTCGAAACTCTGTCCGATCACTCGACTACCTCCATCATCGAACATCTGCTGAACCTTCTTCTGAATATTATCACCAGATTTATGTCATCCATCATTCAAAATTTATGAGTACCTATTAGAAGTTTGGCTAATTCTCAAATCTATTGTAATTTTACCATCTTTAAGTAAAGGGATGAGTTAACTTTTGCAATATGTTCAAATATAGTGAAATATATTCGTTTGGATAAGGCTTCGTGGTTTTTTCACGTAAAAAAATTTTGGTGTTCTCTTGTCATCTCAATTACCCATTCGTGCATCACTAAAATGAAAAACTATCTCACTATTCCGCCTCGAATCTCTCAGCCCGCAACAATCATTCTTAACATGGTATTAGAGCAACCCCAATATAACCAAGCTTCATCTTTCTTTAATGGTTAGTTTTTGATAAACCATCTCCTCTAACCCCAATGCCAACATTATTCATAAGCTAATTCATAAATCTCAAAACCTCATCACAATCAAAACCAACAAACAAACCAAGCATAGTGCCTTTAATTACTCGTCATTGTGATTTCAATTTTCAACCACACTCGTCGGGCATGAACTTATTGGTTTTATTGATGAATCATATAAATATTCACAACAACTCCAAAACCCTAGTGATGATGCCATGCCAAATACCTCTTATTCAACATTGATCCGCCTCCATCTCTCGAAATCTAATCCATTTCACAGTTTCATCCTACATATCACAAGAGTCTTGGAGACTCTTTGCTAATAACTACACCAAATCATCTATAGGGTCCTCATCGTATACAACTCTGCTAGAACATGCATATATGAGAGAGTCCCCTCACCTTCGAAGAATTACATGAAAAAAATATCTTAAACTTTGAGACGCAAGTCAAAGTTAAAGCAAAAGATGAAGCAAGATCATCTCATATGTTTTCCACTGCCAGATTGACCCAAAAATCAATCAACTAACCGCTACAAAAAAATCATCTCACTACAAAAACCTCAATTCTTCCACCTCAAAAACCCCTTAAGACCCTCACCAAAACAATCAAAATCAAACTTTCCAAAGGTCGCCTTAACCCTGACAAATGTTGGCTTTATTGATATCAAAGTCACTCTGCATAGCAGAGTCCCAACTTCACCCATGCTCCAGTATCCTTGGAACAACCTGAAGCGCATACATCCTTCTCCTCTAAAGCTCATGGCATTTTTATATCCTTACCATCTAACTCCATATGAAATATAATGGCTTATAGACTAAGAAGCTTCCCACCATGTTATCTCTGATATCTAAAATCTCTTTATATAGTCTAACCACAGTGTCATTCCCCAATATGTAATTTAAAATAATTACATCTTTTAAATCTCCTATTTATCGACCAAGGCCACTAATAACTATCCATAAAAAAACAAATACAATGGGAACAACCTTTTCATTTATTGTTGTTGCATCCTAGAATATTCACGACAGCAAATAAATATAAAGTTTAGCATCTTAACTTTGTGCGAAGATTCATCATGCATACAGATAAGAAGAGAGGATGTAGTAGTTATAAGAGACATCAAAATTTTTACATGAAAACCTCCTAAAAAGGGGGAAAACCACAAGGCCTAGCCCAATTTGAATGAACCCACTAGTATTTGCAGTTGATTACAAATGAGGTCGTTCCTTAGGGGAAGGCCTTGGCTTGATGTAATAAATATACATACAAAAAGTGCATTACATGATGGGACCAACAAGAATCCCTATTGATGTGTTCGTTTGGTTGGAAGGATCATAGTACGTAGGCAACGGAGGTCAGAAAGGACATTATCTGGAGACGGATGTCGGAAGGACCGTTGTCTGGTGACGGAGGTCGAAAGGACCGTAGTCGGCGGGCAACAAAGGTCATAAAGAACGTTGTTTGGCCACGAAGGTCGGAAGGACCGTAATCCTGCTATGGAGGTCGAAAGGACCGTAGTCGGCGAGCAACAATGGCTAGAAAGATTGTTGTCTGACAACAGAAATCGGAAGGACCGTAGTCGGCAGGCGACAGTAGTCAAAAATATTATTGTCTGGTGAAGGAGATTAGAAGGACCGTAGTCGGCTAGCGACGGAGGTCGGAAGCTTGGTGATAGGCGAAAGTTCAACATCGGGTAGAAGTCTAACGAAAGTCCGACGATGGGCAGAAGTCCAGCGTTAGGTAGAAATCTGGCGACGGGTGAAAGTTTGGCATCTGGTAGAGTTCGATGAAAGGCCTGCAACGGGTAGAAGTCTGACGACTGGCTAAAGTTTTGCATCCGGTAGAAGTTTAATGAAGGTCTGGTGGTCGGGCAAAACTCTGGCGTCAGTTGGTGGTCGGGCAAAACTCCAACGTCGGTAAGCTGTCGGGCAGAACTCCGACATCAGTCAGTGGCCGGACAGAACTTCGGCGTCAGTTGGCGTTCTGGTCGAACTCCGACGTCGGTAGGCTACCGGGTGGAAGTCCGGCGGTGGTCAAGGAAGAGTCTGGTGGCAAGAGAGTTATCTTCCTTCTCTTCCTTTTCTTTCTTCTCTTCTTGCTTGGGCCTCCTTCCCTCCTCCCTCAATGAAGAATGAGGGGTCTTTATAGTTTTCTGAGAGTGGCATGATCAGTAAATAAGAAGGAGATCAAGGGTAAATTGGGAGTGGTGTGAATGGACGGTCGATATTGAATCCCTTGATCATGGACCGTTTACTAGACATTTGAATATCTTAATGATATCAGAATTTGTCAATCTTGGGCTCGTTGGATTTGTCTCGTTGAGCCGCTCGATTTTATTAAGAGCATGTCGTGATTGGAAATTGTTTTGTAAACCAAATTATGATTTGAACCTTCCAAATATGCTTCAAGTTTTTGATTTGGACTCATTTGGGCTCAGATTGAGTCGACTTTAGTGTCGTTGGGTTCGTATTTTTGAGACGTTCAGTTCAATTGTAAGTTTGCTGAGATCGGAATTCAAATGGTCTTTGATTTAATTTTTGAAGTATCCAACTTGATTTTGCTTCGAGATTCGTGCCCGATCAACATAATCTTTTGATGATATATCAATCATGAGAACCTTTTCATATATTTAACTCAAATGTATTCAAGCTTGTTTGCAATTCTGCCATTTCATAAATTAAACTGTCAGGTCGCCATTTAAATTTCATCCCTTATTATTTCATACCAATCTGAACTACTTTATGCAAAAGTTTGAAATTCCCCTATTTTCTCTTACGAGATCTATAAATATTACATTATATATATTTTTAATTACCCCTTATATCTGGCTCTATCCTTTTTTTTTTTTTGGAGAAAGGCACTAGCCCAAGTTTTATTGAATAAAAAGAGAATTACAACGGCCCACACAAAGCCAAAAATAAACAGTCACGACATTAGAGAATAACACTCCAAAGGACTAATTGAGATGACAAAAACATGATGCATAAATGAACACAAGAAAGCAAACGAATGCTACAACCCAAATGAACTCAATAATGGCAATCCTGCACCCACTGAGTAGCGAAGACCTGACCATCCATTGGCGGAAGTAAGCCATAAAGCAACCAGCCGAAGATCTGAAATAAGCAACACCCAAAAAGGCACTGAGAAAACCACACCATCCACCAAGGTTACCAACTCAAGGCCAACCTGGGGTTATGCAAAATTGCCTCATCATAGTCCGGAATTCAAAACCAAAAGCCAAACCAAGCATAACACGAATTACTATTTTTTCTTAGATTTACTTTTAGATCTTTTTCCAGCACCACTTGAAACTGCATGATCAACTACTCAACCCGCCATGAAATTATACATATCTTAAGAATCTTGAAAATCATTTGTAATCTCACCGACATCGTCATCGAACACATTCAACCAATCAGAATGATCCAAACATGAGTTACTCACTAACAAAGCCAGATGGGCTTTCAACTCCGCATTGGACACAATCAAAATTGGAATATCAACAAAAACTATCGGTAAAGCCAAGTTAACTGGAAGACTAACTGCATCCCCGACCACAGCCCCGTCGTGTAGAGCCCCATTTGAAACCACATCACCCTTAATAGCCAAATTATCGCAAATAACATCCGGCCCCAAAGGATTAGAATCTAAAACCATAACAACATCCTGACCATTATCATCAATAGAGTTTGGAGCCAGACTAACTGGCTTCAACGAATTAGAGCAAAATTCTTCCTCCAATTCATCATTAACATCAACATTAATAGAAGAAGGAACTGGAGTAGAAACATGATTAACCAAGCAAGGGATAGAGCTCAAGGCACCCACACAATGGACAAAAGAATCATTGACCACATTACTCATATTGTTACAAATACCATCCTTAAGACCACCAGAAACAACATTAACTATAGGATTATAAAACTCCTCATTAACACCTCCACCATCAACAAGCTCAGTATCCAAAACAACAGGGCCCACAAGGGACAAAACCATAGGGTCAGCATCACAACCACGACCCATTAGAATAGTAGTTTCCACAGGAAGGCCAGCATCATTCAAAACCCCCCAATCCCCTCTTCATTAATGACCAACAACGACACAATAATAGCATTACTTTTAGCATTCTCAACAAGCAAATGCACGTGAGAATGCGGATCAGACAAAGGGGCAAAGAAACACTCACCCCTAAGATGACCAAGACGCTTGCACGACTCGTACAAAGCCAGAAATTCCTCCATCTGCACCCTTTGAACATGTCCAGACTTCTCAGGCCCAAGCCAGATTTTGTTAGGAAAGTTTTTAGTAATGTCCAGTTCCACCAAGACCCACGCAAGAGACGGCCTAGAACCAACGGAAGTGGCATTGTCAACCTTCAAGGTTCGACCAAACATAGAACCCAGGGTATGGAGGATATGAGGAGAGAAAAGATGGGGTCTCAGATTGGGAAAGGAAACCCAGATCGGAATCACTGGAGATTCAACACCGACATCCAAAAATGGGGACCATTTTGTGAGTTTCATGAAGCAATTATTCACCAAATATGATCTATGGCAAAAAACTCTACTACAATCTAGGTCATTAAAAAGCTTAATCAGAACGTGCGATTGATCAAGAACAATCACAGAGAAATCAGCATTCAGCTTCAAATTAAAAAAGAATTTGTGAATTACATCCAGAGAAGGACGATGCATAGGAAAAAAGCCAACCTGAGCAAATTGAAAAGGAATTGAAAGAGCCAAAATTTCTTCCTCTGAAATCCACAAAGAGGGCAAACCACAAAAAGAACATTGTCGGAGCTCACGAAAACAACTAGAAGACGGAGAACCAGAAAGAGCATCAACAAATGACCGCGATTTAAATGACCCATTCAAAAAAAACGGGATCACTAACACGTCTAACCGCCATTCTGACCGCAAATGGCCGTAGGTGGAAGAGACGAGGCAGCCAAACCAGAAAGAACATAAACGAAACCAAACCAACAAAAGGAGAAGGAAAGGGATCTTCCCTGAAACCTCTAGCAAGAAGCGGCACGAGCTTCAATGGCGGAGAACCCCTAAACCGCGCCAAAAGAGCAGCTAGGGCTTTGCCCTAGCTGAGTGGGTGAAACGTCGCCAGTAGGAGCATTCAAGAGAAAAATGAAACTGAGATGAATGGACTATCTGGCTCTATCCTCTTAAGCTAAAATCTAACGTTTGAGATGTTTTTATTTTTTTTTCAAGTGAGACTTCATTTTGAGGGAGCGTATTAGAGAAATAAATTAAATTAATTTTCTTCTTATTATGTATTTCTTTTTTTATCTCTGTACATTATATTAATATTCTTTACAAATAGTAATTCTCCTTGTTTTTCCCTATATTATTTTGTTTTTATAATTTTTTTTACTAAGCTTCTAATACATTTAATGTGAGTAACTCAATCTATTCAATTGTCATTTTATACAGTTACTATAGTAATAAGCATATTATTATTCTCATGTCAGCAGAGCCAAGACATTTAAATGTTCTTATAAGTTATACAGCTATTAATCAATAGGTCTTAGATTCGATGCTTGCATATATGATGTGTGTTTGAATTTGACTTAATGGCTCAAATGTTCCAAAAAAAAAAACATTACAAGCTCAAGTCCTATGATTTAAGGACATTTTAGTGCAATCATCAATTTGTTTTGAATCCACAACATTCTACGTGAATGAACTGAATCCCTTTAAAGAGAGATTTTACAAGCTAATGAGGTTGGGAAAAAAAAACCAAAATTATTGTAGAATGATTTGGATCGCTCAATCTAATAATGGTCTTCTTTTCTTCAAGCTTCACAAAATTAAAAGAATCTGGTTAGTTTGCAAGCTAATACAGAGAAATCAAATGTTTGACAGCAAATATGGTGAGTTTTGATAACATAGTGGTCCACAAAATGAAAAGCATACTACTTAATTGTTCCCTCTCCAATTCACACGAGTAGATTTCAAATCTTGAAGAATAAAAAGTAATTATAAATCGGGTAAATTTTTAAAATAATTATGATTAAAAATTTAATAATGTAATTTAGTACCATAAAAATAAAATTAAAAATAGGCATAATCATCCATTTAACGGGTAACTTACTAGTACAATAAATGCACTTTCAGCAAAAAATAATTTTTTAAATACTATAGTAAGTCACCTATTAAATGAGCAACTTTATTTTTTTTATTATTTATTTTTTAAATCAAACTTATGTTTTTCAAATAAAACATAAATTTAAATTAAATTTTACTTAAAAACATAAAAACAGAATACATTTTTTTAAATATTATATTAATTTTAATTTCTGTTTTTTTTTTTAATTTTGCCTGATTTTTTTCTTTTTTGATTATAAAAATTTGAAATTAGCATTTAATTTTTTATTAAATATTTAAGAAAACTAATATTTAAAAAAAATTTACAACTGAAATTTTTATTCTATTGACTACTGAAACTTTTTAATTATAAATAAAATAATAGTTATAATTAAACAGAGAAACAAAACAATCAAAAAAAAAAAAAGAGAAGCAAAATTAATCTAATTTTAAAAAAAACGTAATATATTTTGAAGTTTTTTAAGACAAAGCTAATTTAAATTTATGTTCTCTTCAAAAAAATATAAATTTGATTTAAAATACATAAAAAATGAATAATGTACTATAACAAGTCGCTCATTCAACAACTTGTTACAGTACTTTTTAAATATTTATTTTACTTTGTTTGTACGTTGACTAAATGCTGACGAGACTAGTAAATCATCAGGCAAATATACCTATTTTTAAAATTTACTTTGATTTTACATTATTAAATTTTTAATCATAAGTAATTTAAAAATTTGCCGAAATCTACTTCAACCCATAGTTAATCACCACATGTTAACCAAATACCATATTACATGGCCTTTGAATTACAAGTTTTAAATACGTCGGCAACCATCTTGAATAATTTTTGCCGCGATGTGAAGGAAATTCAATAATTTCAGTCATCCCCGAGGGCACATTAGAAGAATAATCCCTCTTTCGTCAACCACTGCCATAGGCAAATATAAAGCTATATCATTAAAGTAAAACTAATTAATTTTTTGGAACCTATAAGCAAAGCCAAATCATCTGCCAAATCTATAGAGTCCATCAATCGGACCATACCTGAATAAACCAAACAATATCAAATACTGATCAACAAAATATCTGCCATATGCTAATCACAAGATGTTACCCGCCTGTCCGATGGTTCGGTTCCAAATGGTTAGAGAAGGTTATACTTTAGATAATTTGAACCACAAAATTTTAAATTTTTTTTTTTGAAGTATTTTTATATTTTAGTGCTCATTTTCTTCAAGATAAAAAAATTTATCCACATACAGGCCACCTTAGCATGTCAGTTAAAAACTTTGTAAACAAAAAGATGTTAATTTGAAGCCTTGCATATATAGTGAGAAATTATTATTTTTTATTTGATTGAGAGTCAAATGAATTTAAATTTGTGTAAAGTAATTTTTAGACTTCATTTTTAAATAAAATTAGGGCATGATATACTAGTAAGTCTAAGGGGTTACAAGATAGACGACGAGATTATAGAATGGTAGGATATAGGACAATACAGATGTAACACGGTAATATGAGATGTCATGATATATGTTGTGAGACAATGCCTAATATTGCAAGGTAATAATGTGAGATGTCTAGATATAGGATGTGAGATAAAATATGAGACACAAGGTCTGATGGTGTAAGATGGCAAAGTGAGATATCAAGATATAAGACATTTGAATTCTAAATATATGAAACACAAGGCTTGATGAGAACACACGATGCTAAACAATTGAATTCTGAATATATTAATAAAACTATTTACATTTCAAATTTTTTATATATTTTTTAATTTGTTTTAAGTTATGATCAAATATTTGAATTTTTCTCATTTATTTATTTTTATATTCTATACCCTTAATACATCAAATTAAAGATCATTTAAATATTTTTTATGTTTTTCCTGCAAGGGAAGTTTTGTCGAATTGGTACGAGTCAAATCTTTAGGCGAATGGGTGTACCACGTAGGACTAATACTGCTTGCCAGCTGGCAGGCGCACGAGACAACGCCGGCAAACCAACACATCAACTGTGGAGCCCGGCCACTCCTGTCTGGGACGGCGACGCCTGCCCCGTGAATATAATCATGAGAGGAGCCAAGGTCAGACGGGGCGGCTGAACAAATAAGACCCCCATTGCTCTCATAATTACAACTAGTTCAACCATGTAAGGCGATTTTAGCAAGAGAATAGCCTGCAAACCGTGGATAAGGGTTCGATTTGTAAAATCGCAAAAAGAAGGGATGTTTTTTGTGGTAATGAGCGCAGACGCGGTTCCATTTTCCTATCGCCATTACCGACCTTCCCTAGCTTTAAAACCCTAGATCAGCAGCCACTTCTTTTCAGCTCGCGGGTGTTGCTCGTCGCCGATCCTGGTCGAAACGCTAGTTCCAGTCCTAATAGGCTTGATTACATGGCGCAGAGGGAGGAGGAGACGGAGATCCGGGTGACGGAGACGCTTACCCTTTGTGTTAACAACTGCGGGTTCTACGGCAACCCGGCGACCAAGAACATGTGCCAAAGCTGCTTCCAGGCTGCTCATGCCAAACCGCCGTCCCCTCTGCGCCCAACAAGCTCGGCGATAGCTAGATCCGGGGAGATCCGGTCGGCTGGACCAGCGGAGAAGGGGATTGACGCGGCTGTGGGCGAACAAGCGGCAACCAAGGTCACGGCAGCTCAGGCGAGGGTGTCAAACAGGTGTTCGGGGTGCCGGCGAAAGGTGGGGCTGACGGGTTTCCGCTGCCGTTGCGGGGAGCTGTTCTGCGGAGAGCACAGGTACTCCGACCGTCATGATTGCAGCTATGACTACAAGGCTGCCGGCCGAGAGGCCATCAACCGGGAGAATCCAGTTGTCAGAGCATCCAAGATCGTCAAGATTTGATCTCCCTATAAAGAGGTTTCTGTTGATGCATGCTTGTTCTCTCTGAGGGAGGGAGGGAGGGAGATAGAGACGAACTAGAGAATTGTTGTTATACGATAAAATCAGTGAGAGATGGACTTCTTTTTTGTTGTCTTTTAAATAGAATTTAATTTATTGGAAAAGATGAGAGATGAAAGTCCTCTTAGTTGTGAATGTTCTAGTCATTGTATTCTCTGATAGAAAATGGTGAATTATGCGTTTTTTTTTAGCTCTCTTTTCTCATTTTATATAGATTGCGCACTAAATTTCTTCCACTTTAAAAGTTATACGCGACTTATTCCAATGGGTGATGCTTGCGATTATATCATCTGGTTAAACTGAATGCATCGGCTGATTTTATCATGTGTGAGCAACATAAAATTGTAACAATGATGTGATTCGCTGTATCCATAGAAAAGCAGCACTGAAAAAACAAGAAGTGATCATCAAAAGATGATTCCATATAGTAGTTCTAAAATGAAAACATGTCCATATGCAACAGCTGAGGCTAAGATTGGCCTTCATCTGTTGCAGCGATCAGTGCCAAAGTTTCTACAAACGATCCAATCAAAGGTAATATTTACACATATGAATGGAGTTTACCATTGACTCAAAAAAACGCAGCAAGTAATGAGAGATGATTACCTGGGGTTGGGGTTGTTCGTCAGGTCCATCACTAAGCCCACACAGGAACTTGCAAGACTGAAGCCAGGAACCAAGTGCGTCACCTCTGCTGAATGCCTCAGGTCACAGCCAATACTGTAGTGAAGTGTTGCGAAACGAGTGTTTCACCTCATGGACATGAGATTCCGCAGCTGTGTAACCCGCTTGCTCTCGGGCTTCTTCATTTTGATCATGTTTTTCTTCACAGCCTTCTCAATCTGCTCAATCGAATTCAAAAGAGTGCTCCCAGTTTCTGAAGTTTGTCCATCATCAACATGACCAGTCATAAGGGCTGGAGTCAGAGGGGCTGGAGTCGGAGGCGACTCATCAACTTGCAGAGGTGGCTCGGTGGTGATGCGAGGGCAAGATTTCATTGGCAACTTCATAGAGGGTTGAGAAGCTGTTGATGATGATTCCTGTGACCGTGGGTTGGTGATTTCAAGGTCAGGTGCGACTGAAGAAGAGGCAGCAGCTGTATGTGCAGCTTGAATGCGCAAGCGTCTCTTCTCATAAGCCTTGAAAATTTCGAAACAAATAATGTTTGATGAATGCTTGGCATGCATAGAAACAGTGCAAAAGATTTATCTCAATAAAGAACCAACATTTCAAGTAGCACAAAACTCAATGATTGAAAATGAAGATTCATAAAGCCAATTCTAAATATTGAGACCAAGCTAATGATGATCAACAAAAAAAACCAGGATTTCATAGAGAATTTTCTTGAATCCGACATTGTAATCTTTAAAGCTAATAGGTGCCTGTCACAATTAAATGGTTTTAGACATCCCATTCACTAAAGTTCAATTGAAGAGCATTTTCAACTTCTGAATCACTAATCTAGCAGGTTAAAAAAAAAGAAGTTCAAGCATTATTTCATACTCATCATCATTCTTAATTTAGCTTACCTAAGTAAAAAAGAAATCATTATCAAATGACAAATTTTTTTTCAGGTGAATTCTTCAACGTGGAAGATGAAATGATGTATCAGAAACAAAAACGAGAGTATTCCGCCACCTCCAAATCCAAACTTATCTGTATGCAATATAGAGGTGGAATTGCGTTCTGTAAAAAGGAGATTGTTTTTGTGGTTGTTCATAATTGACAAACTAAAATAGATATTATAATGTTTGTTAAAATGAAATGGAAGACACTTTGCCATCTAAGATCTAACTAAAATAATTTCATCCTTCTTTTTCATATCCAAAAACTTTCAAAAAGAACAACACATTCACTATTTTCATGAAGAATACAAAAGGTAGAAGATATGCACTAAATTACTACAAAAAAGGATTCAGCTATTCAAGATATGAAGCCCTCAACTTATCCGACACCTTGAGGAAGACAGCAAACATTCAGCATGCAGTGAGTCTTGCTCCAAATTGATGAGAACATATAGCACAGACAAGCACCATAGAGGTCTTCTCAATTAACAGAAAAAATCAGACATTCTAAATGAGAAAGTAGTTAATCTATTCTTTATCATGAACTTAAGATGAAGCAAAAGTCATACTAACTTGAAGAAGTTTATGAAATAAGTTTAAAATTAAAAAAAAAATCTTGTTCGCCAACACGACCACCACTCGAGAAAATTCGAAGCTCGTCCTTTCATAAATCAGAACTCGAGAGTTAATTCTTGATAAATTTTGTACAATTTATGGAGATATGCCCAGGGCTCATTGGTTATTCGACGTTAAAAAGCATGCTTTGAAAAATTATGAATTTTCTGGATTCCGCCATTTGTTTTGATGCAATCAGAGTCAATATGAATTTATAAATCTATAAAAACCTGCAAAATCCCTAAAAATTGGGGATTTCGGTTTCACACTAAAAACTTTCTTGTTTCACACTAAAAACTTTATAGTATTCCATAACAAAAGAGCTCATAAAGTACATGAAACAAAAAAGAAATGCAAATAAACGAAAACATGTGCGGCAATTGGAACTGATTGCAAAGGAATGCACAATGCAATCCTTATTGAAGTTTTTATTTTCATAAACAAGATATCAAAAAAAGAGATAAATGCTGGACTCCACAAACCGACCTTCATATAAAATTTAAAGGTTCTCAGTTGATGTGGGATATTGGGTTTCACATTCTCTTCATTTTTTATTGTATAAAGGAGGCATATAACCATTCACATTAGCCATGTGAAATCTTTATGATTAATGTAAGTTGATTTGGGGTATATAACAATGCTTACACAGAAAGAAAAAAAAAATGCATCTGCACATAATTGAAACGAGAATCAAAACGTGAAATCTTTATCAATCAATGGTGCACAATTATTGGACGTTGGTGTGCCTGTAGCAGCATATTAAAAAAGAGAAATATGAAAGAAGTGACCTGTTAAGTTGCAATTTGGTTAGGCTAGAGAAACTGGTCGTAGATTATAAGTCAAAAGGCTCAAAACAATGGATAATCTTTGAGGATTATCTTGGAATTAATCAATCCTAACTTTAAAGCGCTCAAATATCTTTCATACAAAGAAGTTGGTCCCAAAATCTCTTCAGTAGAATTAGTCTTAATTGAGGGAAAGGATTCAATATATTTAGTATACTAGCATAAAAAAATCCAATCGAAAAAAAAAAACTATTTGGTTGAAACAACAAATCCACATCTAATGTTAGGTGATCTTGAATCATTCTCCAATTGAGAATAGACTCTGGCCCTTTGCAAATGCTAGCTCCTCTACTCTTTAAAATTGATTGAGCGGTGAAAATAACAAAATTGAAGAATAAATCAATGATGCATATAGTGACTACTAGCGTTCACAAATTTCCAGAAGCCTGTAGTTCATTAAGATACAGAAAATATACCATCTTACGAAGCCAACAAAATGCAAACAAAGTTGATGTTCAGCAGCATATTACAAAACAAAACATCAAAATTACAGTGCAGTTAGCTAATTAATTTATCAAAAAACATGAACATTAAAACGAAATAACGAATCCAACATTTCAATCGTCAGAAAATGTATTTAATATATATAATCATTCATTCTGTAGTTCTTTAAACTAAATTTTTAATACAACCAAACAATTTATTAGTCCACAATACACTGCAAATCTTGAGGTAAACTATGTTGACGTCAACCAAGAAAAGTTCTTGAACTAAACTGAAGAGAACAAAAATATAAGTCATTTGCATAAGAGAAATTTTTATTTTAAATATTTGAACGTAGAACATGAAGATATGACAGGGTGCAAAAAACAGAAAACAATTAAATTAAATTTCCAATTTACTATGACGATTTATGAGAACTACTAATAAACATTCCAAAACTTGTCGGAATAGAGAGAAATCCTTTCTCAGGTTATCAAGAAATATTCCAATAAAAGAAAAATAGGGAAACATACTGATGAATAGAAAAACCCTAACTAACCGCTGCATCCAAGAACCAATTGAAGTGGTGAAATAGAGCTAGTCGCTTACCTTCACTATTGATGTTATGTCGCGAAGTGGTGTCCGTGGGTACCAATCTGGGAGTGGACTCCTCCCCGATCTCCTAAGCCTCGCCGCCGGTGATCTGCGCCACCCATACGGGATGTTCTCCTTGTTATTCGTCGGAAAAAAGCGTCTGGCCTTCCCCTGAACAGCCATTGCCGTGGGAGAGTAATCCACTCGACGGATCCAGTATCCCCCGCCATTGATCGGCTCTCTCAACTCCGGCATTGTCTACTGCAAAAAATTCAAACAAGACGCTCAATCGGGAAAAAAATCAGAGAATCCATAACAGAAACCGAACATGTGTCTTATGAATTTACCTATAAAGGGATGTCGGACGGACCCTCTTCTTCTCCGATGCTCCCGTCTTCGTCTTCTTCTCGGATGAAGTGAAAGGGAAACTGGAAGCGCTGGGGATTTAAGAAGAACAGTGATTAAGAGCGGTGAGCACATCGCGGAAGGGGCCAAGACCACTGGGATTTTGCGATGTGGTCACCATAGTCCGCCAATTTTCAAATGTTCAAAAATTGCAAAAGTAGGGGATGACTTGTTGACGGTAGGGTCCCATTGCAAATCCATCGGAGGGCTCGAAGTAAGCCACTCCTAATCGGACGACCATAAGTGACCGATGAATCGGATCGCATTCAAATGCGAGTGACGTGTCCTTATGTTAGGTTTGTTTGGTCGGCCGTAAATTTATTTATATTAAGTACAAAATTTTCGTAAAAACTAAAAAGTAAAGAATATTTACATAAATATCACTCAAATCAGTTATTTAAATATCTAACACTCAAGAAGAAAAATGTGAAAAATAAATTCATGCAGTGAAATTATAAAAATGTAAATAAGTTATTTTTTATGTAACTTAAAAAATAAAAAAAATTAAAAAAAATCATAAAAGCCTGATAAAAGTTATGTTAATACATAGCGAATAAAGCAGAGTATTTTGTTGTTGTTTTAAAAATAACACCTAAATTTATTCCTATTACTCTGCATTACTTTTTTAACAAACTAAACAGCACCTAAATTTATTTTTATATTTTTACTTTAAACTAAAGCCATTTAGAAAAAATTTTAGTTTAAAATTCTCTATTATCTATAATTGAAATGAAAAATGAATAGAGTTAAATTGGCTCTATTCTTCTGTATTAATTTATTTTGCAAGGGATTTTATAGTTGACAAATCAAATTATTTTAATAGCTTAATTCTAATGAAAAAAATATATATATAAGAATATTTTGATGTAATTTAAGTTAAGATGAATTTAAATATTATTAAATTTATATTGAGATTAATATTTATATATGATAATTGTTGCGTCCTGGAATATTCATGGCGGTAGAGAAATATAAAGTTTAACGTCTTAGCTTTGTACGAAGATCGATCACACAATCAGATAAAAAAGAGATATTGCAGTTTTAAGAGACACCAGAGTTTTTTACGTGGAAAGCCCCTGAAAATGGGGAAAAACTACTAGGTCTGACCCAGTTTTAATGAATCCACTAGTGTCTGCAATCAATTATAAATGAGGCTGTTCCTTGGCAGAAAGGCCTTGGTTTGATGTAGCAAATATACATCATACAGAGTGCATTATGTGGTGGAAATTGGAAGAATCAGAATTGATATGTTCGTTTGGTCGGTAGGATCATAGTCGGCTATCAACAAAGGTTGGAAAAACTGAATTTAGGTGATGATGGTCAGAAGGACCATAGTCAGTTGGCGACGTAGATCAGAAAGATCGTTGTCAGGCAACAAATGTCGTGAAAAGGTCGAAAAGACCATTGTCGGGTGGAAGTCCCACAAGAATTGGAGCCAGGTGGAAGTTTGGCGTTAGTTGGTGGCCGGGCAGAAGTCCGACGTCAATCAGTGGTCGTGCAGAATTCCAACATCAGTTGGTTGACGAGCGGAAGTCCATCATCAATCGGTGGACGGGCAAAAGGCCGGTGTTAGTTATTGGTCGGGTAGAAGTTCGGCGTCAATTGGTGACTGGGCGTAATTACGGCGATAGTTGAGAGCCGAGTGGAGGTCCGACAAAAGTCGGTGGCCGGGCGGAAGTTGGGCAGTGGTCGAGGAGGAATCCAGTGGCAAGATAACTCAAGTTTCTCTTCTTCCTTCTCTTCCTTGCTCTTCATTGCTTGGGCTCCCTCCTTCCTCCCCTCCGTCATTAAAGAATGATGGGTCAATTTATAATTTTTTTAGGGTGGCATAACCAGTAAATAGGGAGGAGATCAAGGGCAAGTTGGGAGTGATTTGAATGGATGGCCGATGAAGATCCCCTTGATCATAGATCATTTATTGGGCATTTGAATGTCTTAATGATATCAGAATTTGATGATCTTAGGCTCGTTGGATTTGTCTCGTCGAGCCGCTCGATTTGACTATAAGCATGTCACGTTTGGAAATCGTTGCTCATCCAATTTATGGATTGAACTTTCCAAATGTGCTTCAATCTTCGATTTAGACTTATTTGGGCTCGGATTGAGTCGAATTTAGTGTCGTTGAGTTCATCTTTTCGAGGCGTTTAGTTCGACTATAAGTTTTCTGAAATCATAGTTCATATGGTCTTGAATTTAATTTCGGAAGTGCCGAACTTGATTTTGCCTCGAGATTCGTGCCCGATCAAAATGATTTTTTGATGATATATCAATAATATAAGTTACACTAATTCAACAAAATAAAAAGTCATTTAAGTTCATTTTATCACAAATTAAATCAATATATTCTTAGATAATATATATATTTTTCCAATTCAAAACAACTATGGATCCATAATCTTATTCGAATACGACCAATAGATAATTAGATCCTCAATCATTTATATAATAATAATAATAATAATAATAATAATAATAATAATAATAGAGTGGGAGTTTAATGTCATAGTATTGCTCAAAAATCTAACATGCACAGAAAAGTTATATGGGACTTAAATTTTTTTTAGGGGAAAATCTAGGAAGGGGAAAAAACATGAAATCTAACCCAATTACAATAATACATTATATAATAGAAGATACAAAAATCCTCCCTTCTTCAACATTGATTAATTTCCATTGTAAGAATTACAAAATTTATATGTCCATAGGCGGACAATTAAAAGCCCAACAATAAGTTTAGATCTTGACAAAAGTCTGGAGAGGATAACAAGGATTGCTGGAGGTCATTGTCGGTGGTGATAACTAAAAAATGCAATAGAGTTCTTTGATTCTCTTAGCTTTTGAATCTCTCTGTCTATAGAGAATGTAGTTTTATTTATAGACTTTTTGATATGAGCATTTTTAGTAAATTTGGTCATAATCTATAACACTCAATCTTACGGTTTATATTGATCTCATTGATTATAGATCATTTATCAAATATTTAAATGCCTTAACAATGTTAGAATCAAGTGATATTGGGATCGTTAGATCATCTCATCAAACTACTAGATTTGACTCTAAACATGCTATAGTTGGAAGATATTTGGTCCATCAATTTATATTCAGAAGTTTTCAATTGTAATTTAATTGTTGGCTTTGAGCTCATTTGGAGTCGGATCGGATCATTTGCAGCATCGATAGGTTTGTTGTAACAGAACATTTAGTATGATTGTAAATTTACTGAAATCAAAGTTTGGATGCTTCTGAATTTAATTCCGAAAGTCTTCAATTTAAATGCTGTCTTGAGATTAATGTCAATTTGGAGTCATATCAATTTATACAAGATTGTGAAAATCGAACCAGACATCAAACCAGAAGAAGGAGAGGTTCACGGCTCGATCAGGGTCAAGCAGAGGTCGAACCGGATGACAGAACAAATAATAATATTATTAAAAATTAATGAAATTAATATCCTAAACCTCATAATTTTATGAATTTAGACCCATAATGATATGACAATCTAACTAAACAATTTAAGAAAAACTGAGGCATTTGCACAAACACCTTGGGAGCATTGAGCTGCTTCTTGAGCATCATTCAGGGTTGACTCCAAGGAATTTTTCTTGCAAAGTTAAGATCACAAACTATTGTTTTGCATCTTATAAACTTCCTTATATGCAAGAAAAAAGTTTTTGTTCAGAGGAATGCTTCGGACATGCAAAAACTATCTAGATCCAGTTAACTTTTGAACACCCAATCAAATGATAGGGATGGAGATTTTCACATGCATTTATATCCATAAATATTAGAGGCGAGGCATAAATTATAAATTTGGAGAACAAACGATGGAATCAAAATAAAACACAATCTGATCACACCAAAATTTGAATAAAGCTAACGGAGGAAGAAGAACCTGTCGCTAAAAAAATGAACCTGCGATTGCCTCGAACTGAGAGGACTAGAGGTGTTCTTCGAATACGCAAGGAAACTCGAAACTGCGACTATGGCAGTTCATTTTGCAATCCACGGCTCCTTTTACACTCGATTTTGAACCGTTTGGTTCGTTCAAAACCGCCTGATTCACCGGTTTTACGGTTCAACCGGCGATTCTTTTGGTTTTTTAACAGTTTGATGCTAGAGCGGTTTACAGGGTCAGCCGGACCGGTCAGCTAGCCGGTTTCCGATTAATGATTCCGATCCGGTCCGATTTTAATAACCATGAATATATATATATATATATATATTGGAATTCTTGTAAGCTTGAAAATAGTTCATAATAATTTTCAAGCTCAATGATCTCAATAGATACTCAACTCAAATATATTCAAGTCATGATTTAATTATAAAAGAATATAATGAGTATCTAAATTAAAAGTCATTCGAAAGTTTAAATTAAACGAGCTTAAATTAGTTGGTTAGGCCATTTAGCACCATTAAATGTCAAGACAATCTGGTATTGCAAATTAAGGTTCATTATAAGTACTGTTGCTTTTGAGTTGCATCTTCTCTTAAAAAATGATAGTTTCTACTTGGTTTTGTTCTGATTGTATGGGTTGCAGTTTTTGGCTGTTTTTGTCTGGAAACCTATTGGCTTCCTTCTTATTTTGAACTCAAATATGTTTTTTGTCAGGACAACAATGTATTGAATCATTTTTTTGAGCTTCTTGTTAAAAGAGGATAGTCATATCATTTTGTCATCAAACGCAAGAATTATTGGTACCGATTGTTTGAATCTTAGAAAGTATGAACATGTCTTAATTCACTAAAAATTGTTATAGTGATTTAGCTAGTCTTTTGCTAATTTCATCCTATTTTTGGTTTGCTATGAACTGAAATATATTTTTTTTTCTATGGGTTTTGGGAAGTGAAATGTTTTTCTATGGGGTTTTAGGGCTCCCGACGACGATTTGATTGCGTTGAAATTTTGTGCTTATTTTGCTAACTCCAAACTTGTAATCTACAAGGTTTGTCCAATGTTAAATTTTTTATGGTTTTTGTTTATGTGTTGTCCTTTCATTATATTTGAGTTTATTAAAAACATTTAAGAATTTGTTGTGTTTATTTATTTATTGCATCTTATAATATGTGTAACTTATGGGGTGTCAAAATCGGGTTTTGGGTCGAACCCGGAATTGACCCGGGCTCAAACGGGTCGACCCTAACCCGACCCGGGTATGTAAACGGGTCAGATTCTCGAACCTGGACCCGACCCGTCGGGTTGCCGGGTTGACCCGACCCAGCCTGGTTGCGGCGGCGGGACGGCGAAACAGCGGGCTCCGGGCTATGGGCGGGACGGCGGACGGCGGCTGGCGCGGACGCAAGCAGGTGGGCGCTGGCGGGCGCGGGCGCGGGCAGCAGCGGGCGCGTGCGGGCAGGCGCGGGGCAGCAACGGGCGCGTCCGCGCGTGCGGGCAGGGAAGGGCAAGGCAGCAGCGGGCAGCCACGCGGGCAGGTCGGGCAGCTCGGTCAGCTCTTTGTAAACGGGTTTCCAGGTTGACCCGACAACCCGACGGGTCAACCCGAACCCGACCCATTTTGAAATCGGATCGGGTCAAACCCGAAAATTCCGGGTAGGATTCGAGTCGGGTTTTCGTGTCGTGTCAAATATTGACACCCCTAAGTCTTATGCTTAACTTGCTTAATGTTTATTGTGTTTAGATTTCAATTGATTAATTTAATTTTTACTACGCTTAGCTAACAGTAGATGGCTCAATATTTAAAAAGGAAGAAGCGTGTTGAGGTTGATATTGATAATCTTCCTATTGATCCGGGGCTTCGACCTTCAATCTAGAGTTATGATGTAAATGAGAGGGATAGAGTTTGATGAGCATATTTGGTGAAGGGACCTTATCAATCAAAAATTCATAATTTTCCCCAAACAATACTAGGAAATGTTTCTTGGAGGTTTAATTCTAAATAGTTTGAAGAATATTTGAAATGGTTGGAGACTTGGAGTATAATGTACATAAAGATGTTATGTTTTATTTATATTGTTATCTATTCAAACCTCAATAATAGACAATTATAAGTTAAGGTGTTGGTGATTCATTCAAAAATTAGAAGAGAAAAGAAAAAATATTAGCTCATGTTGGGAAACATAGTTATGCTCACAACAAAGCAAGAAAGAAATGTGAAGATTTAATAAATATTAACTTATAGTGTGCCTACTTTATGGCTTAATAAAACTAATAGGAATAAAAAAGAATATCGGGTCTTATTATGTGCAGCTGTTGATTGTGTTAGATTTCTTCTAACGCAATGTTTGTCTTTTCATGGTTATGATGAGGCATCTGATTAAGATAACAAAGGCAATTATTTAGAGTTATTTCATTTTCTTGTTGATGATAATGAAGAAATCAAGCATGTTACTTTTGAAAATGCTAGTGCAAAATTGAAGTTGATTTCACCAAAAGTTCAAAAAAAAATTTGTTTTGCAATGACTACTATAATATTAGTTTCCATAATGAATGACATTGACAATTCTTACTTCGCCATTCTTGCAGATAAGACTCGTGATATGTCAATAAAGAGCAGTTGGCAGTGGCCTTGAGATATGTGGATAAGAAATGATAAGTTATTGAAAAATTTATTGGAATCAAATATATTTCTTTAACCAATGCAGTTACACTTAAAGCAGCGTTTGAAGAAATACATGATAAGCATTCATTGAGCTTTCATAGGATACGTGATCAAGGTTATGATGGGGCATCCAATATGCGAGAGAAACTTAATGGTTTGAAGGCACTTATTCTAACAGATAATCCTCAAGCATTGTATGTTTAGTATTTTGCCCATAAATTCCAATTATGCTTGGTAGCTGTAGAGAATAATCATTGGCAATTGAAACACATGTTTGAGTTCACTTCAAGAATTATAAATACTATTGGGGTTGCCTATAAGGGATTAAATGCTTTTAAAACTATTCATCATGATAAAATACTTTTACATCTTAAAATTGAGAATCTAATAAGCGATCAAAGTTTAAATCAAGAGACTAATTTACAGAGATTTAGTGATACTCGATGGAGTTCACATTTTCATACTTTAATTAGTCTCAAGAGAATATATGTTTTTGTAATTGAGGTGCTTAAAATTGTTAAAGAAGAAGGGGTACATGATCAACAGTCGAATGAAACATGTGTTCTGATTGATGTAATGGAGTCTTTTGATTTTATTTTCATGCATTTGATGATTGATATCTTGGAAATTACAAATAAGTTATCACAATCATTACAACGAAAAGATCAAGATATTGAAAATGCGATGAAATTAGTACAAATATCTAAACAATGGCTATAGATGTTGAGGGATAATGGATGGAGTACTTTACAGGCTGAAGTGTCACATTTTTGTAATATTTTTAAAGTTGATGTTTCAAATATGAATGATACATACAAAACTCATGGTCGATCAATGTGAGGAGGTGAAGAATAACAAACCTACATCATTTTCGTGTTGAGCTATTTTATATTGTAGTTGACATGCAACTTCAAGAGCTAAATAATTATTTTTTTGAATCTAGTACTGAGTTGTTTTTTTGTATAGCATGCTTAAACCCAAGTAATTCCTTCCTTGCTTATGATGAGAGGAAATTGATATGTCTAGCCGAGTTATATCTAAGTGATTTTTTTACATTTGAGCTTGTGGCTCTTGCAATTCAAATTATTAAGGTCAAGAAAGATGGTGTATATCCTCTAGTTTATAGACTTATTTTTTTAACATTAATTTTACCTGTTGCTACTGCTACAGTGGAGAGAATATTTTCTGCAATGAAGATTATTAAATATTGATTACGTAATAATATGGGCAATGATTGTCTCAACGACTATTTGGTGCTATATATTAAAAAAGATGTGTTTGATTTAATTCTCAATAAAGTTATAATACAAAATTATCAAAAATATAAAACAAATTAATAAGCTTATAATAATTTTCAATTTATCAATCATAATGAATTATAAGATTGTGCTTTGAATTTTGTCCTCATTTTATTTTTTTTATATATAAGTCTATTTATATGAAAATTTTGCCCACCCTAAAATAAAAGGCTAATTTTACCCTTGTTGGAAGCAATCATTTATGAACAGTCTTACACATTGTGTTTCTTCATATACTTCTTTATGAGGTA
Organism: Dendrobium chrysotoxum; assembly: GCA_019925795.1. NCBI lineage: Eukaryota > Viridiplantae > Streptophyta > Magnoliopsida > Asparagales > Orchidaceae > Dendrobium > Dendrobium chrysotoxum. Next base: position 15,324,129 of record CM034308.1, read on the forward strand.
TAGTACTTCTGATAACGCTTGGAAAAAGGGCATTTGAAGGTGACAGCGATCATGTTTTTGTCACAGTGACGGAGATGACATTGCCAAGAGCACTGATCGGCCTTGTCGCCAAGCGATGCTACCTTTATCTACTTAAGGAGGAACTTCTCAAGGGATCTGATAATGTCGATGATCTTGTCTTCCATTAGCTTCAAGCAATTGATGATGAAGGCAGAGCCCTTCTGTTGTGCAAACAATCACAGCGGAAATAAAAAAATCAGAAGTCACACAACACAATCAATTACAAAGAAGATGACACTTTACAAGGTTCGATGAAGATGCCTGCATCTATGAGAAGGGGATGATGATTTCACTATATTGGAGAGTAATATAGAATTACAATAGCTCTCAACCTTTCTCTCTTGTTCTCTTACATCCAATGCAATAGCCCTCAAGCCCTATTTAAAGATTTAGAACAAACACAATAAGCAAATTCTAATCAATAGGAAATCTAATCATGTCATAATTAGATCTCCTAATCAATGCTTTCATAATCAATACATAAATCAAATCTCCTAATTAATGCAATAATTATATCCTCTAATTAATGCATAAATCAAATCTCCAATAAAATCAATTTAATTAGGGAAATAATCAACTCTCTAATAAAATAAATAATGAGCCATTAAAGCTTTCCAAAATAAAGCTTATTTGTATTTGGAAATAATTCCAAATTAACAATTTTTGAAGTAGTACAGGACTCATTACTGATTGTCCACTTATTTGAAGAACTACGCTCGGCTTGATCCCTAGGGGGGAGGGAGAGATGTACATAGGCAATCATCTGGGGATAGTCGTTCTGATATTGGAGCCTAATTTGTCATCTTCCACTTTCTGAAGTCAAAGATAAGGTGGAGATTTTTTATTTGAATTCATTTCCAAATCATAATATTGTTGATTTGGATTTATTTCCAAATCATAATAAAGCTTTATTTGTAAAGCTTTAATGGCTCTTTTTTGCAATTAATTAGGGAGCTGATTTATTTCCTAATTATGCGATTTGATTGGGAATTAGATTCTAAAGTTTTTTTTTAATTGTTTCCCCTCAAATCTATAAATTGAGGAGTTTAGGGGTTATTGTAGTATGAGAAGAGAGAAAGCTTGAGAGTTTTTTAATTCCCTATTATTCTCTAAATTAGTGAAATCATCCCCTTCCCATGGACGTAGGCATCTTCACCGAACCACGTAAATTGCCATGTTCATTGTGTTTGTGTTGTGAGATTTTATTTCCACTGCAATTGTTTGCACAACACCTTCTTCCCATCTTTTGCGCCAGTGTCGCACCTACTCGGCTTATCTTTCTGCCTCTCTCTGGCTTAGGAGCTAGCTCATACTCTCGAGTCTGAGTTAGGGTTTCGAAAGGCATTACATAGGATGTTCGAAGGAGTGTATATGTTTGAACAAATCAACTAGTTCAACTAGACAAGAAACTAATTGAATTATAGGGCATCAGCATTGCTAATAAAATATGTGCAATCAATTTATTTTCATTGCTCACTAAAAGTTGAAATGGTATCGTAAGGTTTCATTCGGAACGATTTTTATACTATTTTTTAAAACGATTTTTTAGTTCAAAAATTTTATTTTTATACTAAAAAGCTGTTTTAAGAAACAACAAGAAAGCCATATCGAAAGAAGGCAAGTATCATTAATAGCTCTTAATAATGAAATAATTTTGAGTTAAATGATGTTGAAATTCTCATATCAGTTAAGGCAATTTGAAAACATGAAAAAGGTGAAATACCTTCAGCTTTTATTGAATGTTGTCAGAGAAATAAAGAACTAGGGTGAAAACAGAAATGAAAAATTATGAACATCTTGTGAAAACAAAAAAAATCAAAATATATTAATTCTCCATGAAATTTTGACTATTAGATTAACATATGTCTTTTCATTCTTCTTACAAGAGTTAATGATTAATTATTTTGCAAGTAATTATAATAGATATACCTTTTGCTAATGATGAGCCCTTAAATATTATGAGTTCTTAAGATGTGATACTTCAAATTGCAAAATAGAATGGAGCTACATAATAACTTTTGCATATGAAGTATAAAATGATTTGTACAAGAGCATACATCACAAAGCTGCCATCTAGTACATCTCATATCATAGAAGGAATAATGAAAGTTTTAAGATTGGTCTTGTACTTCTAAGAAAAATATAATTAGCCACTCATTGAAGTCTAAGAAAACCGACTTAAAAATGCGGCGATTTGTTGTTGTAGACCTAGGAAGAGACTTGGATATACTAAAAAATATTATTAGGTTCATCTTGATGCGGACATCCGACCGTGAAAGCTTATCAGAGGAGGAGACGAAGATCGATAGTCGACGGTCATGATCGCATCATCTTATTTTAAGTTATTTGTATTTTTATTTATTTATGCATTTTTCATTTTTTACTCTCACTTGAGGGAGTAGGTGCTTGTGACCCCAGGGGGCACTTTTTTCTTTTGTTCTGTATTTTGGGCTATTTATAGCCTCCTCATTTCTTGTAATGATCAATGGATTATTAAGAAGAAAATTTCTGCACTTTATTCTTGAGAGCTATGGGAGTTCTTAGGAGAGAGAAAGTCCCTATGTGAGGGCAATGCAATACCCACCAACCGCAGGAAGCGTCTGGGCTCGTGGTTTGAAGTCCCTAGGTGAGGGCAACATAGCACTCATCAGCCACAGGAAGCGTCTGGGCTCATGGTTTATCTTTTGTTCTCTAAACTCCCCTTCTCCTTCTCCATTGACCGCCGACCAAACCCCCTCCATAGCCACCGACCAAGCACCCCTCTTCCCCTCCTCTAACCGTCGGCCGCTTCTTCCACTCCTACCAACCGCCGGCCTCCAACCCCTCCACCTCAATCCCAAGTTCCGGTCCCTCCTTAGCCGTCGGCCTCCCTAGCCCAAACCTTAGCCGCTGCCGAGCCCTCCCCAAGCCCTTGGTTCCAATTAGCCATTATTATTTTCCTAATTTACTTCAGAGTATTTTGGGAAATCCAAATTACCGCCCCCCCCCCCCCCCCCCCCCCCCCCTACATCACATCTACATCTTAGGTGGAACACCATCAAATTGGCCTCATGACTAATGAAAATAGTTGCACTATGAAAAATAAAAAGAAAGTATAGAATAATTAATGATGCAAAAATGAGATGGTTTGGCTTAAAAGTTTTTACCCTATTACCTAATTTTTATACTATGAGATCATTTGTTTTAGCAGTGCAAACAAAACATGAAAAATTGAAGCAGAGCTGTGCTAAAGTGGAATTGAACTGGACTAATTGGTCTTGAGCTTGTTTCTACTCATCTACTATTTGGTTCTTTGCAACTTTTTACTCACCTCTATAGAATGCCCACACACCAGTGCACAGAACTAGTACGGCCTTATTCAATAACTTCTTAGTAGATAGAACATGAATAAGAACACATCAAAATGGCACCAAAAAAAAAAAAAACGGTTTGCTAACTAAGTAGACATACAACATGAACTCTTGTTTCCACCTGTTGGCTCTGGAGGGATAGCTATCTCGGTTCCTTTAAGAAGGCTTGAGTTCCCACTAGATTCTGACTCATCATTGGCAACAAGAGCCTTCTTACTGATTACACGGTATATCTCTGTGAGGACAGTAAGGAAGGCAGTTTCAACATTAGTGGATTCAAGAGCCGAAGTTTCCATGAAGAATAGGTTCTCTTGCTGCGCAAATTCCTTTGCATCCTCGCTGGGGACAGCCCTAAGTGTGCTAAGATCAGACTTATTTCCAATGAGCATAACAACAATGTTCTTGTCAGCATGGCCGCGTAGTTCCTCCAACCACCTAACTACATGATCAAAAGATTGTCGTTTGGTCATGTCATAAACTAGCATTGCTCCTACAGCTCCTCTATAGTACGCACTTGTCACAGCTCGGTATCTGATGATAAGCAGTAATCCAGAAAAAAAATGAGATTAGATTTCATATATGAAAGATGTACATTTGAAAGGTTACATACATACAAACATTTTCTAGAACTTCTGCTATCTTTCAAAGTATGTTCACTAAGCCTAGTAAGATTAATATTTTCTGTAGAGGAGGTTTCTTCATTAAAAGCCTTAGCAATATAAAAGAAAAAAGTTTGCCAAGATATATAATTCATGATGATACGATCATTCTTCATTGAATTAGATTTCGATGTTATCACCTTTAATGAAAGATCAAAACCGCTCATTCTCTACAACATCATTAAAACTAGTGGTATGCGTGATTTTAGTAGATTGTAAGATTGGTTGACTGGGCAGGTCTACTACGGAAGTCATACCTTTATTGAGAGGTTTGATGGAGAAATATAGAGAGAATAAGGAGGATCTACATATGATATTTATTGATTTAGAGAAAGCATATAATAAAGTTCTAAGAGAAGTGCTATGGAGAGTTCTTGAAAAGAAAGGAGTTAATAATGCTTATATTCAAATCCTTAAAAATACATATGCAGGAGCTATTACTTGTGTTCAAACACATGGTGGTTTGACCAAGTATTTTCCTATTTCGGTTGGATTACATCAAGGATCAGCCTTAAGCCCATATATTTTTGCTTTAGTCATGAATGTTCTCACTAGACATTTGCAAGAGGATGTACCTTGGTGTATGCTTTTTGCTGATGATATTCTTCTTGTTGATAAGACTAGAGAGGGAGTTGAAGGTAAACTTGAATTATGGAGGTCAACCTTAGAGTCTAAAGGTTTTTGCTTGAGAGATCTAAAACTGAATATATGGAGTGTAATTTTAGTAGTAATAGAACTAGTGGGGGATTGTGACTTTGAGCGATCAAGTCATTAATAAGAGTACACATTTTAGATATCTTGGATCTATTGTTCAGAGTGATGGTGAAATAGATGGGGATATTATCAGTAGAATTCAAGTTGGATGGTTGAAGTGGAGGAATGCATCGGGCTTGTTGTGTGATAGAAAAGTCCCCCTCAATAAGGGAAGATTCTATAAGATGGTGGTGAGACCTACAATGCTTTATGGTGCAGAATGTTGGCCATTAAAAGAGAAGCATAATACTAAGTTCAATGTTGCAGAGATGAGGATACTCAGGTGGATGAGTGGATTTACTCTTAGAGACAGGATTCGAAATGAGCATATACGTGAAAAGGTTGGAGCAGCTCCAGTGGAAGATAAGATTAGAGAGAGCCACCTTAGATGGTTTGGTCACGTAAAACAACGGCCTTCCGATGACCCGGTTAGGAAAGTAAAGGTATTAAATTTGACTTATATTAAGAAAGGTAGAGGTAGACCTAAAAAGACTTGGTTAGAAAATATTAGAAATGATCTTTCTTTATTAGATTTAAATGAGAATTTGACTTTTAACATGACACAATGGAGAAAAAGGATTCATCTAGCCGACCCCACGTAGTGGGACAAAGGTTTGATGCTGTTGTTGTTGTTGTAAGATTGGTTGACCGACAATTGAATGCATCAAAATTTCATAATGAATGGCTTCAATTGCATAATAAAATGATATACAAATAAATTGAAATTAAATACATGGCTTCATGATAATATCTTGCATGTATTGAATGTTTTGATTGGTGAAATATATAAATAAATTTAGACTTCTAAAAAAGTTTCTATATGCCTTTTGAATATTTCTTATATTTTTCATATGCATGATAAACGATTAAATTATCATTAAAATTGATGGAATTCATCCACATTATTTTTATATTGTAGGCCATAATCAACAACTTGATTTGAGTATGAAGATTATATGGAGCAATAGATTAAATAAAATTAGGAGGAGACTAGTGATTCTCCCCCTAGGACAAAAGTTCATCTCATATATGTAAGGTTATTTTGTGAAGACCATATCAAAGTTAGCCATCAAAGCACAAATAATTGTGTGCCCACTCTAAGTATTGTTAACAGTAGGAGGAACAGTATTTTTCAAGACATGTTTATGAACATAAATCAAAAAGATATGAAGTGTCGTTAAAGTAACATAGTTAGATGCAAAAGAGTATTTTCTTGGGAACAACGAGGAAGAATAAAAAGCTAATCAGCTGTAAACACCAATCATACCCATTTGTACAAGTTAAGGACGAGGAACATATAGTCATCCACCATGACCAAACTAAGACGTGCATTCTCATACAGGGATTATTCTTATAATAATCTTCACCAAATAGTGAAATAGGAAGGAGATATTACAAATGACATCTATAAAAGAGTAATAAGGAATTTAGAAAATAAAGACAGGAAAAGGTGCTCGGAAGAGAAGTGATCAAGATTAGAGGTTGACAAAATGTCAAGAACGGCCTTTTAATATTGTCACTCTTAACAGTAAACCTAACACAAATAGCATAATAAGAATCATTAAAATGTTCAGGTTTATTTCGGAGAAAAGAAACTTTAAATCAATGTGCATCTAATTATTTTAGGGTGTTTAGATCAGGAACTTTGAAAGGCAAGATTTCCACCATAAATGTTATAGCAAGGCGATCTGGAATACAAATCAAGCAGGGTGAACACCATTGAAAGGAATAGGAAAATCAGTAGAATAACGTAAGGAAAGCTCTCATTATCGCATCAATTCATTTTTGAGTTACAAGAGAATGTGAATGATATTGTCATAACAGAAAAAACTGAAGACTTCAGACACAGAATTCAAAATTCTCGCCCCTCTTACCCGTAACAGAAAAAACTGAAGACTTCAAACACAGAATTATACCTTCGGCTCACGCATTCAAGACTTTGGCTTTAATAGCAAATGAGAGAGAGACAACAAAAATGGTAAATCAGAGATAAAAATTAAGTCTTCTAGCAATCTTGAATAATTAAATATGAGTTTAGTATATACTAATACTTAAAAAAGGTTAAAGCCTATTCATCATGTCTGATATATTTACACTTTTAAAGTGTTTCCTAAGTACTCATATCCATAAGCCAAAGAGTAAAATAAGATCATGTAAAAGTGGGCAACTCATTTTAATTTGAAAAAGCTTTGGGGGATTAATGAATGCTCATATGACTTAGGAAAAAAAGATATTGGGAGATGTTTAAAGGTTCCTAATACAATTAAGAGGATACAATGAATATAGATATACAAAATAAATTAGAATTTGTAGATTGAAGATTACTAATAACTCAAAAACCCGCTTTCTTTATGTGTAAACTCAAAGATACATAAAACTGAAACCAAATAATAACACAATGATCATTTAATTGAAAAAAAAATCAACAAGAAATTCAAACAAACAAATTAAAAATGCTTATATGACTTAGGAAAAATAAAAGAAATTGGGAGATGGTTAGAGGTTACTAGTACAATTAAGATGATACAATGAATGTAGACTATATAAAATAATTAGGATTTGTAGATTAAGATTACTAATAATTTAAAATTCCCTTACTTTATGTGTAAACTCGAAAATACATAAAACCAAAATCGAATAATAATATAATGATCAATTAATTAAAAAAAATCATATTGAATTTTTTTACACAACAAGTGAAATCTCCATTATAACAAATTTTACTAAAGTTGGGATTTTTGCAACATAAATAACTAAATATTTAAGAAAAAGATAAAGGAAACAGATCACCAAACTAAAGAAGATTCAAGGCTCGCATTGATACTAATAATAACTTTCCTCAGAGGTTGCTTCAAGCAATTGCATTGTATACACCACGCTTAAGGGAATCCACATCTAATAGATACTCAGAATATTGAAAGTAGAAAGCAGAAATTACCATCCATGCTTCAGATTTTCCTCTATTTATAATAATCAAAGTCTTGCAGTTCACACCATCTAGAATTTCTTCAAGTCCAATGCCTATTAAGAAAATAGTCAAAATAGTCCGTCGATAATTTATATGTGATAATTTTAGTCCAAGACTATCAAATATGTTCATTTTAGTTGATTGATTTTTTAAAAATGATCTCAAATAGTTCCTATGTTAAAATTATTGTATATTTTGAGAAAAAGTTCATGCTAAGTTGACGAAGGAGGCATAAAAGGAGGGTATTTTAGGAAAAAAATTAACTTTTTTCTTACCTAAAAAAATGCTTCTTTGAATGTTAGTTTTTGTTTTTTTTTAAATAGGTACACTTTCAAAAATTAACTATAATTTTAATAAAGATTATGCCATAATTTTAATCTCTAATTACTTTGCTACAAATTCCTATCAATAAATAATTAGTAAAAATAACTTTTATTATAATTACTAATTGTACTTTGTCACACCTTTAGTACTTTACAAATTAGAAAGTTTGCCTTTTGATTCATATACTACAAAGTATAGAAAAAGTTATCCTAATGGCTTAGGAAAAAATCATATAAATTTAGTATTTAGAAAGCTATTTTGTTCTATATACAATGGTTAAATCGATCTGAGTTAACCCCAAACTCAACTATTATATTGTTTCAATTGAGCAGTCTTTTTGGAGTATTGCTTTAGCTGATACAGTGATAATTATGATTTGCATTTGGTACTAAATGTGTGCATTCAGGTTACTTACAATTTAGACATTATATTACAACTTTTATTTTGAGTAAAGATTATGTATAATTATATTTAAAAAAGTATTTATTGATGTTGTTTATATTTATATTGTGGTTCGACAACATATTTTAGTTGTCATATATCATCTTATTTTGTTTCATAATGTGGAAGTAGTTCAATCATTAGATCTCTTAATCATGAAATTAAAACAAAGGGTCTAAATAATAACAATCAATAATCTTTATAAAACATAATTACAAGAACAAAATGCACATATACCTGAATAAAATCATCATACTTTGATACTATAATTATTAACTCAATAGAAGCAAGATAGAAATAAATATTATGTTACTTAAAAAAATTCATCTCGATCCACAACTCTTTCGTCTAGCAGAATGTCCCTTCTCCTCATCCCAGTCGATCCTCCGCAGCTTTATGTGAAAGCCTCCATTTTTTTTTTTTTTTAATGTGAAAGCCTCCTTTATTATTATTATTAAGGGAGGAAACATGACATTGTTAAATTTTAAAAGGAAGATATGCGTAATTGAGCTACCCAAAAAATCCTTTTTTTCACCTTCGACGTTCACTTTGGCTGAAATTTCTGTCAAATTCGAAGATAAGGACTATTTTGGATTATATTTGATGAGTCAAGAGATTAAACTGAATATATTATATAGTCTGGAATTAAAATGGCCACCACAAATAGTCCAGTGATCATTTGCAAGTGGAATCAACAAGGCCTAAGAAGCTAACAGTTTGCCTGACTTCATAATCTAGAAAATACATACCTGGCACAATCACTAGAATATGAAGAAATAATTGCTCCGGAAGATTCAACGGAGGACTAATAGGAAGTATGTATCGATAAGGTTTTATAGTTTTCATCAATCTTTTAAGTCAAATGAGAGCAAATCTATTCTGTTATGATGCCTGATTGTCAGTGACAACAGGGATTGTGTTCTTGCTCAAAAAGAGAAAAATGAAACAAATGCTAGCTGCCAATTTATATTACGGAAAAATTCATATATATTAAAAAAAAATTCATCCAATTAGGCACGAATTCTGACACAATATTCAGACCCCAAATTGCACAAACCTTCAAAACAGAAATCTTCTTATTTAAAATTGATACCGTTTTAGCTTCGTTTATAACAAATTTATAATCAAAACAGGCATCTCAATGAAATTAACTCAATGATACTAAATTTAAATGGATCTAAATTAAACACTCAAAAAGTATAATTGAAAATTTCTCAAAACATATGGAGGAGCAAACGACATTCAATTTTTACATACTTTTAAAATGAACGACTCGAAGAAACAAATACTAAGAGCCCAAGATCACTCAATTCTGATATTATTAAAAAACTAAGATATCTAAAAAATCTCAAATGATCAAGGGGGAGCATCTTTGGCGATAGGGTGTCCATATTTCTAATAGAAATGATCAAAATGCCCCTCCAAAAATTATAGAGAAGCATTACTTCCACACATTCAAGGAGGATTCCAAAGGAGATAATTTTGCGACTCAAACAATTTCAAAGCTCTATCTGCCAGCACTCGATGTTTATCATCGACTGTCACTGATGCGAGTCAATGTTTATCGACGAAACCCATTGATATTTGCCACTAATCCCAATGAATTTCATCGTCAACCATGAATCACCATTGAAACCCATCATCATCTATCATTGATGCCCCTCATCGACGTCTATTATGACTGCCACCAATGCTCGTTGTTGAATCAAGTTAAAGTATGTTGAGTTGTACCAAACCAGTCTAAACCCTTCGCACAACCCAACCGACCTCCGAAATTATGCGAACTGCACAATCTCTCCCACTCGAATCCAAAGTCGCTCATCATGCTTCTTTCAATTTTGATATAAGGATAAGGAGAGTGTTAGGGCATTGCATCCAACCTTCGTCCAAAGCTGCCAAGCTTCCCTCCTTGCTCCTACATCCTTCATTGCAGCTGCCAATTAGAAGCCTTCACCCTTTGTCAATAAAATTGCTACTTTCTTTTGATTCCACTCTCTTCACTGTTTTCTTCTTCCTCTTGTCCTTATCTAATTCCCTTCTATTTTTTTTTCTTTATAGTTGTACCCATCAAGGTTGTGAAAACCGGACCGGACGACGAACCAGAAGAAGGAGAGGTTCACGGTTCGACTGGTCGAACCGGATGATGTAAAAAATAATAATATTATTATAAAAAAATTAATAAAATTAACATAATAATGAAATATAATAACCATATAATTTAATATAAATTATTGATAATTTATATTACATATTTAGATATAATTTATAAATATAAATTAAATAAAAAACTCACAATATAAAATTATATATACAAATCATTCATACGTATAATTAAATATATAAAAATTATTTGTTTATAATATATAAAAATTTAAAAAGATAAAAATAAATATTATTAACTAAAAAAATAAAATTACCCAAAAAATAAAAAAATAAATATTATTCATAATATAAAAATTAATTGTTTATAATATATAATCAAATATATAAAAAATAAATAGATAAAAATTAAATATTATCAACTAAAAAAATAAACATTAATTAAAAAAAACGTAAAAAGAAGATGTGTTGTATAGTGTATACAAGAAACTAAAGATAGTTTTTTGCTTTGTATGGTTTAGTCCCACATCACTTGTGATGTTTTGCTTTATATAGTTTATATAGCTTTTTTACTTTTACTCATGAAAGAAGCTCATATAGAGTAATGGAGCCATATGAGAATGTTGAAAGTAATATTTAATCATATATGTTTAATACTTATTTAAGAGTTTTAATATATAATATTTATATTAATTGATTGAGTTTAACATTTATTTAAAATTAAATAATTTGTTTAATTATTTAAATTATAAAAAACTTGAACCTGTCGGTTTTAAAAAATTGGGACCGGTTCGCCGGTTCAATTACCAGTTCACTGGTTGAACCGGCGGTTCTTGCCGATTCTGGCCAGTTTGATGCACAGTCGATTTTCAGGCTGAACCGAATTGGCCTTCAGACCAGTTCACGGTTGAACCGGTCGGACTGGCCTGATTTTTACCCCGGTACCAATGTTGGCACTTCAACCTTTGAAATCGTTCGTCGGCTTGGTCGTCACTTAAAATTGGAGAAACTTGTAGGTAATCTCATCATTCTTTTCCTTTCTCTTTCTCTTTAGTTCATAAGCATAGATTAATCAAAGTTAATTGTTTTTTTTTTTAATTATAGGTTTAAATATGAAGTTAATTAATTTTATGATGCATTAGGATTAGGGTATTAGTATGGCTTAATTCTACATCAATAAAAACTTTACTTGACGGGATTTTTGGGTATAAACTAAGTCAAATAAGGTCACCCTATTTCAATCACTATTAGTTTTTAAGACTTTTTTTTTGTGCACGTGCAAGTAACTATGAGTTCATGTTGTGTAGGAATTTCAAGTTGAATCTCATTTGGTGTCATTATTTTATATCAATTGACGTTAAAATTCGTATTACTTGCTTAAGGGTAAGTAATTATTGTTTATTAAAGGATAAATATATTATTATGAGAATTATCCTTATAATTTGTATTAGGTTCCTAAATATAGGCTGTTCGTTCTACTTTCAGTACTTAATTAAAAGATCTTGCTTATTATTCATAATGAATTTACCATGTAGTATAAACAGCATTGCCTTGATATCTTGTTGCACAGACTCCTATCCATGGAATTTAATTCATGTAGTAGAGAATATATATTACACACATTAGTTCTATTAAATGTAATAAATGTTATCCCAACAAATTATATTTGTTATAGAATTAATACTTGTCATATTGACTATGTAATACTTATTGTAAATTTGCTAATAAAAACATGAAAATTATATGCATGTGTAATGATAGGTCGATAGAACTCTTTTGGGTATTGGCTAGCCAATTCGATGGGCTTATAAAGTACTGACTCAAGAGGAAATTATTGGGTTTTCTTAAGCTAGTGTTTACCTATTTGGTGCAAAGTGATTGATAAAACCTACTAAAGATATATATAAATAAGTATAAGTTGAAAATAATGAATGACTGAAAAGTTGTAATTTGAGAAGTAGGATAATATGATGATATGTTGGTTGGGCTTAGATCACTGATGTGATTAATTGGTGGATGTGGGGACTATTCTAAGAAGATTAGAAGAGAAAACGTTAATTTGGAGGAGTTAATTTGAATGTGCAGATAAGATTTAGGGAGTTTAGGAAGTAAGCTATAATTTTTACAATTTGCTAGAAATAGAAACTCAATCCTCTTCCTAATGATTATTTCACTATAGAACCCCAAATCAAACAAACTTGTATTGGATTTGTAAAAGAGGATGTCTTTTTTAATTTTAGAGAGTTTGGCAAGGATTAGAGAATATTTGGTGGGTTAAATTTTGCTCTGAAAGTAGTAGAGGTCAATTTTGCTCAAAACTTACCAAGGTTGGAGATTTGACTGTGGATTTCTATAGATCAGGTGGAATTCCAAAATTCCACTTGGAATGACTCAAAGACATCCTCTATATGGGGTTTGAAAGTTTTTATATTTTTTGTGGAGTTTTGATTTTTTGTAGGTATTTTTTTGACTGAAAACTTGCTACATAACTGAAATAGCAAACAAGAAATATAATTTGGGTTGGGTTGATCTCCAAAATTTGACTAAAACTGCCCAAAATAAATTTAGGGTTATTGAAGTATAGGAAGTGTACTAAAGATCTAAAGATTTTGGTGGGGTTTTGAATACTGTAGGTAGGTCAAATGTTTCCAAGAATGGAATTGGTCCAACAACTCCAAAAAACATAGCCAACCCTAACTATGGGGAATTTACTTGCACTAAGAGGGACAAAGTGGGATATAGTATTTTTCTAAGATGGAATACCAAAAATAGAAAACAAAGAAAGAAGATTGTAATAAAGACAAGTGCAGAAAAATATAAATCATGCTCACCAAACTAGAGGATCAAGGAGATCACCCAATCTTCTTGAGTATGGCCAACACTAAGCCACTTGAAATTTTCTCCAAAACATCTAAGTAAATCAATCTTTTTTTCATTTCAGCCAAAAGAAGTTCTTATAAAACCAACACAACTTGAAGAGTCACATCTCTTCATCCAAATTCAAAACAAAGAGGGAGAGCCAACCGGCTCACTAGCAACCACCATAACTACTTCTCTTTTCATGCTTGGCCGGCCACATCAATCCTAGCTACTTGCTTGGCCGACCACATCACTCCCTACCCACTTCACTCTACTCTTCCCAGACCTTCTACACATAAAGTAGCCATTTGACATATAAAATCCACACAACACTAAATCTCACACATATATAATATTAAACATGAAAATACATAAAAAAATAACATAAAATAATGTAAATCTTTATAGCTTCTTCATGGCTTGAGCTTCATATGCTCTTACCCTTGCTCTAGTGATAGGGTCACCACGATGTGATACATCAAAATACCTGGTATGGTTGCAAATAGATACATTTGAATGAGATTTTATTAATAATAGTTTGACATACACACTAATAATATCATCATACTAGAATATGGCTTAGAAATTATAACATGTTTCGTTTACACATTGATGAAATTGATTATTTGTTGTTATGCAATCATCAGTACCTTTTTCTTGTCGTTTATGCTTTAATATATAAGAGTAGCTTGTTAGGTTTAACTTATTAAACTTACTCGTTACAAAATTTTCTCATAGCAGGTTCTATCGAAGCTTAGTGGACCATCCCCATAAGAGCAGATTTATCAATAGTAGGATATTTTAAGATTTTATAGCAGGATATTTGTATTTTCTTTTAGGTTTAGTTAGTTTTACTTCTATAGTTGTTTCATTAAATTTTCTTTCATTTGTTGTTATTCCTATTTTATTGATGTACTCTCATTTTAATTTATAGTAACGAAATGAAATTTTAGTTTATTTTCCTTACTCTGATATATTTTGTTTCTATTACTTACATATGAACTTTTATGTGAGTACAAAACATATTTTCTTATCTCTTTATCATGTCTTGTCAAGGTGTAACGGTTATTGGTATAATTTTGTCATCATCTTCAATGGATTGAGATATTTTGTGATCGAGCACGGTATAGAAAATAATATATTATCCCAAAGAACAAAAATATTATTTAGCTATGTATTATTTATAAAAAAAATAACTAATGTATGCACAATTCAAAAACTGCACAGCTTTAATTCCACTTAATGCATTTAATGAAAGCCTGCGACAGCTGGTTTTTTTTACGTAAAGGTGCTTTGTTCTTTCAAACAAGTTTATTTATTATTATTTTTAAAACCTGCTCATCTTTTCCCAATAAAAAAAATGTTCTTTCAGCACACCTCTTCTCCTAACGGGCGACCAGACGTTCCAACTTCTCCAACCACTACTCCGACAAAGAGGCATTCTAACTTCTCTGGCAAGGCAAGCTCATGAATCGAACTCGAGCTCAAGTTCGAGCTTATCTCAGAATTGATGAGCCAAGCTAGAGCAAGCCTAAACTCGACTCGACTCGACTCGATTACACCCCTAGGCTGGACACATGCAGGAAGAAGACGAATCCTCCGCTCCCTCTCTCATTTCCTTTATCTAGACACACGAAAGCAGAAGAACTGAATGGCCTCTCCCTCCCTTAACTTCCTCTATACATGAAATGAGGACCTACTGCTCAATCATGCTGTAGCTGCTCGTATATGCTTCAAATTGAGGAGATCATGTGATTTGATAGGTCAACAGTGGCACATGTTTGAAAATTGGGGGCAATCGTAGATTTTGATCACAAATATTTGATTTGGAAGTAGATTTGAGCCCAATTTGGATCGATTTGATTTGATCGAGCTAATTTTATAAAATTGGACTCGAATCAACACTGATTTGAGTCAATTTGAGTTCTACGGGGCTCAATTAAGTTAATCGGGTTTAATCTAACCCGATTCGACTCGATCCTAAAATTGTGTCAACACGACCTTCTAAACTTGAGATGTGATAGTTGTCAACTGCCTCTGATGCTCATCATTTGTCATCTCCTAACATTGAATGAAGCTGACATTTGTCATCATCCACCACTATCACTTGTTACCTTACTAGTAATCATGAGTTCTTCGATGGCAGAAAAGGGCAAATTACAACATATGTAATATAATTATTTCAACTGAATCAGGATCTGTGGTTTTGTTTTTTTTTTTTTTTCCTTCTTGGCATTTTTTCACCTAAAAAAAGATACTGAATCTTGTGAGTCACAGATTATGTATTAAATTTCTATACAACTCTAAGGCTATAAATCATTTCTATCCCATCCATTCTCAAAGAACTAATCCAAGTCATGCATAACCACAAGTCCAAAAATCAAATTTAACCGAAACTTCATGTATCATGCACCACATTCGGTCAACAACTCGACAAGAATCAAAACCAACACACATACAACTCTAAGATTTTAATCACTCCACAAATCCAATAATCGATCAACAAGTAAAACCAAGATCCAATGAAAAGGAACAGGAATCCGAAGGAATTAAAAACCCCTAAATACCTCTCCTGTCCAGCCGTGTCCCAAATCTGTGCCTTGATGGTCTTATGATCAATGTTGAGCGTCCTCGTTTGAAACTCCACTCCGACTGTAGCTTTCGAATCTAAGCTAAACTCGTTTCTCGAAAACCTCGCCAACAGCTGCGACTTCCCCACCGCAGAGTCCCCAATCAACACCACCTTGAAAACGTAATCGATCTTCTGGTTAAACTCCCCATGCTTGTTAGCCATCGCCCACGATCCGATTGATCCAAATAACCTTAATATATACTCACAACAAATCTCGACGGGACGGAGGAGATCTGGAGAGGAGAAGGGAGAAGTCCTCGTTTCTCATGAGATCTCTATCCCTACTCCAATTTGGCACCTACTGCTTCGCTTAACCCGCTGGCGCTACTGTGTTTTGATCAGTATTAGACTTTCGATTTGTATTCTCTTTACAACGGTGGAAGGGAGTGGAGGTCAGATGAAGGAGAGACGCAAAATGCGGGAAGAGGAGGGGTGAACAACGAAAGGGTTATGGACAAATGCCAACGGCTCTTGGCCTCAACAAAACTACTTTGTTTTTGTTTTGGTTTTTCCGGTTTTTTTTTAATCTGATAGTTTCTCAGTTAAGTCATTCCGAAAGTCAATGGAATAAAGATTACGTGATTAGGGGGGGGGGCTGAAGTAAAATGACCGTTGAAATGCAAGGGTATCGAAAATATTAGCCCTTGATAGGAAGAAAAAGAAATCAGAAATAAGATAAAGTAAATTAAATATAAATTATTTTAGTTTATTTTTTAGATAAATTAAACTCATTTAATTTTAAGCTAGAATTGTTTACATCGTAAGTAAACTCGCTTGACCGTCGGCCGCCACCTTTGACAACCACCACTCCCGTCGGCCATCATTGGCCTTCGCCGCCCATCATCAACCAACACCACTACCACCGCCACCCCCGCTAGCCGCTGTTATCACTATCCGACCATCACTACCGCTAACCATCATTGGCTGACCACCATTGACGATCGTCACCATCTTTATATTTACATTACATTTATTTTATTTCAAATCAAACAAAAAAGTATTTATATGCATTTATTTTACACTCATTCAAATAAGGTTAAATAGCAATCCTTTTTTTAGCCAAACAAACAACCTCTTAATAAAATTGACTGCCAAAACACAAATACATTCATACATAGTAATATCAATTCTCGCATGCATGCCATCGGCAAAGAGACAAAGCTTTTGGTAAGTGGTTAGAGGATTCTCTCTCCATTATTAATTCAAATTCAAATATAATAGCAAGTACTAACTATTATAATTATTTATTTATTTATATATATATAATTTCCTCCTCTAACATTGACTACGAGTTATATACTCATTAAGAGAAATTGTTTTTTCTTCATTTTGGCATCAATTTTGAGTTGAATAATCAGTTTTTTTTTTTAATTTTATTTTTTATGCGAGGGACTATTCTTCTTCCCCTTCACTGCCAACTTCACAGTATAGCGTCCCCTTCTTTCATGAAATAAACTAATCTTCCTCCTTTCATCATTAGGTTATTCTCCTTTCATGGATGGCTCAATGTATGCGGGTTATTTCAAAATATACTTCTCCATACAGCAGCATAGATCATAATATAACTCCTAATATTGCAAATCTTTATTCAGAACCTGTCTTCTCAAATAAGATCAATTATCACCATCTCTATAAGAATGCAATAAATATCACCACACATTTGGCACTGCCTATGCAAACATTATCATACCATTATGAAAAAAAAATAGATGAGTCACAACCATACAACAATACTCCTCAAATTGATCCTCTATATCTTTGGAGAAATTATTCTATGTGGAGTCCAGATGCATCCAAACTCCTATAAAAATTGATCACGTCGCATGTACACAGGGTGTGAATTATACACACAATATGTATAGATTGTACACAGGCTGTGTACAAGCGATATGACCTATTTTGATTGAAATCCGAACGCAAGCCACGTTCGGACTCCGCACAGAATAATTTCTTGTATTTTTTAGGGTAACCCGAAAAATTATTAGGTGCGGACACCGGAAGTAGCTCTACGTCCGGACTCCACTAGAATGGCGCCGCGTAGCATTCGTCGACGCGATATCCCGTTCTGTTGAATTGTGAATTTTTAGCATGTGTTATGACAACTTCCGCTTAGCCCGACGACCCGACCCGGATTTGACGAAAAAAATTAAAAAAACCTGCCCTTTTTT
This sequence comes from Dendrobium chrysotoxum, assembly GCA_019925795.1. Lineage (NCBI taxonomy): Eukaryota > Viridiplantae > Streptophyta > Magnoliopsida > Asparagales > Orchidaceae > Dendrobium > Dendrobium chrysotoxum. The sequence goes on from CM034308.1 coordinate 15,342,443, forward strand.
TACTAATTCCTAGGTAATACCGAATATTTCTTCGGTAATACCGAGTAATTCTTTGGTAATACCGAGTAATACCTAGGTAATACCGAGTAATTCTTCGATAATACCTAGTAATCCCTAGGTAATACCGAGTAATTCTTTGGTAATACTGAGTAATACCGGAGTAATTCTTCAGTAATACCGCACGTGCATCATTTGAACTTCTCGGCGAAACGGGTCGCCGGGTCTTCGGGTCGCTACGTGGCGCCATTCTAATGGAGTCCGAACGTAGAGCTACGTCCGGTGTCCGCACCTAATAATTTTTCAACCCAAGAGTCTCTACAACATTAAATCATAGGTCTCCTAAAAATTGTTAGCTTTACTTTTCAATGCCAATCTCCGCAAATGTCAATACATCAAAAATCCTCTGCCAAATCCACTGGCATGGGAAAAGGGTATAATATTAATAATTTTTTTAAAAATTATTAATTCTTTAAGCAACATCTCATATATTTAATAAATAAAATTATTACCAAAATCTGAATCCTCAAAATAACAATAATATTACCATACAGATAAAATTGAATCAAACCGCACCTCAACCTGTTTTCTTCTGAGAAGTCTTCATGTTCTTATCTTCCTTCAAGCTTTTTCTCCGAGCCTTCTTATTATCCATGCTTGGAGAAACTAATTTCCTTTGCCTCACTACAGGATTTGCTTCAAATTGACTTTGCCTCACTGTAGAATTTGCTTCAACTTTCCTGCTCATACGATTTTCCTTGAGAGGACTGATTGGCCGCTGTTCTTTTGAGACAAAAGAACTCAGAGGCATTGCTGAGACTTGCCTGCTATGTTCCATACTTCGCAGAAGAACCGGATTCACTCTATCCCTGTCAGGAGAATCACGGTCCGAAGAAGACGAGCTGGTGCTGCTCATGTCATAGAGAATATTTTCAGTCATGCGTGGAAGTTGTTTGGTGGCTGAGACCATAGAAGAAGAAGGTGACGATTTTCTTCGAAGCCTTGATAATTTGCTGATCTGAATCAAATGTTCAAATGATGTTCGGACTACTGAAATATTATACTTAAAGCAAAATGTATGAAGGAATGTTTACCTGTTGCTCTAAAAATAACATATCCTTCCTCAACTTTGTGGTTATCATGTTTTTCCTTCTTATGACCTCTTCCAGTTCTGCAATCCTCTATTTCAACCAGAAATGAGAATAATGTAAGATAAGGGGATGAAAAACTTAAATCATTGATATTGGAAATGAAAAATAACCTTAGAGTAAGCAACACTGGAAGCGTGGGCAGTAGCAGTAAGTTCCTTGATGTTGGCGTCCTTCTCTTCACATTCATTCCGAAGGTTGTAAAGCTCCTGCTCTGCTGCTAATGTGCTCAGCTCTACAGGCTGCAAGATTTACCAATTAAGAAAATATGGCAAGACAAGTATTTATTTTAAAACTTTCTGAATTATGGCTAAAGCCTTCACCATCAAGAAAAAATATTCATTGGTAATTTAAAATGAATTTTCTATAGAGGTTCTAAAAAGAGCACGATCATCAGAAAATGAAGCCAACATAGAACCAATGCAAAAAGCTAGAACATAAAATTTTCTTAATTTGATGAACACAAAATTTTTCAAAATTTTGGGAGAGGTTACAAGAAAAAGCTCATCAGAGGATTATACAAGTAACATTTCTGGTTTATATGGCTCAGGAAAGTGTATGCGATGAGTTGAAGGTTGATTCTTCTTGAAAACACATTTCCTATTAGAGATTCTCTGGGAATCTTCTCAAGGGATATTTTGAGGGCAGTCGTATGATTTTTTACATCTCTATTGGAAGTCTTGAACTTCTAGAATAAAAGAACGCCATATATTTTAAGTGTAATCTAAGATATATAGTAAGATCTATGAGATTGTACATTTAACATTGAAATTGCATAAAAATACTCTTGTGTGAAATTCTGTGTGATTCCTCAATTATTTTCATTCCTTAAATGATGGTAACCACTTCTTGCTATTGTTCCATCCAGCATGGATCGAACTGACTAGTTCAACCGATTTAATCGTTCCACTCGAAAACTCTTATAACATCGAACAAATAAAAACCGGCAATTCAACAAACAAACCAATGAACTAGGTACAGTTTTGCATAACCGGTCAATGCTACAAATTTTGCTTTAGAATCATTTGATCTTCATCCATAGAAACAAATTAAAGGGAAAAACCTAAATTTATCTAACCCTAAAATCCCTTATTCTAAACCGCACTATGAACTCAAGCTCCTCCTCTGTCATGCTTAGCCTTCGGCTCTTCACATCATAGCTTCGTCCCTTCGCCGCATTCACACGACCGCAATCGCCGCTAGGCTGGCTGCCTCCATAACACTCATCGATGCCCTTTAGAGGATTCATCCCTTCACCCAGTTGCACTCGCAAGCACCGCCAAACTGCGAATCAACCTTTAGAGATTTTGTAGGCTCCGAAAATTTGCGCCTTGGCTGAAAGAGTTATAATTTTTGGGTCAAATTTTCAGAAAGCAGATTACATTGAAGATAAAACTTTACCTAAGGATTTCATCCTCATTTTTCTATGACTTTATGATATGGTTCCAGGTTTCTTACTAGCATAAGCCTTTGTGGTTAATTACCCCTCCCGATGCAAGAGAGAAATTTCAATTAAGGCTAATTGTTAGAAGCTAAGTACTTAATATATAGTACCACCAAATTTAGTGTATAGTTTAAAATTTACCACCTTCCACTTAAAAACAGATGGTGCATGGAATGATGAAGAACTCAACTAAGATTTATGGTTCCATCATCTCAGGTTGTCACAGTCACTACTCTACTTAGTCAATGAAGGTAGTTGATTCAAGCTAATGAAGGATCCTTGTTGGCAGTTATATGTTGTTTTGTCCAAGTGAACCTTGTAGATTTAGAGTGGATATTTATCCAAGAGGACAAATTTAAGCAATGAGTCCAAACAATCTCTTTTGAAACCAGCCATCTCAGCATATAACACACCTCTTACTCTGATGAGGACATCCGATCATGGAAAGTATATCAGAGATGCGGCCGACGATCTACGGCAACGATCGCACCGATCTATTTTTGATTTATTATATGTATTTGTTTTCTTTGTTTGCATTTTCCGTTTTCACCCTTACTTAAGGGTCTGGTCATATGTAAGCCCTAGGGGCAAAGTTGTCTTTTAGTTTTCTTTCATTATATGAGGCTATTTATAAGCCCCTTATGTTTCTTCTCAAATTAATGAATGATTATTACAAGAAATTCCTGCAATTTTATGTTTTCATGAGAGCTTGAGAGCTTTGGAGATAACTTCCTCGAGGCGGGAAACGGATCACCCACCAATCTTGGAAGCGTCGGGGTTCGTGGCTCTTTCTTCCCTATTTTTTTCTTTCTCACTTTTCCCTTGTCACCGTCGGCCCAAACCTCCTCCCTCCCACTGCCAAACCCCACCCAATCCACCCTCAAACCGCCGGCCATCCAACCTTCCCCCTCCCCCACCGAAATCCCACCCCCTCCCATAGCCGCCGGCCTTCCCCCTCCCCACCCAAGCCGTCGGCCTCCCTTACCCCCCCCCCCCCCCCCTCTTTCAAATTCCCCCCAAAAATCTCACTTTCCTTATTTAGTTCAACCTCAATTTTGAAAGGGAATTGAATTTGAATTCAATCAAATTTAAAATTCAAATTCTTTCCTATTTGATAAACCTATTTTTGGAAAAAGTCCACAATCAAATCAATTAATCAAATCTGAGTTAATCGATTAATTAAAACCCTAGGTCCAAATACATTGATCCTAGACACCTTTTCCCTCTCCCTCTCCTGGCCAAATTCCCCTTGTCCCCACCTAATTAAATTCCTTCCAAAAGGAAGCCTCTCCCATTGGAATTAATTCAAATTCCCTCCCTCTCTCCTACCCGCCGCCCCTCTCTCTCCCATCCCTCATTAATCCTCTCAAATCAAGAGGATTAATTAAGGAAACGCTTTACCTAATTTCCCTCTCCTCCACCTTTCAAATCTGAACCATACTTCTTCACTTCCCTCTCTAACCTAGCCGGCCCTAACCCTAACCCTAACTCCACCAAAATCTGAGCCTAAACTCTCCCTAGCCTCCCACCTTGGCCGGCCACCCTCCCAACCCTTCTTCCTCTTGGATTCCTTGGAGAAACTTCTTCTCGCAACAAGAATCCTCAAGGACAGCAAAGAGCGTCATCCACAGTACTTCAACGCCACATGTCTTATGCATGGCCGATCCTAAACGTGACTCCGACTTCGTCTACAACGAACAAGGCTTCGTCAACATCCGCCAATTGCCCTTCTTCGACGTCAATCCGGAGGTAGATAATTCCGTCGAGGAATACTTTGAGCGCATCATATTCACTCTTTCAAACGCCATCAAAGGACAACTTTCCACCGTTCAGTGGCAGATCACCGCCAATCCAAGACAAGGGCGAACTCTTTCCCCTCCTCATTTTCCTTCATGTTTTCCTTCGATTGTGGTTGTGTATCAAGCATAAGGAATCTAGCAAAGCTTTCCGCCAAAGCTTAGTAAACTTAGGGAATGAGTGATGGACTTCTATGCATCTAATCTCGTCGTTAATCTAGGGATCTTATTAGAAATCCTCTATGTTTGCTTATGTTGAATTTTATAATTGTTTTGTGATTCTAACTATTATTGTGTGACTTAGCCTAAACTAAGGCATCTCTTTCTTGTTTTCCATTTTCGTTAATTGGCTAAAAGTTCTAATTCTTTATTGCTCTTACTTGAAAATATGCAAACTCTTATGTCCATCATTTAAAGCATTCATAGTTCTAAATCATGCTCCCAATCAGACACCATGTATCAACCGCTTGCATGCACAACATTTAAGATCTCACAAAGCTCTCAATCATTCAAGATACTAATTATATCAGTTTGTCATGCAATTGGAAGAGGATTTTGTTTGACCTTCAGAACTTCGAAGTCCAATTTCCACAACCATCCACCATCAAAACCTCGAGTGCTCACTTCACCGTGAGAGAAGACTCACAAGACTATATTCTATTTTTCTTTCATTGTATATCCACATTGTAGTGGGATCCTCCTTTTCTTTTTTGACCATTCTCTTGTGAGGTCCATTGCAATCCTGTGTGCATAAACTTTAGTGCAAGTCAAAATATACCAATAGTGGATGCAAGCAATCTACCTAAACTACCATAAACCTTGTGCTCTTTATTTGGGTGTCTTTTCTTCCAGGTGCTCACTAGTTCATCACATCTACCCCATATTATCTTAGGTTAAAAATTTTCCTTTAATTTAGAAACCAAGAGTGGTTTGGTTGTAATTCTGATTCAAGCGACTATATCAAATATTCTTGTAGCTCGCAGTAAGGATTCTGATTTGGTAATGGGTCTAGGTCAGGTTAACAAATTTGGTGGAGGCTAATATGAGTTAGATCTGACTTTGGTGGTTCTAGGGACATGAGATGGGAATTTGACAATGAAAAAGGGAGAATCAGAAAAATCACTCAAAATAAAAGTTGTGGGGACTTCTAGCACAACAAATAGAAAGAAAAATCACACAAAAAAGATGAAAATGAACAGAGATATGCTCAAAATATATAGAAAGCAAAATAACAAAAAAAACAACTAAAATTAAAACAGTAGCATATTAAAAACCATACCAAATCAGCTCATAAAATGTTGAACTTAGGGGAGATGTGATGGACCGGCCGCTGAGCCGGTGGGCCCCACTAGGGTAGGCCAAGAAAATGGGAGAAACCCCAATATCGGCACAATGGGGGTGATTGAGAGGTAGAAATTTTGGGCATCAGGGAAAATATGCCACCTCTTGAACCGATAACCAGGAGGGAGATGGGTGAAGGATATGGCACGAGGAGAAATTGGGAGGAAGAAACGAGAATAGCTGATTTTGAGGAAGAGGATATCTATGAAAGGAGGAGGGGTGAGAGAGAACAATGGAGATATCATAACAATCACCACATGGGAGGAGCCAAAGGTGGAAGAGGAAGTTGGGGCGGCGGGATCCTAGAGTGAGAAAACCGAAGATGCTCGATTTCGAGGGGGAAGATGCTCATTGGTGGATCTAGATCTATAGGGTGGAGATGTACTTTGAGGTGAATGGGCTGATGGAGGAGGAGAGACTCACAGCGGCGGTTTTATGCTTGGAGAGAAATGCCTTGTCTTGGTATTAGTAGAGAGACATGAGAGATCAAATCCGATCGTGGAGGGAGTTCAAAGAAAGTTTATTAGAACGTTTCCAAACTAGTTGGAAAGGAGACTTCTATAAGCAGTTATTTGCTCTAGTTCGGGAAGGGACAGTGATGGATTAGCAAGAGAGGTTTGAGTACCTTTCTAGCCGATTGGGGAGGCTATCTGAGACAGTATTAGAGGGGAATTTCATGAAGGAGCTCAAGCCAGAAATTAGGACCGTTGTCCGGTTATTAAGGCCACGAGGGTTGGGGAGCCTATGGAGCTAGCCTAGTTGATGGAAGACAAAAATTCACTTGAGAGAGCCAGCAAGGGCAGCAGTTCGAGAGCTTCATACGAATGACGACTACTTTTTTGGCACCAAAGGTATAACATGCGCCCATTCAGAGAGAAGAGCCCAAGGATAGGGGACTGAGAGCACGGCCTGGGGGAAATTTCAAGCGGCTCACTTAGGTAGATATTTAGGAGAAGCCGGCTAGGGGACCGAGTTTTTGTTGTGATGAGAAGTTTACACAGGGCCACCACTGCAAGTATTGTTTGTTGCAGGTACTTATAGTTTGTGATGAAGAGGAGGAGACTCTAGAGGAGGAGGTGGTCGAAGAGGATGAGGAGCATTTGCACCTAGATGTGGCAGCGGTCTCTCTGAATTGAGTTGTGGGCTTTATCTCAATTCACAACAAGAAGGTGAGAGGATATATAGAAGGAGAATAAGTGGTAGTTCTGGTGGTCAGTGGGACGACCCACCCACAATTTCATCTCCAACCAGGTGGTGGACCGGTTGGAGCTGAAGCTAGTTGACATAGGTTGTTTTGGGGTGATGATGGGAATGGGAAAGGTGGAGAAGAGTAGAGGCATCTGCCCAGGGCTGATGGTGACACTGCAAAAGATCCAGGTGAGGGGGGATTTCCTTCCCTTGGAGTTAGGGAGCACGGATATAATTTTGGGCATGAAGTGGTTGCAGGCCCTGGGGGAGACCAAGGTGAATTGTAAGGCTTTGATTATGAAATTCATTGTGGGAGGGGGGAAGATGAGGATTAGGGGGGATCCTAGTCTGTCTAAAATCAGGGTTTCTCTTAAGGCCACACGGTGAGGGCAATCCAGGGAGCAGGGATGGGATTCTTTGTGGAGCTCTAGAGCCTCGAGGGAGAGGTAAGCATGGTGAAAGAGGAGGAGGTTTCAGAGATAGTCCAACCACTCCAACAACAATTCAGTGATGTGTTCCAGCTGCTCCAAGGCCTACCTCCCCTAAGAGAACATAAATGTGCCATCATCCTGAAGGAGGGGGTATCCCCTATCAGTGTTTGACCCTATCGGTACCCACAGGTTCAGAAGGAGAAAATTTAGAGATTGATCAAGGATGTTGAAGGCCCAGATCATTCATCCCAGTGTTAGTCCCTTCTCCAATCCAATGTTGCTGGTGAAGAAGGACAGTAATTGGAGATTTGTGTAGATTACCAGGCTCTGAATAAGAAAATGGTGTTGGATGAGTTTCCTATACCAATCATTGATGAGTTGTTGGATGAGTTATATGGAGTGGTGATGATCTCCAAGATTGATCTGAAATCGGGATACTATCAGATTAGAATGCTGCTACTGACATCCACAAAACTGTTTTCAGAACTCATGAAGCACTACAAGTTCTTAGTGATGCCCTTTGGGCTTACCAACATCCCAGCTACCTTCAAGTAGCTTATGGACAAGATATTTCAGCCCTACTTCCACAATTGAATTACTTTTCTTTGATGACATTTTGGTGTATAGCCGATCTGAGGCAGAGCAAGTGGAGCACTTGAGGGTCGTGTTAGTGACATTAAAGGAGCATCAGCTATATGCCAATTTGAAGGAGCATTCCTTTGCATAGCAGAAGGTGGAGTATTTAGACATGAGGTGTCCAAATTAGAAGTAGCTGCAGATCTTTTCAAGATAGAGGTTATATTGGAGTGGCCCTTACCCAAAGCCCTGAAGGAGTTGAGGGGATTCTTGGGACTCATAGGATGCTACATGAAGTTTGTGAGGGGATATAATTCTATCATGACTGATGACAGAACAACTAAAGAAGGATAATTAGCTGAAGAAAGCTATGACGAGTGTCCCAATGTTAGCACTATCAAATTTCAGCCAGTAGTTTGTAGTTGAGATTGATGCATGAAGCTATGAGTTGGGAGCAGCCACATGTTGACCGCTAGGGACAGGCTAAAATCAGTGTATGAAAGGGAGTGAATGATGATAGCGTTGGCAATACAGAAGTGGCGACCTTACCTATTGAGACGGCACTTCATAGTCAGGACCGACTAGAGGAGTTTGAAGTTCCTGTTAGAGCAAAGGATGGTAATAGAGGAGAATCAATGATGGCTTTCCAAGTTGTTGGGCTATGACTTCGAGATCCAGTATAAGCTCGGGATGAAAAATAAAGCAGCATATACTCTCTCCATGCATGGTGAAGACCCTCAGGTTATGACTCTATTTGTTCCCATAGTGGTAGATTGGGAGGCCTTAAAGTGTGAGAGCAAGCAGGATGAGGAGCTGAGTAAGATCAGAGGAGACTTACTGCAGGACAATAATAACCATCATGGCTACTCTTTGATGGATTAGAAGCTATTATACCAGGGACAGTTTGTGCTTTTGAGAACATTGCCACACATCCTTCACTTGTTGCAGGAGTTTCATGGCACAGCTATCAGGAGACATTCAGGAGTTCGAAAGATATATCATAGACTGGCAATGGAGCTACACTAGGTGGGCATGTAAAAGGATATAAAGGAGTTGGTGGCTAGTTGTGATGTGTGTTAGAGGCACAAATACCTAGCTATGGCTCCAGGTGGTCTTCTACAGCCTTTAGCATTACCCGAGAAGGTGTGAGAAGAGGTGACTATGGACTTTATTGAGGGACCACTTAGATCAGAAGGGTTCATTAAGATTCTAGTGGTGGTGGACAGATTGAGCAAATATGTTCATTTCGTTCCCTTATGCCACCTATACACTGTGGCAGCTGCATTCATTTGAGAGGTGGTTCATTTACATGGCGTAGCCGAGGCCATTGTATCCGATCGGGACGAGGTCTTTCTAAATCACTTTTAGAGGGAGTTATTCAAGATGCAGGAGATCATCCTGAAGTGGAGTACAGCTTACCAACCCCATAAAGATAGCCAGACGGAGGTGGTGAATTGCAGTGTGGAGACTTAACTTCATTGCTTTGTATCAGATACACCAAAAATGTGAGTAAGTAGTTAACCTGGACGGAATATTGGTATAACACTTCATATCATATAGCAGCCCAAACAACACCATTTAAAATCCTATATGGGAGGGATCTACCTCATCTAATACATATGGGTATGACAACACGCCAGTGTCATCAATGGAGCAATAATTGGAAGAAAGAGACTGAATTTTGGCAGAATTGAGAGACCATCTACAGAGAGCACAGCAAATCATGAAGAAGCAGGCAGATGGACACAGGAGAGATGTGTAGTTTGTGGTTGGTGACAGGGTTTATCTGAAGATCTGATTTGAAGATCAGAACTCTGGCGCGATAAAAGAATGAGAAGCTCTCCCCTCATTACTTTGGGCCCAACAAAATAGTGAAGCGCATTGGCGTAGTAGCATATAGCCTACAGTTACCACCGACCTCAGCCATCCATCATGTATTTCATGTATCACAACTAAGACGAGCCATTGAAAACCACACACCCTCGCCCACACTATTGTCCACATTGTCATAAGATATGGATGTGATATTTGAAGTGAAATGGGTGCGCCAAGGAGACAAGGGTATTAGGGACGTGCTGATCAAGTGAAAGAATTTACAAGAGTATGAGGCGACATGAGAGACCTACAGTACCATCCAGAAGCAGTTTATGTCTTTCCATCTTGAGGACAATGTGACTTTTTAGGAGGGGAGTATTGATAGACCGATGGCTGAGCCGGTGGGCCCCACTAGGGTGTACGAAGAGCAAGAAGAGAGGGGGGCTCAAAGGGGAATAATTCCACATTTAATAGCTTAGCATAGAAAACTAAATTGAGAGGGAATTAAGAAAAGTTTATTTAGAGAAAATGTTTGATTTGAATTCATATTTGGGAGAGAATTATGAAAGGTTTATTTAGGAAAAGATGACTGATTTGAATTTAAATTTGAGGGAAAGAGGAAGGTTTATGTTAGGGATAATTGGGTTGTTTTTATTTTCATTATGTGAATTATGCTTTGTTGTGGTTTTTTTTGGAGTTGTTCCTAGCAGCACCTAGGGTTTATGGAGAGCCAATCTATCTCTTAAATAGTAGATTAGCTTGTATTTTGATTTGTTTTATCAAAATAAAAATCTTTCTCGTTGATTTCTACTGCGTTTTCTCTTCGTTATTGTTTTTTTGCTATGAGGAGATCGGATTCCTATCAAGATGTTTTACACAATTGCAGGAAGATTTCACAAACAATTTCTCAAATTTTGAAAATATGTAACATTGAAATCAATCCAAACAACGAAAATTTTCATAAATAATCAATAAACAATAAAAGGGTAAAATTTTGCCAAATCAAGTTTTCTCCCAAGGGATTAAAATTGTTCAAATGCCAAATGCTGGATATTGAAAACGAGAACAGTAACAAAAAGGAAAGTTAAGATTAAAAAAAGCAATTTTAAAAGAAGGAAAAAGCACACCATTCGGACTTGATTGGAGCTTGGTAGTTTGATATATGAAACTGACACACAATTGGAATTTGATCCTCGCCACAACTCATACAACAAGCAAAAAAAGTGAGGGAGAGACCCAAAAGGATGCAGTTGTTAGACCGGTCCAGCCGGTCCTATGAGACCGGCTCGTGCAAAATAGAAGCGGAACTCTTCTGCCTCTACTTTATGCTGATCCGACCACAGCAGCCAACAGAGCATTTTTAGAAGGTTTTTGAGAAAGTTTAGAAGGGAAATTGAATGTAGGGACTGTTTAGATATTTCCTTTTGAATTGTATACATTAAATAGTTTGTTTTCCTAGGGTTAGGGCATCATGAATTTGGCTGAAATTTGATATCTCTTAGTTTCTTTAGGCTCTAGCAGTGTCTAGAGATTTGGAAGAGAAAAATCCTCCTCTCGAATAGACGATCAATTGTATCTTGCTGTTTTCTTCCGTTAGTTTGATTATTGCAATAAAAACTATTGTTTTTTCCGTTCTTTTCGTTGGATTTGTGGAAATCTCTCACTGTTTTCCCGAGATTGATAGGATTTACTTGAAATCATTAAGTGTTTCCTATCAAATTGGTATCAGAGCTGATTTTGGGACCAATTGTGGGCTGATTTTTGAAAAATCAGTGGTGATTTTCGGCTGGAAGGAAGAATTTTTCGTTGTTTTTGATCAAAATCAAAAAAATTTTGAACCTACAAAAATTTTGGATGGCGGCCAAGAAGGTAGATGCATTGGAGGAATGCCTTAAAGGAGAGATGAGTCAAATCAAAGCAACGGTGGAAGATAGAATTTCATCCGTAGAAGACAAGGTTTCATCCGTAGAAGGCAAGGTTTCATCCATGGAAGACAAAGTTTCCGATCTTCATGCGATGATGAAAAAGCTATTGAAAAATCAAATTCAAACGGCGGCATCGGAGGCAAAAGGACCGGTGGGGAAAACGACAAACTCTGAGTTTCATAGGTGGGACGATGAGGTGGAAATCATGGAGGAAAGAGGTTGAAGGTGGGAGACATGGGTATGAGGGGCATGAATCAAGCGTTGCTGGTTGGGGAAGAAAAGAAGGGGAATATGGAAGAAATGGTGCTAAATTTGAAGAAAAGAGGGGAGAAAGCGAAGAGGGATTTGTGTATAAACGTAGGGAGGGAAGATCGAGAGACTTGGGAAGGGCCAGGCACTTGGAAAAGGGGAAACTATGGAGGCATAAAGGGAAACGGGGGAGATCAGAATGTGAGGAAGCTGAAGATGCCTATTTTTTAATGGGATGACGCACATGGGTGGATTTATAAGGTGGAGAGGTACTTTGTCGTCAATGGGTTGATGGAGAAGGAGAAGTTGATAGTAGCAGGTTTATGTTTGGATGGGAAGGCGCTGTCATGGTACCAGTGGAGGGACCAGAGAAGACCCCTATGGAGCTGGAGAGAATTCAAGGATTGTTTATTAGAATATTTCCAAGCCGACAGGAGAGGAGACTTCTATGAGCAGTTCTTTGCACTGGTGCAGGACGAATCAGTGGCTGACTACCGTGAGCGGTTCGAGCATCTGGCCAGTCGGGTGGAGCAATTCTCAGAGACGGCATTGGAGGGGAACTTCATGAAGGGGCTTAAATCGGAGATCAGAACTGCGATGAAGGTCATGAGGCCTCGCGACTTGGGAGAGGTCATGGAGTTGGCACAACTAGTGGAGAATCAGAAGTACCATGAGAGGGGAGCCAGAGGAAGCAGTTCAGGCGGCTCTTACAGGATGACAACCACCCTTCTAGCACCCAAGAGGCCTGCATCAGGCAACATTAATTAAACTCCTAGGGAGAATCCAGTAGGAGGAGGAAGTGGGGGGAACTTCAAAAGACTGACGGAGAGGAAGATGCATGAGAAGAGAGCAAAAGGACTATGCTTCAGATGTGATGAGAAGTATACTCCAGGGCATAAGTATAAGGATCAAACTCTTTAGGTTCTCACCGTCTATGATGACGAGGAAACTGAGGAGGGAGGTGAGTATGTGAGAGAGAGATATGGAGGACAAGCTGCATCTGGACATGATGGAGGTCTCCCTGAATTCAGTAGTGGGATTCACCGATTCACTCTGAATCATACCATGAAGGTGAAGGGGGAAATAGCAAACAGGGAGGTGGTGGTGGTGTTGATTGATAGTAGCCCTATAATTTTATCTCCAACCAGGTCGTGGACTAATTGGGGGTGACATTGGTGGATACAGGGTGTTATGGAGTGATGATGGGTATAGGGAAGGTGGAGACGAGTCAGGGGATATGTAGGGGAGTAGTGTTGACCATATAGGGAGTTTAGGTGAGGGAGGATTTTCTCCCATTGGAGTTAGGGAGCACTGACATCATCCTGAGGATGAACTAGCTACAAACATTGGGAGACACCAAGGTCAACTGGGAAGCATTGACAATGGAGCTGATGGTGGAAGGGAGAAGGGCGGTGATCAGGGGAGATGCAGGGCTCACCAAAGCCATGATATCACTTAAAACTAAGGTGAGGAGCATAGAGGAGGTGGGGGAAGGTTATCTGATGGAACTACATAGGCTGGAGGGAATCAGATTGGAGGAGGGCAAGGACATTCCTCTTTCAGTACAGTCATTGATTCAGCAGTTTAGTGAGATTTTTCGGCCGCCTTACGGGTTGCCTCCTCCATAGGAACACAAGCATGCTATCATCTTGAAGGAAGTAGTTTCAACTCTCAATGTTCATCTGTATTGTCATCCCCAAATTCAAAAGGATGAGATCGAAAGATTGATTAGGGAGATGCTGGAAGTAGGGATCATTCAACCTAGTATCAGTCCATTTTTCAGTCCAGTATTATTGATTAAGTGCTTTAGCAGCAGTTTCCTTCGTTTCACCTTAAAGACAAGGTGGCACTTTGGGAGGGGAGTATTGTTAGACCGGTCCAGCCGGTCCTACGGGACTAGCCCGTGTGAAATAGAGGCGGAACTCTTCTGCCTCTATTGTATGCCAATCCGACCACAACAGCCAACAGAGCATTTTTGGTAGGGTTTTTGAGAAAGTTTAGGAGGAAAATTGAATGTAGGGACTGTTTAGAGATTTTCTTTTGAATTGTATACATTAAATAGTTTGTTTTCCTAGGGTTATGGCATCTTGAATTTGGCTGAAATTTGAGATCTCTTAGTTTCTTTGGGCTCTAGCGGCGTCTAGAGATTTGGGAGAGAAAGATCCTCCTCTCGAATAGAGGATCAATTGTATCTTGTTATTTTCTTCCGTTAGTTTGGCTGAAATTTGAGATCTCTTAGTTTCTTTTCGTTGGATTTGTGAAAATTTCTTGCTGTTTTCCCGAGATTAATAGGATTTACTTCAAATCGTCAAGTGTTTTCTATCAGCAGTCGTATAAGAAAAGTTTTTTTTTTTTTAGCTTTATGAAAAGAATCATAACTCTCATATATATATATATATATATATATATATATATATATATATATATAGTAAGAGGAGCCAAGGGAAAGGTACAAAGACTAAAATACACATATATCATGAAATAAGCATAAAACTAAAATAAAACAGTTTAGAATGTCATAATTACACAGAGATAAATGGGTGATAATCCTAGTACATTTAGTGAGAAAAGATAATGTAATGTTTACACATTTTTTGGGTCGCCTGAGGATGCTGAGTTGCAATAGATGAATCAACTGCTACATTATTCTATCTCCTCTCTTTATCCAAATTCCAAGATAACCTTTGCTCTTATACTTCTCAGCCACTTACATATTCTCTAGCAAAATCTCTCTACATATTTAATTCAAACAACTAGCACTATGAATTTATCCTTCAAAACAACCGCTGGATGTTTTCACAAACGCAAATCAAAGTTCACGTGATGCCAACTCTCTACATGCAAACCCAAGGCCATAGCAGACCGTGACAACCATTTGTATTTATAGAGATAATAACGATGTTCTTTCAATGCAACAATTAGGTTTAAAATTTTACTTGTGTTATTCAAAAGAACACATTATCCTAACATACTTTCAAACCTGATTTCATCCTAAATAACAATTAAAATTTGATATTATCCTAACAGCCTACCTATTTAATTGTGTGCTTATTTTGACTAAATTATATAGTAAAAAAGTTCTAACAAGCATAACCTGTATTTTAACTTGTGCAGAAAAACATAGCATAAGCATATAAGAACTTTAATCATTACCTAAAACACAGAGTGAAGCCCTGGTAAACAGTATAGAATCTTTGGAAAAGTAGGCGGAGTACAAGTTTGTAAGAAAGAGAGACAGAAGCTTCAAAACATGCCAATGAAATGCACATTAATATCCCATTCATGAAGTGATGTGCCGTATTTATTATTAAGGAGTCTTACCTGAAAATCTGCAGAGGACGCAACACTGCAACAAAAATCTGACAGATCGGACATTCTGCGCTCCTCTAGCTCTGATGCAATTTCGTGATTGTTCACGGACAATCTTCCTTTGCTCATCTCATTCATGTAAACATCCTATAGCAGAAATCATTGGTTAGATATAGCATAATGATGAGCATCCAACAACAAAATGTCCTATCCCTGATAGCAAAGCTTTTACCTTTGTTTTAATTGATTGGCTACTACAAAGAGGGGCTATACCACTATCAGGGCTGAGGTGCAATAATCGAGTGTCGCGATGACCGAATTTATCTTCATTTGCCTCTGTCATTTCTCCAATTATAAAGTGCTCATTATCATGCAGAAAGCGGCAGCCTGGTGTAGGATACTGGTCTTTGATAAACCTCATTTGCTCACACAAATCATCAAGTTTTGCTTGGATGTTTTTGAGCGCCTCATCCTATACAAGAAATATAAACATAAGATTTTCTAACAAACTGATCTCTATTCTGAGAGACGACAAGGATTATAATCTAACACCCGAAGAAACTCATTCAATAAGTTCAATTTTCCCCTCGATCATATTAGGATTGAGAACATAATCTCAAAACTTTCATTCAACAGTCGATTATTAAAGAAACTCATTCAATAAGTCCTTATTCAAGATTCATTCTTACGACTAATCATGAACTAGAAGGAAACACAGCATTCTCTGCAAAGTTTAGAAATTTCTTTCACTTAAATTCATTTCAGAAAGTATTTGTACCAATAATTGCATTCAAATGAATAGACAAACAATGGATGAAAAATCTTATTCAAAATACATTATCTATAACAATCGATTGAAAAATCATTACCTTTGATGAAATTTTTCCAAGAAATTAATCCGAAATATTAGAATAGCCAAGTTCGACGGTCGATTAGACAAATAGCGATGAAAGTAAAACGCAAAGAATCAAACGAATGAATGAATTTAAGAAACTAACCCTAATTTCTACAGTACGCTGAAGCTGCGAGATTCTCTGGGACCGCCTTGTCTCCGCAGACGCAATGGCAATGATGGCGACGAGGAGTGCGCGGTGAAGCGGCGTGAAAAGCTCCCAAGCAACTGCTTCAGCGAGGTCCAGACCTTTCCCAACTATTTGTAACGAAGTGGCCTCCGTTTCGCCGACAAGGCCGCCCTGAAGCGTAGCCCAAGGTGCTCCATAGGCGGATTGGCTCGGAAAAGGTTGGCCCCGGCGGGTTGAAACGATCGGCCGGGTCGGCTCCGAAAAGTTGCTCCATAGGCGGCGCAGGGAGGGGGGAGGAGGGAGAGAGATACAATATAATGCAGCCGACGCCGAGGCGAAGGTATCTTCGGCGGCCATGGCGAGACGGAAGGTGGGAGAGTAAAGGAGGGTGCGGGATAGAAAAGGTAAATCACCCTACAAGGGGTAAATGCCCCTAGAAATAAAGGGTTCGGACGGGACCTTTCGAATTTTGGTGGAGACAACCAAGCGGCGAGGAGACCACGATAATTTCAAATGTAGATTTGAAAAAATAATAAGAAATGCCACGTGGAGAAGGTGAACTTACCGAGTTGCCGGTTCAGTATTCCGCTAACCGTTATTAAAAAAAAAATTATGCCTCGTTTACTCTCGTTTTGCTGACATAAGAAATTGAGTAGTTCTATGAAATTTGCCAAATACCTTTGCATTCTTCATAAACATATATGCTATTTAATTTCTTCAAAAGATATATTTAGAATATATTTTGGATTAAAATACATATTCAAATGTATATTCATTTATTAGCCGATTATTTATTTTGAAATCAAAATTCAAACTTCCTCGAACTCATATTCTTATTCACACGATGCCAGAATTGTGATGCATTCCCCATTAATTCCTCTTTATCAATCGGTTCCATGATACATTCTCAACAAACATAATCACACATGTTATAGATCATGCAATGTTTTCTCCACAAGCTCCGTCACACATGCCTCACTATGCCTGCTCACAATCTCATTTATCATATTCTTCCATGTGGTTCCAACAAGATGTTTGACCTAGGTTCAAACTTTATTTGAATTTAGGCTAGAACCACCGTACAAAATGTTTAAATTTTATTTAGTTCTAATTAATTTTGATAACTTAATCAAATGAGCAGGCCAAAATAAATTTTTCATCATATTATCTTTCAAAAAAATGAAAAAGCAAACGGACAGAAAAAAACAAACATATTTGAACAATTATCCATTAGGAAATCGGATTTTATATGCCCCTTATTGCATGAAATTGAAAAAAATATATCTACTACTTTGTTTGCTTAGGAAATATGCTCAAAAGTTTCATTCAGATTAAAATATCATCTGATATACTTGTATCCCACTGTATATGCAGGATGATGTCTCACCTTTTCCAGTTTAACTTTAATTCTTATTGCGGGCTAGAAGATTCACGGCGGCAGAGTAAGTAAAGTTTTCGTCTTAGCGATGCACGAATATCAAGCACGCAAACAGAAAGAAAGAAGTAAAACACACGATCTTTTTTACGTGGAAAGCCCGAAGAGGGAAAAATCACGGGGCCTCGCCCAGATGAAAAGATTCCACCAAACTTGAGTGAATTACAAGGTTTGACCCGTCTCTCGACTTAGAGGCGATCAAATTACAGTAGCTTGGAGAGTTAGACAAAAATCTGGCGATGTTCGGGCGGAAGTCTGACGGCGTCTGGACAGAAGTTCAGCTGATAGGGAATGATCCGACAAAGGTTGGGCAGAAGTACGATGGCGAACAGTGGCCGATTGGAAGTCCGGCGGCGAGGCGGTGGTCTGACGAAGGTCGGGCTGAAGTCCGGCAGCCGGGTGGAAGTCCGACGGGTGGAAGTCCGACGGCGGTTGGCGGCCCGGTGGTGGTCCGATGAAGGTCGGTATGAAATCCAGCGGCGGTCGGCGGTCGGCGGCCGGGTGGAAGTCCGGCGACGGTCAGCGGCCGGGCGAAGGTCCGACAGCGGCTGGGCAGAAGTCTGGCGGCGGTCGGTGGCCGAGTGGAAGTCTGGTAGCGGTCGGCAGTCGGGCGATGGTCCGACGAAGGTCGGGCTGAAGTCCTGCGGCAGTCGGCGGTCGGGTGGAGGTCGGACGGTGGCCGGGCTGAAATCTAGCGGTGGTCGGTGACCAGGTGGAAGTTCGGCAGCGGTCGGCGGCTAGGCGGTGGTCCGACGAAGGTCGGGCTGAAGTCTGGCGGACGGGCGGTGGTCCGACGAAGGTCAGGCTGAAGTCCGACGGTCGGGTGGAAGTCCGGCGGCGGTCGGCGGCCGGGCGGTGGTTTGACGAAGGTTGGGCTGAAGTCCGACGGCCGGGTGGAAGTCCGGCGGTCGCGCTGGAGCTTCGGAAGCCTTAGAGGTCTTTCCAATCTCCAGCAAAAGGTCCCCTTCATGTAGAGAGTGGGGTCTATTTATAGATTTTCATGAGTGGCAGACCACATAAATATAGAGAAGATCCATGGGAGGTTCGGAGTGCTCCATCGGATGGCTCGTATTGATTTCCTCGATCATAGAGAATTTTTCAGTTGTTTAGGTGTCTTAACGATGTCGGAATTCAGCGATCTTGGGCTCGTTGGATTCGTCTTGCCGAGCCGCTCGATTTAACTATAAGCATGCTATATTTGGATATCAATTTGTCATCCAAATAATGATTTGACCCTTGCAAATGTGGTCTGGGCCCCCGATTTGGACCCATTTAGGCTTGGGTTGGACCGATTTAGGTGTCGTTAGGTTCGTCTCTTTGAGATGTTCAGTTTGACTATAAGTTTACTAAAATCAGAATTTAGATGATCCCGAATTTAATTTTGAAAGTTTCCAACTTGAATATGTCTCAAGATTCGTGCTTGATCAAAGTAATTTTTGATGTCATATCAATTCTTTTTTTTTTGTTATTATTGTTTTTGTAATAACTTGTTTATAAAATGACCAAATTTGAAAATTCTAAAAATTCTGAGGTATAGCGCAGCGGCTTTGGGATCATCGCTGTGTCGAGGTGGTGGCACCCTAACATTGAGCTTTCGAATTTTTTGGATAAAAAATGGGTTTTGAGTGAGTGTTGTGGCACCAAGGCAGCTCAGCCACAGCGCCTCAGGCAGCAAAAGAAATGGCACTTGAAAGTTGAGCGCCAATGAACTAGGTCAGAATGGTGACTTTTAAAATAATAAAAATGTCTAAATCTTTTTAATTAATCTCACCACCACCCTAGCCATCCCCTGATTTGCATGCCTTGCTAGGGAAGGGAGAGGAGAAAAGGGGGAGAAAGAAGAGAGAGAAATTTTGTTTCGGGTCTTTTTGGTCCGTCGCTCTAGTTGAGAAAAGTGTTTTGATCATAGTAGGTAACCCGAATCCTATTTTTATTTTCAATAATTTTGATTTCTTAGATTTTATCTCTCATAAATGTGATTAAAATATAATATATCTTATTCTAGTGATTTTTCACTATGTAACTTTTGATATGTGATAGATATCATTGTCATGAAAGATTTGACTTGTTAATACTAAATTTCACAGGATGGTTTTGCTCATATGTCATTTTACTTCAAATGAGTAATATAATATTAATGATAAAATGATTATGAAGCAATGTGTGATATCTATCATCTAAAATTTAGATACTCTTCTGTTAATGATCGTTAATTTTAAGTATTAATGTTGAATATGATAGAAATAATTAACGCTTAGGGTCTGAGCAGTGAAAAACAAAGTTTTGGATTTTTCCTCTACGGGCGTTGCGGTGCCCCTGTAAGGAGCACTCGGGAAAAATGGGAAAATTTTAATTTTTATCTAGCATTGTGGTGTCGTATAGAGTTGTTCTAGCCCCAAGTAACGTCGTTGTGGCACCATGTAGCATTGCTACGGTGCTGGGTCTGGACTTGGGAGATTTTTGGAGAATCTTAAAGATTCTCTATGGGTATTGTGACCCCAGGAGTTTGAGCGTCGCGACACTAGAATGCATTAGTGCTTTTTAAATATTAAAAAACATCTTGATCCATTTGTCAAAATCAATTGTACCTTCAGCTTGCCAAGGAAGAAGAGAAGGAAAGGGAAGGAAAGAGAAGAAAAGGGAAGGAAAAAGAAGGAAAAGGAGGAAATTTGGAGTCCAAGATTCAGAAAATCGCCCATTCAGCCAATTAGGAAAATTGTCGGGCTCAAGGTAGGTAACATGTGTGCTATTTCTTATTTCAATTTTCATGTATTTATAAAAAGATATGCTTTTAAATATATTTTTCTTGAATTTGAGAAGTTTCACCATATAACTCTTAGTATATGGTTCCACTCGCCGTTTTCGATAATTTGACTACTCTCCGTTTTCGATAATTTGACTGTATGAATACAAAACTTCACCGATCTATTCATTCTATATGAATTCCTAATGATTATGAAAATGGTGACATATCTAAACCTTAGTACAGCTGGCAAAGTATGTTGATATAGCATTTCATACAATCTCTATAAAATTAATAAAATTCTGATAACTTTGTATAATCACATGAAATGTGGGGGTTTTATAGAAGATGATATTTAATTTATAATTGCTTTAAATTCAACAACGTCATAGTTCATTTATATTATTATGCCTTTCATGAAATTTTGGAGCTCTGTTGTGAAAAATAAGTATACTCTAAAATTCTCTGTTTGGGCCCAAGATGAATATATCTTTGTTTAGGATTACTTTGTTCTATTATAGCTCCGAACTGACATTGTATTGGAATATATTCTACTCTATATTGGCTTTATTCTGCACCTGTCTTTAGCACGTGGGAGATGAAATTTGGGAGTTATATGAGACATTAATGCATGTGCATTCTTGCATTCACTTTCATATGTGAACTAGTATATCTAAAACTGTAAAGTAAATAGGACTTTTATTATTTTATTTATGTTTATATTGACTTGTGAATTTAACTCTATTATGTGGGGGGAAAGGGTGGCCTACTGAGTATCATACTCACCTTGTTATTTATAATATTTTAGGTAAGGGTAAGAGTCTCATGAGTAGATTGAGTCAGATAAAAAGCAAAAAATTTGGCTTTGAAAGGTACACATAATTTTATGATTTATATGATATTTTTCTTATTTTTTTACAATAATTATAATTTGGGCTATTATAATTTAATTATTTTGAAAGAAATATTATGTATATACTCTCTGGGCATGTATTATATATAATTTGAAATGATTAGTTATCTATGGTGAAATCATAAATTATAAGAGAAGTGGCAAGTAAATAGGAAAAGTAGGTTTAAATTTTTGTTTTAGGCCTTGGGGTGTTACAGAGTAGTATCAGAGTAATGGTTGGGAGGAATTTGATAAGTATCAGAGCCGTAGGTAATAATTTGTAAGGATATAGCAAGAGATATTAGGTAGTTAATATTAATTTTTGTATGATTAATTATAAGTCGTTGAGGTTATTATTTATTTATTTATTTATTTATTTTAAAAGTATGAAGCGTTGATGTGAATGGACCATCAAGATCCTGAAGCAGCTAATGGGCAAAGTTCCAGAGCTACTAGAGTCCCTAGTACAGCAGAAGTTCTAGCACTAGATTTATTTATACGGTTTGCTAGGTTGGTAGCATAGTTGACGGGAGAAGCCTAGAGTATAATGTTAAGTGTGAAGGGGGATGAGGTAGATCGTCATTTGTAGCTATCTTTTTAGACAAAAATCTCCCCAATTTTAAAGAGCCATAGATCCTCAGGCTGCATAGGATTGGTTGTTGAGGTTGAAGAAAGCATTTGATAGTATGTAGTGTTCTGAAGGTAGGGAAGCTACCCTTAGCAGTATCTCGTCTAGATAGATAAGCTGAGCATTGGTGGGTAGGCCAGCAAAGTGCAATTTTAAGGATGATTGAATGCTGAGATTTCTCGGGAAGAGTTCACGGAGACCTTTAGAGATTTTAAAGGGATGACCCCACTTTAACCGAGCTCAGGTCATTGACGTGAACGACCTTTTGAGGTTACAACAAAGGTTGCCCCCATCTAGAATCATTTCCCACAAACGGCGCCAGTGTTGCTTTCTAAAAAATTTATGGTGGTAAAGAGATACAAATTACAGAATTTGGTGTTCTAGCTTTGTACGAAGATCCAACACACAAATATATAAGATAGAGGAATACAAAGTTCATTAGAGACACCCTAATTTTTATGTGGAAACACCAGAAAAGAGAAAAAACCACAGTGCTTTGCCTAATTTGAATGAATCCACTAGTCCTTGTAATCGATTACAAATAATGTCCTTCCTCAGGGGAAGGTGTTGGCTCAATGTAGCAAATTTATATCATATAGAGCACATTATATAGTTGGATAATGACATAATAATTGCTCTAAAGTCTGTTCGTTTTCTTGGCAAGTCCATAATCTGATGATGATGGTCTGAAGGACCGTGGTTGGAAGGATCATAATCAGGCAACAGTGGTTATAGGGATTGTACTCAGCAGGCAATGGAGGTTAGAAGGACCGTAGTCGGGAGACTGTGGTCGGAAGAATCATAGTTGGTAGGTGACCGTGGTTGAAAGGACCATAGTTGGGCGATGGTGGTCAGAATGACCATAGTCGGGCGACGGTGGTCAGAATGATCGTCGGTGGCGACGGTGGTCGGAAGGACCGTAGTCAGGTGACAGTGGTCAGAAGAATTATCAATGGCCGCCAGATGGAGGTCTTACAGTGATGGTCGGGGGGAGATTCAACAATGGTGGCTTGATGGCCCAGATTTGCCAGCGATTGTGGTGGGGTGGAGCTGCAAAATTCTCTAGGCTAAAGTGCCTTTTCTCTTCTTCCTTCTTCCCTCCTCCCCCTCAAGTAAAGAATGAGGGTATATTTATAGTTTTTGGGTAGTGGCATGGCTAGTAAATATGGAAAAGATCAAAGACATGTTGGGAGCATTCTATCAAATGGCTGATAGTGATTCTCTTGATCATGGAGTGTTTATCAAGCTTTGTTTTATATTAATTATGTCAAAATTAAGAGATATTGGGCTTGTTGGATTCATCTCGTTGAGTCACTCGATTCGACTATAAGCATGCCATATTCAAGATCATTTATTTATCCAATTAATGCTTTGAATCATCCAAGTATGCTTTGGACCCTTAATTTGGGTTCGAATTGGACTGATTTTGGTTCAATTGGGTTTGTCTCTTCGAGATGTTCTATTCAATTATAAGTTTGTTGAAATCAGAACTTGGATGTTCCTGAATTTAATTCTGAAAGTTTCCAATTTAGATATGCATCAAGATACGTGCCATATTAAGGCAATTTTTGGTGGCGTATCAATCATATTCAAAATTTATATATAGAAAGCATGATTTGTTATATATATATATATATATATAAAAGAGACCTAAGAGATTCCATATGAAATAAATGCATTTGTCATATTATCTTCATTGGTGAAATATATGAGCAGTCCTCATATAAAAAATAGGCTAGTATAATAAAATTAAGATTCATAAGTTCCATTAAAATTCACATCTTAATTAGAAGAAAACCCTCCAAATAAAAACACAAATAAAAAATTGATAGGCCATTTGATTTTCTTAGATGAACTAATTAAAATTATGTTTGATATATCATAAAAAAAAATACCTTGATCGAGTACAAATCTCGAGGCAAAATCAAGTTGAAAACTTTCAAAAATTAAGTATGGGATCATCTGAACTCTGATGTTAGCAAACTTATAGTCAAACTGAATATCTCAAAAAGTCAAACCCAACGACACCAAAGTCAGTCCAATCTGAGCCCAAATGAGCATGAATCAAGAGTCCAAGGCATATTTGGATGGTTCAAAGCATAATTTGGATTACCAAAGGAATTTTAAACATGACATGCTTATAGTTGAATCGAGCGGTTCGACGAGACAAATCCAACGAGCCTAAGATCATCAAATTTTGATATCATTAAGACATCTAAATGCCTAATAAATGGTCCATGATGAAAGGGATCAATATCGCCCATCCATTCAAACCACTCTCATCTTAACCTTGGTCCTTCCCATATTTACAAGCCATGCCACTCTCTAAAAACTATAAATAGGCCCCCATTCTTCACATGGAGAGGAGGAAGAAGAAAGAAGAGAAGGAAAGTATTTGGGAGCTGACTTGCCGCCGACCACCGCCGGACTTCTGTCGACCTCCGTCGGAGTTCTTCCCGACCACCGCCAGTTCGTCGATCACTCTCAGACTTCTGTATGTTCGTCGACCACCATCGGACTTCTGTCGACCATCGTCAGAGTTCTTCCAGACCACCTCTGGTTCATCAATCACTGTCGGACTTCTATCTGTTAGTCAACCACCGCCGGACTTCTGTCGACCACCGTCGGAGTTCTTCCTGTCCACTGCCAAACTTTCATTTGTTCGTCGATCACTGTTGGACTTCCGCCAATCCACTGACCAGCACTGAACTTCCGTCCGTCCGCCGACAACCACTGGAATTCTTCCCGACCATCGTCGAACTTCCAACCGTCCACCCACCACAGCCGGAGTTCTTCCCGACCACCGCCAGACTTTTGCGAGTCCGCCAACCACCGCTGGACTTCCGCCTGTTTTCGATCACCGTCGGACTTCCGCCAATCCATCGACAACCACTGAAGTTCTTCTCGACCATCGCAAAACTTCCGCCCATCCACTGACCATCACCGAATTTTTGCCAGTCCGCCGACCACCGTCGCCAATTACAGTTCTTCCGACCATCGTCGCCGGCTACAGTCCTTTCGATCTCCATTGCTAGCTGACTAGAGTCTTACTAGCCTCTATCATCCGCCGACTATGGTCTTTCCGACCACTATCATCGATTATAGTTTTTTTGACCTCCGTCACCGACTACGTCCTTCCGACCTCTGCCTCCTGCTAACTACGGTCCTTCCAACCACCATCGTTGACTACGGTCCTTCTGACCATTATCGCTAACTACGATCCTTCCGACCATCATAGCTGACTTCTGCTAGTCTGACAACTAGTGCCAAACTTTCGTCCGTCCGTCGACAACCACTGGAGTTCTTCCTGACCATCACTGGACTTCCAACCTACCACCGACCACCGCTGGAGTTCTTCCTAACCACCGCCAGACTTCTGCCAATCCATCAACCATCGACGGACTTCTTCCCGACCACCGCCAACTACGGTCTTTCCGACCACTATCGCCGATTATAGTCCTTCTGATCTCCATCACCGACTACGTCCTTTCGATCTCTGTCACCCACTGACTAAGGTCCTTCCAACCACCATCATTGACTATGGTCCTTCCGACCACCATTGCCGACTATGATCCTTCTGACTACCATTACTAAATGCGGTCCTTCCGACCACCGTCGCTGACTATGATCCTTCCGACCACTGTCGGTGACTACAATCCTTCCGACCTCTGTCGCCCGTTGACTACGTTCTTACTAACCTCCATCGTCCGCCGACTACTGCCTTTCCAACAACCCTCGCTAACTACGATCTTTCTGACCACCCGTCACCCACCAATTACGATTATTCCAACCTCCGTCGCCCGACTACGGTTCTTTTGACCTATGTCGCTCGTTGGCTATGATTCTTCCGACCTCCGACGCCTGACTACGGTCCTTCTGACCTACATCGCCCATCGACTACAGTTCTTCCGACCACTATCACCCGAAAATGATCTTCCAACCTCCGTTGCCAGTCGATTATGGTCCTGCTGACCAAACAAATGCATCAATTCTAATTTCCACCATTTAATACACTCTGTATGATGTATATTTGCTCTATCAAACCAAGGCCTTCCTCCTGAGGAAGGGCCTCATTGTAATCAATTGCAAACATTAGTAGATTCATTCAAACTAGGCTAGGCCCCGTAGTTTTTCTCCTTTTTTGGGGTTTCCATATAAAAATTATGATGTCTCTTATGATTGATGCGCCCATCTTTTCTACCTGTTTGTATGCTGAATTTTCGTATAAAGCTTGGATGCTAAACTTTATATCTCTCTACTATTATGAATATTCCAGGATGCAACAGTTTGGCGTCATTTGTGGGAAAAGATTCATAGCTGGGGAGGGCAAATTTATACAATTTTATATCGCCCCTTAGGTATCAACTAATGATGCATCAATGTCATTGGAATCATATATAGACTGGGGTGCAACCTTGACTGCAACCGTGGCCAAGAAAATTCCTTGAAATCTTCCAACATTTATGATAGTATCTTTGAAAACTATTTTTCATAAAGCTTCTAATAAATGCAAGGATACTTCCAATAAATTATAAGCTATTTACAGTCTTTAATTAGATAAGGTTTTAATCTTGACCTCAAAAAAATAGTAACGGTCTAAAGATAGACCATTCTTCACCTTTAATTCGGGATACATGTGGCATTTGCACACTCTCGATCAAGGCATAATTGATCTCAGGGAGATTTGATCTGACCTCTTCCACACATGTTAACATCATCAAGCAATACTCTGATAAATAACAGTATATAGGTCATATATTCTTGGTGGATAATCTCGACCTCTTCCACACGGGTTAACGTCATCGAGCAACGCTTTGACAAACAACCTCGGATAGGTCATGCATTCATAGTGGATTGTCTCGATCTCCTCCACACAGGTTAATGTCATCGAGCAATGCTCTGACAAATAACATCATATAGGTCATAAATCCTTGGTGGATTATCTTGACATCTTCTATACAAGTTAACGTCATCGAGCAACGCTCTGACAAATAATTTCAGATAGGTCATACATCCTTGGTGGATTCTCTCGACCTCCTCCATACATGTTAACGTCATCGAGAAATGCTCTAACAAATAATCTCAGATATGTCATACATCCTTGGCAGATCCTATCGACCTCCTCCATAAAGATTAACATCAACAAGCAATGTTCTGAGAAATAATATTTGATAGCTCAAATATCCTCAGTTAAACATCTTTGGTGGATTCCATCGATATCTTCCGCATACCATTTTGAAGCTTCTTTCTCAGCTCATTTAAAGAGGATTGAAGATAGTCAGGTCTCCACTCTGTTGACATCATTAGAGTGTCATACGATTGACACAATATTTGACCCCCTCCATCAAATTTCTTGTTATTTACGCCTGTTAGCATACATATCTTCTATCTTTAACAAAATGTAGCCCGATCATCATCAACAGCTCGTCGCTTGATCGTCAAAGTCAGCATATCACCTAATCACTATCAATAGGCTTTCATCGGGCATACTGCCTAACTCCATACATCAAAGGATCGACTTATGATCATCAAATCTTTTCCCGATTATTATCCATCGCCTTCCAAACTTTCACCTGATTGCTGCAAATTACTAAAATTATACCATGTCCGCTTGTTATGATCGGATTTCCTCCCAGGCATTACTACTGCCAAATCTCTCTTCGAAAGAGGCCACTATCATGTCATTTCCAATGTTTGTAGGAAAATCAGGCTTTAATCGCCACCAACATTCTTAGAGCTATCAATCCAAGGGAAAATTTTGGATTAGCATAAGAGAATCATACTTCGTTTGCCACCAACATCCACAAATATATTAATCTGGTATTAAATGACTAAGTTTTTATAGGAATATTGACGGTCTTGCGACTCCTTCAGGACGACCTTCAGACGAAGATCGGAGCCACATCGGAGGACCGGACCTTTACCGAATATTGATGGTCTTGCGACTCCTTCAGGACTACCTTCACATGAAGAAATGAGCCCACACCAGATGATCGAGCCTTTCTGATAACTAAAAAATTTTATTTCTTCTCAGTCTGTCTTCTTGATTTTTTAAAAGAATTAGACCGACTAAAATTTTTTTGCTTTCCTAAGCCTTCAAGGGGAGGGGGGGTATTTATAGTTACTTAAGGGGAAGACAAAGAGTCTTTCTAGAAATTTCTTAAATTAAATAATAATAATAATAATAATAATAATAATAATAATAATAATAATAATAATAATAATATAATTTTTGAAATTTTGAGAGATAAAAATTAATTGTTTTCATTTAATATATATAAAAAGGGAATTTAAAAAGACATTCTAGATTTTTCTAGAAATTTTTTGATTTTTTTTTGAAATTTTAAAAGCCCCTTATTAATTACTTCTATATAAAAAAATATATATCTTTAAATAAGATGGCCTCATAATTATATGAAAGTATTTTATTCTAACAGCATAAGAATCAGATATTTTTAAAATTATAATAAATCATAATGATGCAATTAAAACGGTTATATATTATTAAGTATATACAAAAATTATGATATGTACATATCTCTTATAATAAAAGTAGACCATTACTTTTATAAATAATTAACATCAATGACTAGCGAAAATGATTTAGTTTAAACGGCGGATGACTCTCAACTAAGATTTATTATATTTGTATATTCCGAAAGAACGTTAACCAGTAATTTGCATTTACATCAAATGAAATAGTTATTTAATATAAAAATAACTATAACTTTGTATTAATAATAGTTATAGTAATTATCAGCCACAAGCAGCTCAGAAATGTTCAAATATATATATTTTCAATCTCTGCAAACTTCGACGTCCAAAAATAGGGGCGCGACTAATATATCATCAAAAAATTATCTTGATCGAGTATGAATCTCGAGGCAAATTCAAGTTGAAAACTTTCAAAAATTAAGTATGGGATCATCTGAACTCCGATGTTAGCAAACTATAGTCAAACTAAATATCTCAAAAAGTCAAACTCGACGACACCAAAATCAGTCCAATCTGAACCCAAATGAGCTCAAATCAAGAGTCCAAAGCATATTTGGAAGGTTCAAAACATAATTTAGGAATTTAAATTACCAAACGAATTCTAAACGTGACATGCTTATAATTGAATTGAGCAGTTCAACGAGACAAATCCAACGAGCTCAAGATCACCAAATTCTGATATCATCAAGACATCTAAATGCCCAATAAATGGTCTATGATCAAAGGAATCAATATCGCCGTCCATTCAAACCACTCCCATCTTGACCTTGATCCTTCCCATATTTACAAGCCATGCCACTCTAAAAAAACTATAAATAGACCCTCATTCTTCACATGGAGAGGAGGAAGAAGAAAGAAGATAAGGAAAGAATTTGGGAGCTAACTTGCCGCCGACCACCGCCGGACTTCTGTCGACCACCGCCGGACTTCTGTCGACCACCGTCGGAATTCTTCCTGACCATCGTCAGTTCATCGATCACTCTCAAACTTCTATTTGTTCATCGACCACCATCAGAGTTCTTCCCGACCACCTACGATTCATCAATCATTGCCAGACTTCCCTCTATTCATCGACCACCGCCGAACTTCTGTCGACCCCGGTCGGAGTTCTTCCCGACCATGGCCAAACTTTCGCATGTTCGTCAATCACCACTGGACTTCCGCCAATCCGTCGACCACCGCCAGACTTCCGACTGTCCGTCGATCACCGCCGGACTTCCGCCAGTCCGCCAACCATCGTCGGACTTCCTCCTATCCACCGACCATCGCCAAATTTTTGCCAGTCCGCCAACCACCATTGAACTTCTGCCAGTCCATCGACCATCGTTGTCGATTATGGTTCTTCTGACCATTGTCGCCGACTACGGTCCTTCCGATCTCCTTTGTCCACTGACTAGGGTCTTACTGATCTCCGTCGTCCGCCGACTACAATCTTTTCAACCACTGTTGCCGATTATAGTCCTTCCGACCTCCGTCACCGACTACATCCTTCTGATCTTTGTCGCCAGCCAACTATGATCCTTCCAACCATCATCATCGACTACGATCCTTCCGACCACCATTGCCGTCTATGGTCCTTCTGACCACCATCGCTAACTACGGTCCTTCCGACCACCGTCGTCGATTATGGTCCTTCCGACCACCGTTGGTAACTATGGTCCTTCTAACCTCCTTCGCCTGTTGATTACGATCTTACTAACCATCGTCGTCCGCCGACTATGGCCTTTCTAACAAGCCTTACTAACTACGGTCTTTCTGACCACCGTCGTCCACCGACTACGATTCTTCTGACCTCTGTCGCCAGACTATGGTCCTTTCGACCTACGTCGCCTGTCGACTATGATTCTTCTGACCTCCGTAGCCCGACTGCGGTCCTTCTGACTTACATCGCCCCTCAACTATAGTCATTCTAACCACTGTCACCCGAATACAATCTGATAGGAAATACTTGAGTTCGTAAGCAATCCAAGAGGAAATACTTGAGTTCACAAGCAACTCTAACACAATTGATCAAAAATAGCGAGAAACACCACAAAATCTGAGAGAATTCAACTAGAAGTGATAGATTGCGATCTTGGAAATAAAACAAAGCAAAACTCAAAACAAGATACAAGAGATCCTCAATTCGAGAGACAGTCCTTGAACTCCCTCTAGCTTCGAATGGGTCGCCTCATGTCTCGCCACTGGTACCACGCTAGTGCCTTCCCTTCCAAGCACAGTCCTACCAGTGTTAGTTTCTCCTCCTCCGTCAGCCCGTTGATGGCAAAATATCATTCCACCTTGTAAATCCAACCATGGCCATCCTCGCCCTCAAAGATGGACATCTTCAATTTCCTCACCTTGGGATCTCCTCCGTATCCCCGGTATCCTGCATAACCTCCCATTCCTTGAAGAGGAGGTGCTCCCCAAGTGTCCTGATCGTCCCTCCGACGATTATACCCAAACCCTTCCTCGTATTCCCCTCTTCTCCCTTCAAAATCATCACCCGTGCGGTGAATTTCTTCCCTTCTTCCAATAAAATCAACACCCCTTCGGTCGTACCCCAGGGCTCATCTCCTCTCTAGAAAGCGGCTCTAGAGGCGGCATGTCATCCTCCCCCTCAAGGATCTCCACCTCCGAATTTTTCCTCCCTCGAAACGGGTTCGGATTTCCCCCCACGCCATGGCCATCGGTGGTCTCTCTTACTTCCGATGTCGTCGGATTGGTTTTCATCTCAACTAATTTTTTTAACATCTCTTCCATAACAGTGAACTTTCCTTCCATCCTTTCGTTGTTGGAGGTGATTTGATTTTGAAAATAAAAAAATTTTTCCCTCCAAATTTGATTTTAATTTTCCCTCCAAATTTGATTTTAATTGACCGATTTCGCCTTCCAAGACTTCAACCTTCTTCCCGGCCATCTTTCTTCCAAGAATCACAAGAATTCTTCTTCTGGATGCCCAAAAACTCACTGAAATTTCATGTTTTCAGCCGCCGATGGTCCCAAGATGATGCTCTGATACCAATTTGATAGGAAATACTTGAGTTCGCAAGCAATCCAAGAGGAAATACTTGAGTTCACAAGCTACCCTAACATAATTGATAAAAAAAAGCGAGAAACACCACAAAATCTGAGAGAATTCAACTAGAAATGATAGATTGCGATATTAGAAAAAAGTAAAGCAAAACTCAAAACAAGATTCAAAAGGTCCTCAATTCGAGAGGAGGATCGTCTCTCCCAATTCTCTAGACAATGTTGTCTAGAGCCCAAGCCTCCAAGAAACCCTAATTCCAATTAATCAAAACATATCCTTCCCTAATCCTCTCACCCCCTTTAATACAAAAGATTTCCTAATTTAATTTCCCTCCCAAGCCCTAGCCGCCCACTCCTCTTTAATTTGAATTTGTTTGGACTAGTGGGGCCCACCCAATTGGGTGGATAAGGAAGAGGAGGGGGACTGGTTCCGCCTCCTTTAAACCATCTAAACCGGCCCCCTTGGGCTGGCTGGGCTGGTTCACATTGAACCGACATATCACGATCTTCCGACCTCCATTGCTAGCCGACTATGGTCTTGCTGATCAAATGAACACATCAATTCTGATTTTCCACCATGTAACACACTCTGTATGATGTATATTTGTTATATCAAACCAAGGCCTTCCTCCTAAGGAAGGGTCTCATTTGTAATCAATTGCAAACATTAGTAGATTCATTCAAACAGGGCTAAGCCCTGTAGTTTTTCTCCTTTTCAGGGGTTTCCACGTAAAAATTATGGTGTCTCTTGTGATTGATGCAACCATCTTTTCTACCTGTTTGTGTGCTTAATTTTCGTATAAAGCTTGGACGCTAAACTTTATCTCTCTACCGCCGTGAATATTCCAGGACACAATAATGTTAATTTTATTATTAAATATATTTTGCATTCCTGCTAAAATGGCCACCACTTGACAATACCTAGATAAAAATATTTAGGAAGGTGTAAACTATTTTGAGTTTTGATTGAATATAATGATATATTATCTAAATATAACATTATAATAAATAAATAAAATTAGTTGTAGTGAAAATATAGAGTTAATATGAAATTAATTTTGCATTTTAAGTAAAAATGTAAAATTAATTTATATTTTGAATATAAATTTAAATTAATTTTACGTTTTCATTTTAAACAAAAAATGAGAATTGTTTTTACAATTTTACTCTTTTTATAATTTAAATTATTTTTTCTATTATTTATATTTTTAACATAATTATATAAAAATAGTGCCACTACTTAAAAAATTTGAGCATAGAATTTTACTAGCTGCGCCGCTACCATGTTTTCCATGGATTCAGAACCATCAAACGATGCGGGGACTGGCGACCCCGACCCCGACCCCGACCCCGATACCGACGATCTTCTTCCAATCCGATATCTCGAGATCTCCGACCACGCCAAGGGTTTCGTGGAGCTCCTTGGTCAGCTCAGTCCCTGCCCTCCAATCTCCTTCGCTGAATTCTGCTCCCGCTTCGCGGAACTCGCAGCCCTCGGAGACGATCACATCATCTGCGTCATTGAGGATCCGAAAACTAGTCGGATCGTTGCCACCGGCAGCGTTTTCGTGGAGAAAAAGTTCCTCCGCGGTTGCGGCAAGGTAGGCCACATCGAGGACGTCGTCGTCGACGGCGCAGCTCGCTGCCGCCGTCTTGGGCAGCGAGTTGTGCGGTTCCTTGCGGAACATGCTAGGGTTGCAGGTTGCTATAAAGTTATCCTTGATTGCACCTCGGAACTTAGAGGATTCTATGAGAAGTGCGGTTTCGTGGAGAAGAATGTGCAAATGGCGATGTACTTCCAAGATTGATGTGGATGTATGTAAGTTTGCTGAGTTATTGATCAATGCTTTTTGCCATTTTTCAATTTTGGTTTAAACTAGCTTCTATAGTTTAGTTGGTTTAAAATTTTAGCCGTTTGTTAGCCCTTTATTATGATCAACTTTATCATATAATTGTGTAGTTTCGAGATAAGTTGTTGGTTTTGAATAATTAATTTCTCTCATATTTTTTTTCTATAGATGCATTCAACCTCGTTTATTAGTTTTGGACTTGAAGATAATGGGGAAGAAATTAAAAAATAAAGTAAAACGTTTTCCTAGGATTAGATGGGGGCATTTAAAGAATATTAACAAAAATATTTTTGAGAGTAAGATTTTAGATCTTAAGATTTTGTCTGTGCATGAGGATGCTAATGTTATGTGGGAAAAAGTGGCTAGTAATATTAATAATATTGCAAAAGATGTGCTTGGAGTTTCAAAGGGAAAAGCTCCTAATAGTAAAAATAGTTGGTGGTGGAATCCAAATGTGCAAGAAAAGATTAAAAATAAGAAGATTTGTTATAAAAATTGGTTTAATTGTAAAAATTTTGATAATTGGAATTTATATAAAGAGGCACGTAAGGAATCTAAGAAAGCAATATGTGATGCAAAGAGTT
Organism: Dendrobium chrysotoxum; assembly: GCA_019925795.1. NCBI lineage: Eukaryota > Viridiplantae > Streptophyta > Magnoliopsida > Asparagales > Orchidaceae > Dendrobium > Dendrobium chrysotoxum. The sequence goes on from CM034308.1 coordinate 15,376,323, forward strand.
TAGCTTTTAGTGATTTATATAATAGATTAGATACTAAGGAGGGAGAAAGATATATGTATAAGCTAGCCAAACAAAGAGATAGGAGTAGTAAGGATTTAGTTCAAGTGAAGTGTATTAAGGATGAAGATCAAAAAGTACTTTTTTTAGAAGATGATATTCAACAAAGGTGGATGAGATATTTTGCTAAACTTTTTAATGAAGAATGTGAAAATAAAATTGACTGTAGTGACCTTAGCACCTTAATTGAAAATAAAGATTTCTGTTTTTATCGGCGTATTAGTAAAACCGAAGTTAGAGAGGCTTTAAAGAAAATGAAGGGTGGAAAAGCTGTTGGACCTGATGATATTCCAATAGAGGTGTGGAAATGCTTAGGAGATGAAGGAATTTCTTGGCTTACTAAACTTTTTAATACTGTTTTGAAGGCTAAAAAGATGCCAGATGAGTGGAGAATGAGTGTGTTAATCCCTATTTTTAAGAATAAAGGTGATGCACAAGATTGTGCGAATTATAGAGGAATTAAGTTAATGTGTCATACTTTAAAACTATGGGAACGAGTTATGGAGCATAGGTTGCGGCGTGATACTAATGTTTCTCAAAATCAATTTGGATTTATGCCGGGTAGGTCTACTATGGAAGCCATACATTTATTAAGAGGTTTGATGGAGAAATATAGAGAGAATAAGGAGGATTTACATATGATATTTATTGATTTAGAAAAAGCATATGATAAAGTTCCAAGAGAAGTGCTATGGAGAGTTCTTGAAAAGAAAGAAGTTAATAACGCTTATATTCAAATCATTAAAGATATGTATGCAGGAGCTATTACTTGTGTTCAAACACAAGGTGGTTTGACCAAGTATTTTCCTATTTCGGTTGGATTACACCAAGGATCAGCCTTAAGCCCATATCTTTTTGCTTTAGTCATCGATGTTCTCACTAGACATTTGCAAGAGGATGTACCTTGGTGTATGCTTTTTGCTGATGATATTCTTCTTGTTGATAAGACTAGAGAGGGAGTTGAAGGTAAACTAGAATTGTGGAGGTCAACCTTAGAGTCTAAAGGTTTTCGCTTGAGTAGATCTAAAACGGAATATATGGAGTGTAATTTTAGTAATAATAGACCTAGTGAGGGCATTGTGACTTTGGCCGATCAAGTCATTAATAAGAGTACACGTTTTAGATATCTTGGATCTATTGTTCAGAGTGATGGTGATATAGATGGGGATATTATCAGCAGAATCCAAGTTGGATGGTTGAAGTGGAGGAATGCATCGGGCTTATTGTGTGATAGAAAAGTACCCCTCAAACTTAAGGGAAAATTCTATAAGATGGTGGTGAGACCTGCAATGCTTTATGGTGCTGAATGTTGGCCATTAAAAGAGAAGCATAATTCTAAGTTAAGTGTTGCAGAGATGAGGATGCTCAGGTGGATGAGTGGCTTTACCCTTAGAGATAGGATACGAAATGAGCATATTCGTGAAAAGGTTGGAGTAGCTCCAGTGGAAGATAAGATTAGAGAGAGTCGCCTTAGATGGTTTGGTCACGTAAAACGACGGCCTCCCGATGACCCGGTTAGGAAAGTAGAGGTCTTAGATTTGACTTATGTTAAGAAAGGTAGAGGTAGACCTAAAAAGACTTGGTTAGAAAATATTAGAAATGATCTTTCTTTATTAGATTTAAACGAGAATTTGACTTTTAATAGGACACAATGGAGAAAAAGGATTCATGTAGCCGACCCCACGTAGTGGGATAAAGGCTTGATGTTGTTGTTGTTGTTGTAGATGCATTCAACCTCCTGCATCGGGAGCCTGGGTCCAATTTAGAGTGGTGAAAAAACTTTAGAAAACAAAAGTGGCTAGGAAAATTCGAGTTATTTATTCCTCTAATGAGTATTTATACATAAAACTACATATAGAATAATTGGAAATAACTGAATATATTAACTCATAAAAAATATGTTTATCAACCTTTAGCCCCCTTTACGGCTTATTGGATGGGTCGGTACAATGCAAGTAATATGAGTCTTCCTTCATTCCTTTCTTGTACATGGATCCGTGGAAGAGTTGTTTTCTTACTTGGACGAGTGATCCATGGAATTGGATTTGATGTTTGTAAGAAAAATTTTATGTATATGAGAAAAATTTTGAAGAGTTATATATTGATACGTGTGATACAAAGTAGAAGTGTGTTGATATGTTGATCATTATTGCCTGGTGACGGTTCCGTGGCTTGAGCTTGTTGGAGACTTTGGTTAGGCTTATTCCTCTTTGCATAAACTTGAAGGGGTACGTTGATTAGAATTTGCGTAGTTGGGATGTCAAGATGGAAAAATTTATCTTATAGTTGGTTGTTCTCCCTCTGAAGATGAGTTTGATTGAAAAAAATTCACTTTTCATCAAATATGACATCTTTTGAAATGAAGAAATTTTTAGTGAATGATTATGACACATATCTATTTTTAGTGGAGAAATACCCAACAAAGACATATTTGAGTGCTATAGGATCAAGCTCATCCCAATGTTGCTTATGGATTTGGTCATAAGCAATACACCCAAATATTTTTTGAGAAAATTTTGAGAAGAAGTTGTTTGTAGGGAAGAATTTCACAAGGTAGTTCAGGGGACTTTTGAAGTAAATTACTCTTGAGGGTAGATTAATCATATATGTGGTGATTAGGAATGTTTCTCCATAAATCTTTATGGAACTTTATTTTGAAAAAAGAGAGGATTTTTGATGACTTCGAGAAGGTGATGGTATTTTCTTTTTATCATCTCATTTTGTTGGGGGATGTCAAGATGGGAGGATTGTTGAACGATGCCTCATTTATTTAAGAAAGAAGATAAACTTTGGTTATAATAATCATAATGCGAAATGTTTGATGTCATCTTTAAATTGATTTTTTATTATATCACTAAAGATCGTGAGGGTAAAGCCGACACCAATTTTTTGTTTGATAATATATATCCATGCCATCTGAGTACAATCATCAATAAAAGTGATAAATGTTATGGATTCTTGAGGGTCCTTACATATCATAGTGAATTAATATGAAAAGAGTAGATCTGGAATCACTTTTAGTAAAAGAAATACAATGATGTTTTATTATTTTATAAGTCCCATTATAAAAGTCTTCATTTTGAACATTCATCAAATACAAGAAAATATATATTGTAAGATTTTAAAAGAGGGATGCCTTAGCCTATAATGATATTCTCAAATGATTTTTGTATTGAGAATGAAGGTTTTTGTATTCAAGAATGTATAACACATCATTTTCTTTATCTTTAGCTTGCCCAATTATTTTCCTCATATTGAGGTCCTAAAATAATTTGTGAAAAATGTTACCTTGTAGTTGTGTTATTTAGTCTTTTTATATATTGATAGAATATTTACTGCAAAGTTAGGAATAAGTAATACATCGTTGAAGGTAAACGCTAGAAAAACAAGAATATTCCTTTGATCTACGATAGTTGTTAGTGAATCATCAACTATTTATATTTTTCTATTAATGGGCAGGGTTTTTAGGTTTGGAAAAAATTAATAAAGTGTTTCATATGATCACTAGCTCTTAAATCTAGGATTTAGATGTGAGGGGAATTTGAGATATCAAAAACACAAGAATTAGAATTCATACCATTTTGGGTTAGAAAGTATGACTCAAATAATTTTTCTAGAGAGTTGAGAAAGTTCTTGAGTTTATCAAATTTTTATGAGTTGAGCCTTTCTAATTTCAAATGGCAATTTTGCTCTTTTGAGTGACCTCTTTGTTTTCACCATAATCTTCGAGCTTTCCATGAAATTTTCAATATTTTTCATTGATTTGTTCTTTTTTCTTGCAGTAGTTGCACTGGAGATTTCCTTTGAGAGAAGATTTTAGCCCCTCTTTTTGGGAAGAAGTAATGACAAATAGTTCTTTATCTTGAGCTTCCATGGTCATTATAACGGATGTTTCTGAGGTTTTGTTGTTAAGCATTTCCATCATTCTTTCTTCTTTGGCTCATGTAATTGAGAAGACTTCATTCAGAGATGGTAGAATTTCTCAGCTTAAATTAAATATCATTTGGTCGAATTTATTATCATGTTTTGTAAGAAACTCAAAAAACTCTTTCGCTTTCTACAAACTGCTTGAGAATCATTGCATTATTACTACATGTCATGTCTCTAGTTCAAGCCATTAAACATTCATTGCATTAAAATATTCTTTGATAGGAATATTACCTTGCTTGGTTGTTAATATCTTAGTTTTGATTTCATAGATGAGGGCAACATCCTTTAACTTATGATTACGTTTGTTTGACGGCATCTCAAGCGCCTTTTGCAGTTGTTAGGAACATATATGACCCACTAATTTAAGAAATCACAATATTCATAACCATGTCATGATTATGGAATTTGTTTCATTCGAAAGTGCGAACGTTGAGTCTTTTGGCTATGGAGAGATCCATAGGATGATGGATTTTTCCCTTTCTTTTTAGAAAGGCGTCTTCACACATTAGTACCAGTTCATGTAATTTCTTCTATTCAAGGAATATGGGGCATATTGCTTATGAAGCTCTCAATTAGTCTGATTTTTTTCATTCATGATTGTTGACTTTTTAGAAGGAAAGTCAAAGAAGCCGGTCATGATGAAGAGAGAAAAGAATAAAAGTGAGGTTGAACAAAGGCTGAAATAAAAGATAACCCTAAGCTTCCTCTAATATCATGTAGAAAAGATGAAATGTCTAGAAAAGTTTGAGTTGTTTATTCCCTCAATGGGTATGTATACATAAAATTACATAAAGAATAATTAAAAATAATTAAATATAATATCTCTAAAAAATAATATGCTCATCAACTGGTTGCCTCCTTTAGAGCTCGCCGGATGCACTAATTGGCACCACATGAGTAATCAGAGCCTTTGTTCTATTCTTGTATATGGATCCGTAAGAGAGGTGTTTTCTTACTTGAACGAGTGATTTGTGGCTTCTGCTTTCCTCCCAAGCATTTTCTTTGACCCCACTAGGCCTGTTGGCCTTTGGTCCCCACTAGGCCCTTCGGCCTTTCAACAAAACCTATTCCATGCCCTCCAGCCACATCAGTGGTCTTCATGCCTTCATATCTAGCCAATGTAACTTCGTTTACTTCTATGTCATATGACATAACCTAAGTTACACAAGGATTCCCATAGGTAACAAATATCAATGATAGACCAGTGGGTTATGGAATCCATTTGTCCTAATGATTTTATGCATCCGTGACAGTATCTTTGGCTACAAAAGCATTGAAATTCTACCCGAATGTCACAAATCCATCATCATATTGTTTGACTTGGAGTATGTAATTCCTGCTTTAATGCCATGCAATTCCTGTCTGAATTTGGAATGTGCAATTATTCCATTATTTTCTATGCACCAAAGCTTCTATAATGCTGTTGCTCAGTAGAAAGTAAATATTTTCATATTAGCAATAGTGTTACTTTGTAAGAAATGGAGCAGCTTCCCTATTGTGGTATACTAAGCATCTATATGAAACTGCGCTCTCCATCTGTCCCACAATTCTTTTGACCTCAAATGCATGCTGACTTAAAGTTTCTGTATTATTGCGGAACAGTAGTTTATCATTGAATGCCAATTTTTTGCATTGAGGAAGGCCCTAAAGACTATTCCCTCCGCAATCATCCAGACGAACATTTAATTTTAGGCCCACATTATTCGACTTCCAAAATCATTGATAGCTTGTATTATCTGAAAGACTACTAACTAGGAGGCATTTAGATTGGAACTGCTATATTGATACAGAGATATTAGGAAGAAACTTGGCTAATTTTTATGACGGTATATGTTGATGCAATACTTGCATAGACAAATGCATTCTCTCTCTCTCTATATATGCAGTAACAATAGAAAGGGAATAAAGAGTTTGTTACAGAGCATAGGCGTTTTATCTATCAGTGGCTGTGATCAGCTGGTGTGATTATATCTGTATGGTTGATATTAATTTATAGAGATAGTAGCTGCTGTTGTGTGAGTATATTTGAGCATATGTGGTTATTACCTTCCCTCAAGTGTATGAGCCAATGATTGGATCGTCAACTTACCAGGTAGCTTTTGAAATTGAGTAGTGGAGAGGGCTTGTGTGAAAATGTCAACGGTTTGATCATGAGAATTGATATGAAGACCATTATCTATTTGGATAGAATGTGTTCTTGATGATGGTTGGTGGTGGGATTTAGAATTTTGGATCGTTGAAGTGATCAATTGGTGGATGAGGGGCTCTTCTAAGTTAATTAGAAGAGTATGACTTAATTTGATGGAGTTAATTTAAGTAGGGGGTTAAATTTATAGAATGTGGATGGTAGTCCAACACTTTCTGCAATTTATCCAGAAAATTCGATCTTCTATCTAATTGTTCTTCCTCTCTAGAACTCCAAATACAGTGAACTTGTACTTGATTTATAGGTGAGGATATTGTTAGAAATCAGAGGTTTGAGAAGAAAAGCTTGTCTTTATTGCATAATTTCTACCCTATTTATAGATCTATACAAGATATCTCAACGAGGAAACAATAAATTACAGATTTAATGCATAAAATCTCTAATATCGTCTTTCCTAAATTATTTCCTTCATTATGGAAAGAAGCAATTATCTCTGGCGTGATCCATGAGAGCTTCCCACGGATTGTTTTCTGTGGCCGTCGGATCCTTTGCACTAGGAACGGCTGGATTTCAACACTCTCCCTCAAGCTGGGAAATATGGATCTATCATTCCCAACTTGTCAATCATTCTGAGAAAGGCCGAGTTGTACAATCATTTGGTAAGGATATCTGCAAGTTGATCTTTTGATGAGACATGGTTGATACATATTAGACCGTTGTCAAATTTTTCTTTAATGAAATGTCTGTCAACTTCTATGTGTTTGGTCCTGTCGTGCTGGACTGGATTGTGGGCTATGCTGATTGCTGACATGTTGTCACAATGTAGTTTTATGGGATCATTTCACTTAATCCTTAGATCTTCTAGAATCATCTTGATCCACAGTAGCTCACATATTTCTAGGGCCATAGCTCGATATTCTGCTTCTGCATTGGATCTTGCCACCACGTTCTGCTTCTTGCTTCTCCATGTGACTAGGTTTCCTCCAAGGAAGGTGCAATATCCAGAAGTAGATCTTCTGTCTACTGGTGATCCTGCATAATCAGCATCAGTGTATGCCTCTAGGGTTAATTCTTGGTCTCTTCTAAAGAGAATCCCTTTTCCTGGGTTGCCTTTAAGGTAGTGTAGTATTCTTTCTACTACTTGCATATGGACCTGCTTTGGAGCTTGCATAAACTGACTCACCATACTGACATCAAATGCTATGTCTGGTCTTGTGTGGGGAAGGTAAATCAATTTTCCTATAAGTTTTTGGTAGGCTCCTTTATCTACATCTGGTTCTTCTTTAGCTTCTCCCAATTTGAGATTCTATTTTACTGGTGTTGGTGCTGGCTTACAGGCTAGTTTCCCTGTTTCTTTTAAAAGATCTTTAATGTACTTTTAATGTGAGATGAAGATTCCTTTGCTGGAGTGAGCTACTTCGATTCCAAGAAAGTATTTTAGTCTACCAAGTTCTTTGATGTCAAATTCCTTGGTAAGACTTTTCCTTAGACTTTCTTTCTCCTTTTCATTTCACGATAATATCATCTACATATACTAGCAATATTGTGACTCCCCCTAAGTCTGAGTGCTTAAAGAATATGTATGATCCCCATGGCTTTGTTTATACTCATTAAGGATCATAAACTTAGAGAATCTTTCAAACCAGGCCCTTGGTGATTGTTTGAGCCCATATAGAGCATTTTTTAATTTGCACACCTTATTACCTCCAGAATTTTTCTTAAATCCTGGTGGTATTTCCATAAATATTTCTTCTTCCAGGTCCCCATGTAGGAATGCATTTTTTAGATCCAATTGTTTCAGATGCCAATTGTACTTAGCTGCTATTGAGAGTAGAATTCTGACAGTGTTCATCTTGGCTACTGGTGCAAAAGTTTCTTGGTAGTCAATGCCATATGTCTGAGTGTAACCTTTCACCACTAGTCTTGCTTTGTATCTTTCCAGTGTGCCATCAGCTTTGTATTTTACAGAGAACACCCATTTGCAGCCGATCGATTTTTTCCTTGTCGGTAGATTGATGATTTCCCATGTCTTGTTCTTCTCTAGGGCCTGCATTTCATCTTTCATGGCATTTTTCCAATTTACATTAGATAAGGCCTCAAAAATATCCTTAGGAATATGGATATCTTCTAATGTAACAAAAAATTTTTTGTGTAAGGATGAGAAGTTGTTGAAGGATGTAGAGTTGGTTATAGGGTATAGGGGAGGTGGTGAGCTTACCTTATTTCCAGGAGATGGTTCGAATTCTTGGATCTGCTTTGGAGCACAACTTGAGCTTGTACGCCTGGAGTAAACTTTCCCAAATCTAATGACAACTTTATCATTTGTTTCTCTATCCTGGGTTTCAGGTGGATTGGTTTGAGGTGGTGGAGGAAGGTCGAGAGGTGCTAGTTCATTTTTCTCATCTTCCTCAAGTTTAGTCTCCCCCTGAAGATGAGATTTTGAAAAATATGAATTTTGTTCATCAAAGGTAACGTCAATAGAGACAAGGGTTTTTCTTGTGGGTGGATGATAACACTTATAACCTTTTTGGGTAGCTGAATAACCAACAAAGATGCATTTGAGTGCTCTTGGATTTAGTTTTTCTCTATCCTGACTGTGAATATGAACATAGGCAGTGCATCCAAAGATTCTGGGTGTAAGATTATGATGGGTTCGAAACTCAGGGTAGAATGAGGACAAAATCTCCATTGGAGTTTTGAGTCCTAGGGTTGTTGAAGGTAGTCGGTTTATGAGATAAGTTGCAGTTAGGAGAGCTTCCCCCCAATAGGATTTGGGTGTATTATAGTGAAGTAGGAAAGCTCGGGTGGAGGCTAGAAGGTGACCATTTTTTCTCTCTGCAACCTCATTTTGTTGTGGGGTGTGAACACAGGAGGACTCATAGATGATCCCTTCACTTTGGAAGTAGGAGGAAAGTGTTTGGTTGAAATAGTCTTTAGCATTATCGGAGCGAAATCTCTTTATTTTTACCTCGAATTGATTTGTGATCATGGTATGAAAGATGGGAAAAATGGTGCTAACATCAGATTTATTTTTAAGGAGATAGATCCAAGAGACTTTAGTGCAATCATCAATGAATGACACAAACCAGCGTGCCCCAGAAATATTGGGGATTTTTGAGGGTCCCCATATATCACTATGAATAAGGTAGAAAGGAGTATTATATCTCTCATTTTTGTTTGGAAGGAGGTTCTTTTATGTTTAGCTAACTCACAGGTCTCACAATGAAAATATTTATTTTCTAATTTCTGAAAAAGCTGTGGATACATATGTCTTAGGACATCAAAAGATGGGTGTCCTAACCTATAATGATGAAGCCAAACAGTGGAATTCTTATCAAGTAGGGATAATATAGAGCAGCTATTTTTAGATTTGTTTGGTTCTTTCAGGTAGTACAGTTCTGCTTTCTCCTTAGCAAGTCCAATCTTCTTCCCCGATCTCTGGTCCTGAAATAAGCAATAAGTGGGGTTAAATAAGGCTTGACAGTTATGATCATTGGTAAGTTTTTGTATTGATATTAGGTTTGTGGATAATTGAGGTACGTGGAGCACATTTTTTAGGGTGAGTGAGGGAGATAATGTTATGTCTCCTTGGCCTGCTACCGTAGTAAGAGAACCATCAGCAGTGATGATTTTCTTGTTGTTTGGGCAAGGAGTGTAGTTAATGAAGTGGGTAAGTGAATGAGTCATGTGATATGTGGCTCCTGAATCAATGATCCATGATTCCTTTAAATAATTTCTAGAGGCACTTAAACTAATAGAAATTGGAAATTACCTGAGAGTGCTAGTGAAGAAGATGCATTTGATTTTTCAAGAGATACCAGGAGTCGTTTCAGTTTATCAATATCTTCTTTATTGAATTCTCCAAACCTGGACTGTGCTTCTGGGTTTGGCTGACTTGTAGTGTTGTTGGCATGCGACGTGCTCCTTGTTTCATTTCTTTGATTCCACTCCTTACTGGGGGATTTTCCATGTATTTTCCAACACATTTCCTTTGTGTGTCTTGACTTCTTACAATAACTGCACCAAAGTGAGTCTTTGTCTTTAAATTTTGAGGAATCTTTACCTTTCTCCTTCTATGATGATTCTTTGTTCATCACCATTGCTGAACTTTCAACGACCTTTGGTTCTAACATTACTCCTCGCCGGCTTTCTTCTGCGCGGATAAGAGAAATAGTTTCGTTAAGTGATGGCGTCTCCTCTTTGCCGAGGATCTGGACTCTAACTTGATCAAATTCTGCATTTAGTCCTGCAAGGAAATCATAAACTCTATCTTTTTCAATAAACTTCTTTAAGATCGCAGCATCTTCTGGACATCGAGTTTCTATGCATCAATAGTGATCAAGTTCTTGCCATAAATTTTGTAGAAGGGTGGCATACTCCGTTACAGTCTTACTCTCTTGCTTTGTGCTTCCAACTTTGACTTTAATTTCAAAGATTTGAACCGCATCACGAGCTTTGGAGAAGGTCTGTCTGGCAGCATCCCATATGTCCTTTGCAGTGGAAAGGAACATAAATGTATCGTTGATTTCTGGAGTCATGGAATTCCACAACCATGACATAATCATGGAGTCTGCTTCATCCTATGCCCCAAATTTAGAATCTCCTTCTTTTGGTCCTCCTCCAAGGAGGTGGTGTATTTTCCCATTCCCCTTCAAGTAGGTCTTCACAAATTGAGACCACTTTAGGTAGTTCTTCCCATTTAGACGATAGGAAGGTTGCATGCTTTGGAGGTCACCTCATCCTTGGTGCACCATTGACTCCTCAGTTTGGTCAATGCTCTGGGAGGAATTAATTTCTGACATTATAATGTCGAATGATAGTAATTAAGACTATCGATATGATCTTGGTTTGCAATGAAGGCTTTTCGAAAAAATTTTCTGGTCGACAATAAAGGTCGATGAAAAGGGATTTTTTTTAACTACTAAAACACTTCTCGGTTTAATAAACCGAATCAGCCAAGCCTTGAAAAAGGCTCGGATCGGGACCAGATAGGGCACAGGGCAAGGTTCTGCCTCTCAAGTCGCAAGAGCACGGGGCCATGTTCCGATCGGTTCCTTCGTCGCTCGTCTCCCGCACGATCGTAGCTAGGGCTTCCGCACGATTGCTTTTCTGCCGCACGATTGGCGTCGTCTTCCGCACGATTGGCGTCGAGCGTTTGAGGGTTGGCTTCCAAGCATCTAGCTTCTTCGTCTTCTTTCTTCCTTCCGAGCGTCGAGCCTTCTTGCGTCTTCCTCTCTTTATTTCGTTCCTGTCTCTGATACCATGTTAGAAATCAGAGGTTTGAGAAGAAAAGCTCGTCTTTATTGCATAATTTCTACCCTATTTATAGATCTATACAAGATATCTCAACGAGGAAACAATGAATTACATATTTAATGCATAAAATCTCAAATATCCTCTTTCCTAAATTATTTCCTTCATTATGGAAAGAAGCAATTATCTCTGGCGTGATCCATGAGAGCTTCCTACGGATTGTTTTTTGTGACCGTCGGATCCTTTGCAGTAGGAACGGTTGGATTTCAACAGATATCTACTTTAATTTTGGAGAGTTTGGTAAGGAATGAGAGGATTTGGTAGGTCTAATGTGCTCTGAAAGTGGTGCTGGTCAGTTTTGTCCTAACAGAGCAAGGTTGGGAATTTAGTTGTGATTTTCTATGAATTTGATGGAATTCAAAATTTCCACTTAGAATTATTCAAGGACTTTCCAAGATGATATTTGGAAGGTTTGGGATTTTTTGTGGAGTTTTAATTTTTTTTGTTGATTGAAAACTAGTTACAGGACTTGAACAACAAATATAAAATAAGACTAAGGCTGAAGTGTTCTATAGAATTTTGATTAGAAAACCTCTAAAAAAATTTTGATGGAGTTTTATAGAGTTTAGGTTAGTCAAATCTTGCAAGAGTGCAATTAGTCTAACAAAATAAGAAAATTTGGCCAAGCCTCACAATGGGTATTTGACTTGGACTTAGAAGGATGGAAAATGATTTGAATTTTTCTAAGATGGAGAACGAATAATAGAACAGAATTTCAGAAGATTGCAGTGAAAAAAAATGAAGAAAAATTAAAATTCTACTCACTAAAGTAGAAGTTCAATAGGAAGATGTTCTTTATTGTACTGAGTCATGTATCATATACTAATTGTTATTATAGTGACACAACTTCTCATTACATCAGATACTAGCTATAGATAATTTCTAAGAACAACTTTTTAGCTTAATTAATGATCAAAGTAAAAGGTAAAAAAATGATTAAATACAGAAGTTAAAACATTGCAATCAACTACATTAAATTAAGCTCATACATTCCACAATTATTACTACCAACCAATCTTGTCAGTACAACGAAATACAGACAACAAAAAGAAGACTACAAATCATTACTTCTCATTAAGCAACATACATATGCGTGTTTGGAGTTGGGTTTGATTAGGACAACAATAAAAGTAAATTCAAACTCATACTGGAGGTCTTACCAGCCCGTTCTATTTAAAAACTTCCTTCTCATGCCTCCACACAATAACTTCTTCATACATTTCTTATAGATGTCCAAAATAAATCATTCCTCAGTTGAATCTCATGGACAGTAAAGAATAACATGCTCAAGATTAAGCGGTGGCCTTTCAACAACGGCTGAAATCCCGCATTCTCTTTCACTTTGTATCTCATGATACCGCATCTGAAGAAAGTTAGCGCCAACCAGATGCCAATCTTATTCCAAGAACTTCCCTTCTATCTTATTCCAAGAACTTCCTTAACAATTTTTTTATTTGGAAGCATTCAAGAAATCTCCAGTCCTGTTAGCGTTTATCCTCATTGTTTCAGCATGCAAATACTAGAGCAAATGATCTCTATCATCTATCCAAACATGCATGCAACACTAAAATATTCATTTGCCTTCACCTTTAGTTCTAGTGGACTATCAAAATTCCTTTCCGTACAATCATGCAATTGTGAGCTTGTAATATCTAAGATTTCTTTCGTGGGGACGCCTTGAGGCTTCTCAAAATTAAGCCAATGCATTATGAAGAAAAAAATCAAAACTGAAGTACTCAAGTTTTTTGCAAAACTAACCTAATAGAAGCAACTCCACGTAATATTTAACTCCACTGCTAGAAGCATTACTTTATAGCAGAACTTATAGGAGCCACAAATTATTACTAAAATATAAAATTCATTTATGCAAAAATATTAATGGTAACTTAGGCTTCATTTGAGACGGGCTTTCTGACTGCTTCTTAAAGCAATTTTCTAGTACAAAAAGCTACTTTAAGAAGCAGTAAGAAAGCCGTCCCAAACGAAGCCTTAATCTCTTTCATCTGCCACAACAATAGTTAATTTGACATACTGCTATACAACTCATCTAATGAGACAAATTTATGCCAATAGTAACATCAAAAAAATGACTTTACAGAACTATTAGACAACAGTTATGGAATCCTATGCTACAAATATAAAAATTAGTTCTTCATCCATAACTCAATACTTGCCTTGCTCAATTTTCAAAAGTCTGTTCCATTATGACAAAATGTAGTTAGTTATTTAGTATTAGATTTTAATTAACTTACGCTAACTCTACTGTTATATCATTGATTATTCGAGATAATTAAGTTAAATAATCTATAATATTTAGATTATTTATAGAATAAAATTTTAAATCAATTTATTTTAATTTCATTTGATTATTTAGAAACTGCTACACTACTAAAATTATTTCACTTTTACTATTAAAGCTACAAACCCAATGCCTTTAATACTTGATTCAGCCTTTAATAAGTTTTGCAAAATTATTTAAAAAAAATTTTAAATGTCAAAGTTGCCCGTTTGTTGGACGACTTATACACTACCCAAAGTCACCCGTTGATCGAGCGACTGGTAGATGACTCACAATAGCTGAGTCCTTAGCCAATCGTTCGTCAATGGGCGACTTTGGCTAGTTCTAAATTTTTTTTAAGTAGCGAATTAAATTACATATACTTACCGATAATTACATTAAAAATTTACCCTTTGTTTTATTAAGGTGACAGTGATTATGTTTAGCTACATTTTTTTGTTTGGGAGTGTTAGGGTAGTAGAATTGATGAATAATATTGTGATCATTTAGAAAATTTTGAAGATGGTTACTGCCGTATTTACCTCTGCCATTTAAGCGAAGAAATTTGATGTGAGTTTTGAAGTGCTTTTCAATCGTAAGAGTGAATTGAATGAATTTGTGTCATTTTAATTTGTTCATCATGGGGAAAACTTAAGAAAAATAGGAGAAATTGTCAATAAATGATAGGCAGCATTTGTAAAATTGAAAAGTATTAGAGAAGTTCCCCCATACATCAGTGTGAATAGGTTCCAAAATCTTATAAGATTGTGCCATAGTCTTAAAGCAAATGATAGTTAATATATATATATATATATATATATATATATATAAAAGACGCAAATGATAGTTTGTGATTTCATGGCAGAGCTATAGGAATTATAGAAAACATGATTAAAAGGAATACATAAGGTTTTGTGTTACTTGGAAATCAGAATGAAATTGTTGGAATGACCAAGTTGATTGTGCCATAGATTAGTTGGTGAGGGCTGGAATTGCAAAGCAATATTGAGAGATAGAGTTTAGTGAGATTGGATAGGGTACATACCATTATGGTTGTGGCCCATGAGGATGACTTGATTTATCGTCATATCCTTGATGCAAAAATCATCGATGTCAAAGGAAATAGAACAGTTAGTATCGTCTATGAGTTTATTAAATACAGGAAAATTATGGGAAATATTTGAAATGTGGAGTTTAGTGTGATTGGATAGGGTACATACCATTATGGTTGTGGCCCGTTAGATTGACTTGATTTATCATCATATCCTTGATGCAAAAACCATTGATATCAAATGAAATAGAATAGTTAGTATTGTCTATGAGTTTATTGAATAAAGGAAAATTACGTGAAAGATTTGAAATGTGGAGTTTGGGGAGGATGAGTTACGATGAGGAGTAGGTAAGATGCTTTGTCCGGTATTGAAAATGGGTATAATAGACCAACACTGGATTTGCCCTTTTGATGCGGTGAGGGTTGTTGAATTTGTTTGAGGTGGACAATTAGATGGATAGTTGCACTAGAATCGACATACCAATCTGTGGATGGTGTCCGTTATAGAGTAAAGAGATCGATCAATGAGATCTATGTATGCGGGGAGCTGTGCCGAGGTTGGAATGATGCCAACAAGCGATGGTAGTGTCCTGTTTGTGGGGTGAGTATGTTTGGCCTCCTCGAGTGTGCATAACTGAATAATCCTCTTGTTTGTAGTGTGGAGCATCCCTATGGCCACGACCTCTCGTGGAAGAGTTACTACCTCGCCCACGAGATGTAGTTAGTGAAGTTGAGAATTCGTGATAGGGTGTTCCGTATCAATTTCATTTGTTATATTGATCTCTTTGCTACATATAAGAGAGTATAGGTAATCGAGACTGAAGGGAGTAAACTTGGTGTGTATTGAAGTTTTGAGAAGTTTTGAAGGATTAATAGATAGATGATAGATCATTGAGAATGTAGATGATAATGTTTTCATTGTCAATATGAGAGTGAGCAGCTGTGATATTGTCTATTAGGGATCTAATTTCAGAGAGATATTAAGTCATTGTTTGATTTTTGATAGAGATGTCATGGAGCTATTCTCTAGTTGAATGACTCCTGAATGTAGACTAGAGTCATTTTTTTGATGGTCATCTATATATTGAGTTAGGAATTAAATTTGAGGATGTAGGAAGGATGGAGACTGTTATAGTGGAGTATAGAGCAGTTGCAAGATTTTGATCAAAGAGCAACCATATGTTGTGTTCAAAATTGTGAGCCTACTTTCAAAGTTCCTATTTTGTTTAGTTGGACAATTGATAGATCCATCCAAAGCCTTTAAATCAGCTGGCCTTGACTATTTTTAGCATTTGCGATATCCCAGAATGGGGTAGTTATCACCAGTGAGTTGTGTGTTGGCTATGCATTGGATATTGTGTAACACTCCAAACTCTTAACTATCGAGATATTGTATGCTTTGGCCTAAGGGTCTCACGGTTTTGTGATGTTGGTGCAATTTTCCAGAAGGTCACCCATCCCAAGTTTTCTCCGAGATGAGCACGCTTAACTGCGGAGTTTTTTTAATGAAATTCCAACCATTACACCAAAAGGCGCATCGATGTTTAAGAGTTTAGCTTTTACTTAAGGGGTTTCACAATCTCTCCCACATAAGTAACCGACGTCCTCGTTAGTATCCCTATCTCAGAATCATCCACAGGCAGATAGGATTCTAGAGGTGGCCCCTTCAAGTTCAAGTGGTGACTCCTGTCACGTAGCACTTTGTCCATACAGGGTTCAAGAGGTGGCTGCATGACGCAACACTTTGTCTTGTATGATACTTAGTTCCCATCTTCTGGCTGATGTATTGCTCTGATACCATTTGTAACAGTTCAATTTCTTAACTATCGAGATATTGTCCTCTTTGGCCTAAGAGCCTCATGATTTTGTCCTGTTGGTGTAGTTTTCCAGGAGGTCACTCATCCCAGGATTTCTCCGGGATGAGCACGCTTAATTGTGGAGTTTCTTAATAAAATTTTGACCATTACACCAAAAGGCGTATCGATGTTTAAGAGTTTTTCTTTTACTTAAGGGATTTCACACATTGAACATCAAGAATTTGAGAGATAAGGAAATGATGGTACCATTGATTTTAATAGGTGTGGTATTGCCATTACTTTGTTCATTCATAGATGACGTTTCGGATGGATCCATGAGAAAGAAGAGCATGGGTTGAACACTAATTGCTATTAAGCAATTGCTCTGATACCATGAAAGACTACTAGTATAGTAAGCATGTAGACTATGATGGGAAATGCTATATAGAGAAAGAGATAATAGGAAGAAACTTGGCTAATTCATTAAGATGGTATATTTTGGTACAATTCTTACATGAAAAATGCATTCTCTACATATATGTAGTAACACGAGAATGGGGAAAAATAATTTTGTACAGAGCAGAGGCGGTTTATCCATCAGTGGCTATTATTAGTTGGTGTGGTTATATCTGTTTGATTGATATTAATTTTCAGAGCTATTAGCGGCTCTTGTTTTAAGCATGTTTGCAGTAGCATATGTATGGTAGTCATTATCTTCCAACAATATCAATCTACCAATGTCAATTTCAATCATTCTATGTCTCATTCATCGCAAAATGGCTCTGGCACCAATTAGGAATCTAGTGATACGCCTTGGTATAAAAAAAAGCCAACGAATAAGAGAAATTCAACACAAAATAGATTTTTTTATTGCTAGAAAATCAAATAACAAAAGCAAGATACAATAGTCCTCTTTCGAGAGGAGGAGCTTCTCTCCCAAACCCTAGACGCCGCTAAGATCTCTCACACAGAAAACTACAGTCCTCAAAATAAAATCTACATAAGAATCAAATAAACCATACAATGGACTTAAATAAGCTTGCTCGCTCCCTCCAAAATTAGCCTCCTTCCTAATATATTTCCCTTATTAATTTGAAAAATAATTCAATTAGGAAATGTTTCAATAAGGAAAGAAAATCAATTAGGAAAGGATTTTCTAATTGATTTTCTCTTAATATAATGCTTTAATTCTCTACTGGGCCCCACTCCCTCAACCGCCTCTCTCTCCTTGTCCGCCGGAACCCACCTGGGTCGGACTTCCTTGCTGGGCCGGCAGGTCTTGCCCCGCTTCTGTCGTATCAATACTCCCCCCAAAAGTCCCACCTTGTCCTCAAGGTGGAATGCATGGAACTGCTACTGCATAGTCTGGTAGGACTCCCACGTGGCCTCGTGCTCTGGTAGACCCTTCCACCTGATCAACACTTCCTAGCTTCCTGTTACTCCTAGTCGCACTGCTGCGACATCCAGTGGTTCCAACAGCACCTCCATGTCCTTTGTCAAGGTTGGGGGAAGTGTCAAGGAAGGAATGAGGCTCTCTTATTACCCATCGTAATTGGAACACATGAAATACTGGATGGATGGCTACTAATGGTGGTAACTGTAGGCGATAAGTCACGGCCCCTATGCGCTCCTCTATCTTGTAGGGCCCAAAATATCGGGAGGATAACTTATCATTCCTTCTTCGTGCCAAGGTTTTCTGTCTGTACGACGAAACTTTAAGTAAACCTTGTCCTCCACCTTGAATTGTATGTATCGCCTATGTGCATCTGCCTTTTTCTTCATAATTTGTTGAGCACTCAACAAATGTCCCTTCAGCTCCCCTAAGATTTTGTCTTTGTCTTTAAAGTATTGTTCTACCAAAGCCACCGATGTGCCGCCTTGCCCATAGTATATTAAGCGAGGCGGATCTTGTCCGTACAACACTTTAAACGATGTAATCTGCAATGCTGAATGAATGATAAGATACGTTATACCAATACTCTGCCCAAGCAAAATCATTTTGCCGACAACTTGGGTGTATCTGATATAAAGCACCGCAAATAGGTCTCCACACTACGATTGACTACCTCTATCTACCCGTCCGTCTGAGGATGATAAGCAGTGCTTCTTTTTAGGACTGTTCCCTGCATTTTGAACAATTCCTTTCAGAACTAGCTTAGGAAGATCTTGTCCCTATCTGATATAATCGCTTCCGGCATTCCATGAAGTCTTACTTCCCTTAGAAAAAATCATTGCTACTGATACTGCTGTATAGGGGTGGAAAAGGGGGATGGAATAGAAATATTTACTTAATCGGTCCACTACCACCAATACTGTCGTGTAACCTTCTAACTTAGGCAGCCCTTTGATTAAATCCATGGCCACCTCCTCCCACACCTTTTCTGGCAGAGCTAATGGCTGGAGGAGCCCTCCTGGAGACATAGCCAAATACTTGTGCCTCTGGCATATATCACAGCTAGCTATCATTTTCTCAACATTCTTCTGCATCCTCTCCCAGTATAGCTCGACATATAACCTACGATATGTCTTTTGGGCCCCCGAATGCCCCCCAATGGCTGTTACATGAAACTCCTGCAATAAGTTGGGGATGTGAGAAGAGGTCTTTGGAAGCACAAATCGCCCCTCATGAAGCAACTTCTGTCCAATTACAGAATATCTTGGATGACTGTCCTTATTTCCAGCCATCTCCTCCCTAATTTTCTTCAGGCCTGCATCCTGTTCGCTCTCCCTCCTCAGTGCCTCTAAGTCGACTACCTAGGGTACAAATAATGCCATCATCTGGGCCCCATGCACTTGGATAACCAATCTGCTGTTTGGTTATGCACTATGGGTCGGTATTGAATTTCAAAGTCATAACCTAATCACTTGGAGAGCCACCGTTGGTGCTCCTCAGTGGCCATTCTTTGTTCCAACGAATACTTCAAATTTCTCTGGTCAATTCTGGCGATGAAATGTCTTCTGTGGAGATACGGTTGCCATTTCTGAATGGTTAGTACAATCGCCTTCAACTCCCTCTCATAGACTGACTTGATCCTGGTTTGAGCTATCAACACCTGACTGAAATAGGCCACGTGTCTCTAGTTCTGCATAAGTACTGCTCCTAGCTTGAAGCCCGAAGCATCTGTCTCCATAAGGAAAGGCTGACTAAAATTTGGAAGGGCTACTGGTACACTAGTCATAGCTTTCTTCAACTCCTCAAAAGCCCCGATTCTCCCCACTTGAAGTTGTCCTTCTTGAGCTGTTCTGTCAATGGTCATGCTAAAGCCGTATCCCTTAACAAACTTTCGATAGTAGCCGATGAGTCCTAAGAATCCTCTTAGCTTCTTTAGATTCTTGGGTATGGGCCACCTGAGCATGGCCTCATTCTTACTCTGATCAGCAACGACTCCCTCTTGAGATATCATATGGCCTAAGTACTCCACTATGGGATGGATGAAAGATCACTTCTTCTTGTTGGCAAATAAGGAGTGCTCCCTTAAGGTTGACAGCACAACTCTTAGGTGCTCCAAGTGCTCCCCTTCGGCCTTGCTGTAAACTAATATGTCGTCAAAGAAAACCAACACAAACCTTCGCAAGTAGGGCTGAGATATCCTGTTCATCAGGGACTTGAAGGTTGCCGGTGCGTTAGTGAGACCAAATAGCATCACCAAAAACTCATAATGCCCCTCATGCGTCCGAAAATCTATCTTGTGGGCGTCTCCAGGTCGCATCCTGATCTGATGATATCCAGATTTCAAGTTGATCTTGGAAAATATCATACCCGTGGGGCGAAAATCCCTGGGGATGCTGGAATACCTCCCTGAACTGCTGAAGCAAGGGCTGGACAACATATGGAATGTCCTCTTCACCTTCGATCTCTCCTCCCTCCAGACTTTGGAGCTCCACCAAGAATACCCCTCCTTCCCCTTGCAGGGTACGCACCATGGTTTTCAACGAAACCATTGCCTTAGATAAGTTTGGGTATCCCTTAATTACCACCCTTCTCACCTCCAATTGAATCTCCATGGTCAAAGCCTTCCAGTTCACTTTGGTCTTCCCTAAGGTCTGTAGCCACTTCATGCCCAAAATCAAGTCAGTACTACCCAACTCTAATGGAATGAAATCCTCTCTGATGTTGATCTCTTACAACTTTACCACCAAACCCTGACATATCTCTCTGCTCCTTTCTACTTTTCCTGTACCCATCATCACTCCAAAGCCTCCCATGTCTATCAGTTTCAGTCCTAGTTTGTCTACCACCTGGTTTGATATGAAGTTGTGGGTAGCCCCACTGTCCACCAAGATCGCCATTGCCTCTTCTCTTATATGCCCCATTACCTTCATAGTGTGATTCAGAGTGAATCCCACTACAGAGTTCAATGGAACTTTAGCCACCTCTAAATGCACGGGCTCCTCTTCCTCCTTTGATTCCTCTTTCCCATCAAAGACAATGAGAACCTACAAGGTGCGATTTTTACACCTATGTCCTAGTATAAATTTCTCATCGCATCTGAAACATAGCCCTTTATCTCTCGTCTTGTAATTCAGTATCAGTCAGCCTCTTGAAATATCCTCTCAGTCAGGCTCTCGCACTGCTCTCTTTTGGCGTCTTCCTTTTAATTGGTGCGATCTGCACCCTAGGTGCTAGGAAAGTGGTCCCCGTGCAGTAAGAACCTCCTCCACTGCCCCCTTTACTACTCTTCTATAGTGACTTCTTATTCTCAATCATTTGTGTCAACTCCATCGCTTCTCCTAGATCACGGGGTATTGCCACCCGCACTGCTGCCCTCAACTCTAGTTTGAGGCCTTTCATGAAGTTTCTTTCCAACACTGCCTCTGATAACCTCCCTACTCATCATGACAGAAGCTCAAATCTTTCCTGATACTCCATCACAGTGCCATCCAGTGTCAAGGCAAGAATTGCTCATAGTAATCCCCATCCTGCTGGGCTTGAAAGCACTCCAACAAGCGTTCCTTGAACTCATCCCACGAATGGCTTGGGTACCTTGCCTCTCGCCATTGGTACCATATCAGTGCCTTTCCTTCCAGACATAGGGTGGCTGCCATCAACATCTCAGCTTCTGTCAACCCGTTCACTGTAAAATAACTTTCCACCTTATATATCCACCCATCTGCGTCATCCCCTTCAAATACATGCATTTTCAGTTTTCTAATCTTTTGATCCCCTCCGCCCGATGCTCCCTTCCGCCCCCCATTCCACCCATGGTGTGAGCATTGTGGTCCCTCCATGGTTCCCTCTCTTCCCTTCTCCGTTCAAAACCCTTCCTTCCTTCAAATTCAGCCTGCCTGTTCTCTTCCCATTCCCTCCTTCCTGCATACTCCCTACCCCCCCCCCCCCTTCTCAGAATAGGCTCCAAGTGGGGTGTCTCCTCCTCTCCTAGAATTTCCACCTCCCCGTCTTCCCTCGGCATGTCATCTTCCTGATTTCTTCTTGCTCCTGGCGGAAACATTTTAGTATGAAGCTCCAACATTCGCTTCATCATTTCCTCCATGTGCCCAAACCTTCATTCTATTGCTGAAATACGTTCATTCATTGATCCCACATCTGATCGTAGTTGCCTTACTCTCCCTCCATCCTTTCTTTCAATGCCTCAACTCTTTTTCTGACCATTGGTACCCAGATCAAGGTCCTCTCGGAAAAAAACAGCAACTTTGATACGGCTCTGGCCTCTCAACAGTAGAAATCAGCAGACGGCAAGGAATATCGCTACATAAATCAGCAACAAGGACCCAAATTTTGGCCCCAACAGCAGATTTCAGCGGTCGACAAGGAAGGCTGCAGCAAAAATCAGCAACCCGGACCTAGATTTTAGTCCAAACAGCAGGTTTCAGCGGTCAACAAGGAAGATCGCTGCAAAAATCAGAATAAGGACCCAGATTTTAGTCCAAATAACAGGTTTCAGCGGTCGGCAAGGGAGATTGCTGCAGAAATCAACAACCAAAAACCTAGATCTTGGCCCAAGAACGCGCGCTTTGATACCAATTTGATACGCCTTGATATAAAAAAACAACCAACGAAAAAGAGAAATTCAGCACAAAACAGAATTTTTTATTGTCAGGAAATCAAATAACAAAAACAAGATATGATGGTACTCTTTCGAGAGGAGGGTCTTTTCTCGAAAACCCTAGACGCCTCCAGGATCCCTCACACTAAGAAAACTACAACCCTCAAAACAAAATCTGCATAAGAATAAAATAAATCATATTATGGACTTAAATAAGCTTCCTCCCTCCCTCCAAAATCAGCCACCTTCCTAATATGCTTTCTTCCTTAATTTGAAAAATAATTCAATTAGGAAAGGTTTCAATGAGGAAAGAAAATTAATTAGGAAATGATTTCCTAATTGATTTTCTCCTAATATAATGCTTTAATTTTCTGCTGGGCCCCACCCCCTCAATTGCCTCTCTCTCCTTGTCCACCAACCCCACTTCCTTGTTGGGCCAGCCGGTCCCGCTCTGCTTTTGCCGTATCATCTAGCCTTCAACAACCTTGCTCCCAAGAGACTCATTGCTGCAATGCATGGATTCAAATCCAAATTTATGACTAGACCCAAGTCTGGTCTAAACCAAGGTCAGAGTGGTTCATGAATTTTATTTTTATAATTTGGTTGATTTTTATTAGGAATTATCCTTTTGGATAATATTGTTTTAAGTTTCAACAAGATTATATGATTAAATTTGAATTTGGATTATAAAATATGATTAAATTTCTATTTAGATTGTAAATCCTATTTATAAATAGGGCATGAAGGATGTTATTTATTATTATTATTAATTGAATTAAATCATTCCCTTTATTCCCTCTCTATACCCTCTAAATTGGCGTTTCTCTCTTTCTCATGGGATTCTGTTTGATTCTCCCCTAAATTGGAAATTTAACTTCTCACTGCTTGAGCTCAATTCTTGGAATTGGGCATCTCTTTCCTACTGAATGGGTTTCTATTGGGCACTCTATTTTTGTATTTTGCATTCAATTAAGTCCCCACCTCTTTCCTCCCTAAACTAGTCTCCTTTGATTCTTTCATATCTCAAGGTTGAGCTGGAGAAAGGAAACCAAAATCAATGACAATATAAGAGAAGGAAGAAGAACATAAACAAGGAGAACCACATCCCTTAATTCTCTGTCAAATTGGTATTGCAGTTGAAATCTTTATGGTAAACTACAAACCAATTGAATCTCCCTTTCTCCCACCCTCATACCCAAGCAAAATCAATCCATTCTTTGCCTAAAACATTCTAGTCAAACCCACTCCATCCTGAATGAGTTCCCAACTCCCCATTAAACCCCCTCCCTTATACAAATTAAAAGCAATCTTATTCGCTTCCTTAATACAAACATGAAAATAAAAATCTTAATATTTAAGGCTTAATCCCAAAACGCTAGCTAAAATCCTCTAAGGAAAAATTTCAAGTTGAAAGGCCAAGGACTTACATTAAGATTTTGACATATTCGATTAAGAAAAAAGTTAACAGTGATAAAGTTTGTGAAGCAGATTTTGCATCTGAAACATTGTTTATTCGTGGAGATTTGACTGTGTTCTGCGGTAAGGTTTGATGTAACTCAAATGTTATAATTCTAAATATGCATAGAAATTCTGCTAGAAAAAAAATCTATTGTTTGCCTTGTTTACATCGCCTCACCATGTTGCACATATCTATTCACCTGCATCAAAATCTAAAATTACTAATTTTCTCAAAAAAGGATTCTTGAAAAGTTTGAGCATTTC
Organism: Dendrobium chrysotoxum; assembly: GCA_019925795.1. Taxonomy (NCBI): domain Eukaryota; kingdom Viridiplantae; phylum Streptophyta; class Magnoliopsida; order Asparagales; family Orchidaceae; genus Dendrobium; species Dendrobium chrysotoxum. The sequence goes on from CM034308.1 coordinate 15,400,621, forward strand.
ATTGAATCAAATTAATTAGAAACTTGCAATTTTCGATGAATAGAAGCGATTGCCTAATTTTTTTATTTCGAGAACAATTTATGATATTTATTGGCATATTAATCTCTAGCATTGCGTTTTAGAATTTTCTTTTCCTATAGCTTGCATAATTTTGTACATTCATCTATCTTATTATATAGTTATATTTTTTGTGCATCTTCTCATTTATTGTGAACAATTAAAAGAGGAATTTAATGCCTTGGCATTAAGTTAATGCATGATTTAAATCAATTGAAGCTACACAACAACATGTGTATATGGTTTTAAAAGTCATTGAACTTAGTTGAATCATGACTGGTATCTGTGAGAGCACTAGTTTAGCTTAGTGGTTTATGTTGTCATGATGAAAATTGATAATTTGATGATAATATGAACTCTGAATAGAAACATAGAAAGAAACTTTAAAAAAGGCAAAATTTCTAATGCTAACACTAGTTGACTCATTTATACATACTATCAGTTTTTGGTTTGCATCTATTGATAACCTAGACTGGAATATGGAGAAATTTTTTGACTTCACGTCAAACACTTGGGAGTAGATCCTTTTCAGATCTTTGAACAAAGGCTTAACAGGTGTTTACCCGAAGGCTTTGCTTGAGAACTTTCATTACTATTGCTGTTGCCACTTTGAAGTGGTATTGCACATCGCCAACATAGTTGATCGTAATGATCCTTGCAAAAAGGACAAAGTCTACCATTCTACAATTGATTATAGGAATAACTCAAAAACTATTCTGATTGGATTTTTGACATAGAGAACTTTGAAATTAATAAATATATTTGAACATAAGAATGTCTCATTTGGTTTTATAAAATTGATTGGATATGTCAAACATTTATGAAGATTAATCAATAATGAAAAGAAGGCCTGCAGAAAAACAACCATTGATGATTGAGACAAAATGAATTGTAGGCTCAAAACCAAAATGCTCTCCCACACCTCACAAGTAACAAATACTTACTAAGATCCATAATATATGTTAAGATTCCTTTATTCTAATGATTGTTTAAACAGATTTGGGAAATTTACTTCAAGTTTTAAAGTTAGGGAAACCGATTGGATGATACAATGTAAATTTATAGATTTTTTTAACTAATGGATGATGAAAGTAATATGGTTAGTACCGTTTTCTTTTATCAATATAACATATTTCCACATCAGATATGTTCCTAAAAATTTGACCTAAAATCTGACATTTTTTTTTTGTAACTAATGAATGAAACCGTTGAATGGTGTGACTTAACACAGTCTTAAAATAATAATATTATAATTCTACAAATTAAACAAATAAAATAAGGTTGAAGAGCCAAACCATATTAGATAAGAAACTAAATTAAACAAAAAAAATTATTCAAATAGCTAGAAAGAAAAGAGTAAACTTACATGCAAAATTAAGTCTTTTACATTCACTTTAGCATGCGAGCAATCCCGAGCGAATGGAGTCATCATCCTTTTTCAATGCCATCTCGATTGAAAAGCATTGCTTTCTCGAGGAGCTTGCGAGTGAAGATGGGTCACTGTTCAGGTGCTATCTTGAGAGTTTTTGAGCCAAAGAAGAGGTAAGCTAATCCCTGTGTGCGAAGAGGAGCCATCCACTTTCAAGGGATGTGAAGAGCAGTCGAATTTAGCTTGTATGTAAAGAGGAGGCTTTATCCCAAGTCTGTGAGTCGAATAAGAGGTGAAGCCATCCCTGTGTGTGAAGAATTACAAAGAGGAGCCAAATCAAGTGAGTGGCTTTAAGGAAATTGTAAGTCTTAAAACCCTAAAAAAAAGTAATATAGAATAAAGTTAAATAATAATAATGGTTTAAAATAGTAAAATAGAGAAATAAAACAACGCATGCTGCGAATTCATGCACCCATCAATAATACAAATAACAAACACGATTTTGACACCCTATATCTTGCTATAAAAATAGAACGGGGTACGCCTCTCCATGCTATGGGAAATAACACACTATATTGCGTTATTGACATATTTGATCATCTTGCACCTCAATTTTCTTATCGTGCGTTGGCATTGATTGTTGGGTATGAGAAAAGTTTGTGTGATGGTCCATATGAGTATTTCAAAGATAACGGTCCATTTTTTGAGATGAATTGTTTGACTGTAATGAATCTTAGGATCATTTAGATATTTTAAGATGCATGATTGCTAGCTCTTTGTGTTCGTGAAGATTGGAAGAGAACTTCAATCTTTAATGCTCATGTTTCAGGCAATAGTAAATAAATGATTGAAGTACTGTGGGAATATCTAAAGTTAACTTGACTATATATGATTCATGATGAGCCACATAAGTCCTTTAAGTGACAAATGAGTTAACATGACATCTTTTCCTGTCATTGAAACATGTCTTATAAAATATTCAATTGGGTAGTTATTTTGATATCATATAATGGAATATAATACTCATGGATGCTTCTAATATTCTCTTATGCTACCCTTGGCTTTGTGGTATTGATTTTCCTTACTATGGAAGAGAAACATTTATACTTTCAGATTAAGGGTACTAATATTAGGCTGAGGCCATAAAAGCTTTTGAACAAATATATGCTGCCCTTATCATTAAAAGTGTAAGAAAAACTGAAAATTAAGTATCAAATAAACAATTAGTTCAATTATTATCACTTCAAGAATTATGTTCTCTTACAATGAGTCACCTTTTGTTATATTACTTTCTCTTGAGGTTCAGTCTACCACTGTGGATTGTACTATTCCATCATTATAGCTATGTTGACTAACTTATTGTAAGACAAATTTTATTCGATGTTTTGAAAAGCACATATTTGAAGATAAGCATTGTGACATGATGGTGCTCTTTTCCACTTCAGTCTCAAGTAGTCGAGGTTGGCGAAGTGTGCGTTGGGGGCAGTCAAGTGCTAATGCATTTGTGAGAAGTGTCAGTGGTTGACCAGCAACAACATCTTCTTCCTCTCTCTTACATGCTATATGCTTCATATCCATCAACAATTGCCACCATCTCGTTTTTGATGATCAGTCTCTATCCTGATACTTAAAAAGGAGGTTTGAGTGAGTGTTTTTTGAGCGACCAGAAGAAATGAATTATCCTTAGTCAACTGAAAAGATGGTGCAATGACGACCTTTGTAATGAGTACCCTTTTTCTTTGAACTTTTTTTCTTCGATGCATGTTCAGGCTTTGTTGCAAATAGCTATACACTTTGAACTGACATGAAGATCTACTTTTTCTTCCATCCTCACATGGAATTAAGTAGATATTTTGTAATCTCGCAACTTGGTTTATAGAGGGATGGAGAAGCATAAGGTCTCAAATCGATGAATCTAAAACATGGATAAGAATTTATTGATGGTCCAAGGAACTTTGTGATAAGGCTGTGGACCCCACCCCCTTGGGTGGGAGCTATGTGGGTCCCAGCATCTTATTTCAGACCTATAGGAGGAAAAAGTTTAAGAGAGATCATTGAAGGAAATGTGAGGTACATTTATGGTGGGAGAAGTTTAAGGGGAGATCATTGGAGGAAATGTGAGGTGCATTTATGGTAGGATTAGAGCTGCTTTTAAGGGAAAAAGTTTGCATGTGGGAGGGGTTATTTGAAAATTTTCTGGAGTTGTTTCTTAGGTGATTTTGGGTTCCTAGTTGCTACTAGGAAATTGGGGGAGAGCTGATTCACCTCTCGAACAGTGAATCAATTGTATCTTGTGTTTCATTGTTGTTTTCTCTTGAGTTTGGTGGCAGTTTTTCGCTATTTGGTACTAATTTCGTTCTTGTGGCTGTTTTGGGTGCTGATTTGATCCTCAAATCATATCAAATTGGTATTAAACTAAAGTGGCTCCGCTGGAAGCAAGGGGGAATCAAAGAAATGACATGCTAAAGGGAGATGAAGAAGTGAAAATTTTAGGAGAGGAGGAGGGAATACCCTCACCTTGGGCCCCTATTGAGAAGTGGGATGGATAGGGAATATGGATGTAGGAGGGAATGAGAAGCAGAGAACATGCAGGCTGAATTTGAAGGAAGAGAGGGATATGAAAGGAGAAGGGAGGAGAGGGAATCGTGCAAAGACCCCAATGCTCACTTCCTGGGAGGCATACGGGGGCGAAAGGGGAAATTGGGGCGGGGGAGATCCGAAGGTCATGAAGCTGAAAATGTTGATGTTTGAAGGCGAGGATGCGCATGGGTGGATCTATAGAGTGAAGAGATATTTGCCGTGAATGGGTTAATATGAAGGGTAGAGGCTTATGGTGGAGGCTCTATGTCTTGAGGGGAAGATACTGGCATGGTACCAATGGAGGGAGACGAGGTATCCGATCCATTCGTGTTAGGAGTTCAATGACTGTTTATTGGAGCGCTTTCGAACCAAGCAGGCGGGGGACTATTATGAGCAATTCTTTGCTTTGACTCATGTGGGACAGGTGATGGAGTTCCGGGAGAGATTTGACTTCTGTCAGGACGTTTAGGGAGACTATCAGAGATGGTGTTAGAGAGCAATTTCATTTAAGGGCTCAAACCAGAGCTGAGAGCCGTTGTGCAGGTGGTAAGACCCCGTGACTTGGGAGAGGCTATGGAATTAGCTCAGTTGATAGATGACAAGAACTCACTTGAGAGGAGTAGCAAAGGGGGCAGTTTTGGAGGTTTTTACCGCACGACGACCACCTTCCTTGAACCTAGGGTGCCGATTGTATCGGGTCAAAGAGAAGCTCCAAAGGAGAAATGTTTGGGAGCTTGACCAGGAGCGAACTTTAAGCTGCTGACTGATATGGAGCTGTAGGAGAAATGGGTCAAAGGACTATGTTTTAGGTACGACGAGAAGTTTACACCGGGCTATAGGTGTAAAATTGCACCTTGCAGGTCATTTTTGTTTGTGATGAGGAGGAGATGGGCAGAGTCGAGGTAGAACGAGAAGTGGTAGAGGAAGAGGAGCCCTTACCCTTGGAGGTGGCAGATGTTTTGTTGAATTCTGTAGTGTAATTCACCCCGAATCACACTATGAAGATGAGTGGATAGATAAGAGGGGAAGCAGTGGTGATTTTGGTGGATAGTGGGGCTACCCACAATTTCATATCCAATTAGGTGGTTGACAAGCTGGGGCTAAAGCTGTCAGACATGGGATGTTTTGGCATGATGATGGGCACAGGGAAGGTGGAGAAGAGCAGGGATATCTGTCAGGGATTGGTGGTGGAGTTGCAGGGGATTCATATCAGGGAGGATTTTCTTCCATTGGAGTTGGGAAGGACGGATTTGATCTTGGGTATGAAGTGACTATAAACCTTGAGGGAGACTAAGGTGGACTGGAAGTCCTTAGCTATGAAGATCCAGGTGGAGGGAAGAAAGGTGGTGATTAAGGGAGACCCTAGCTTATCCAAAGCAATGGTTTCCTTGAAAACCATGGTGCGTGTCATATAGGGTGAAGGATTGGGATTTTTGGTGGAGCTTTAGAACTTGGAGGGAGGAGACGCTTGGGAGATAGAGGATATTACAGAAGTAGTTCAGTTGTTTCTTCGGCAGTTCAGTGAGATATTCTAACATCCCCATGGATTGTCTCCTCCACGGAAGCACGAGCACGCTATTATTCTGAAGTAAGGAGTCACTCCCATTAGTGTCCGATCATACCGCTACCTGCAGGTCCAAAAGGATGAGATTGAGAGGCTGATTCAGGAGATCCTTGAAGCCAAAATCATCAAGCCCAGTGTGAGCTCTCCGTGTTGTTGGTGAAGAAGGATGACAGTTGAAGATTTTATATAGATTATCATGCATTAAATAATGAGACTGTGCCGGACAAGTTTCCCATATCGGTCATTGATGAGCTGCTAGATGAGTTGCATGGCTCGGTGGTGTTCTCACAGATTGATTTGAAGTTCGGGTATCACCAATTTAGAATGCGATCATAGGACACCCACAAGACGGCTTTCAAAACTTATGAGAGACACTATGAGTACTTGGTGATATCTTTTGGCCTAATTAATGCCCCCTTGCCACTTTCTAGTCACTCATAAATAGTGTGTTCAAGCCTTATCTTCGGAGGTTTGCTATGATATTCTTTGATGGCATCCTTATCTATAGCAAGTCGGAGGAGGAGCACTTGGGGATGGTGTTGGGAACTCTGAAGGAGCACCAACTATATGTAAACTTGAAGTACTCTTTTGCATAGTAGAGGGTGGAGTACTTGGGACATATAGCATCTCAAGCTAGGGTGTCAGTGGATCCAGCCAAGATAGAAGCAATGGTGGATTGGCCCGTGCCTAAAACCCTAAAGTTCTTGGGACTCATAGGATATTATAGGAAGTTTGTGAAGGGATACAACTTTATAGCCTGGCCATTGACAGAGCAGCTGAGAAAGGATAATTTCAAATGGGGGGAGGCAGCCACTCAGGCATTTGAGCAGTTAGAGAAAGTCATGAATAGTGTCACTGTGTTAGGATTACCAGATTTCAACCAGCCATTTGTAGTGGAGATTGATGCATCAGGCTATGGGTTGGGAGCAATTCTCATGCAAGGGCAGACGCCCATAGCTTATTTTAGCCAAGTGTTGACTTTTAGGGCTAGATTGAAATCAGTATATAAAAGAGAATTGATGGAGATTATGTTAGCAATTCAGAAGTGGCGACCTTACCTGTTGGCACTTTATAGTCAGGACTGATATGAGGAGTTTGAAGTTCTTGCTGGAGCAGAGGATGGTGATAGAGGAGCATCAGCGGTGGCTTTCCAAGTTATTGGGGTATGACTTTAAGATCCAATACAAGCTCAGGTTGAAAAATAAAGCAGCAGATGCTCTCTCCATACGTAAATAAGATCCCCAGGTTATAGCTCTATTAGTCCCCATGTTGGTGGATAGGGAGGTCTTGAAGCAAGAGAGCGAGCAGGATGAAGAGCTGAGTATAATCATAGGAGATTTATTATAGAACAAGGATAGTCATCCTGGTTATTCCTTGGTTGATCAGCAGTTGCTATACCAGGGACGGTTTGTACTATCAAGACATCACCACACATCCCCCACTTGTTATAGGAGTTTCATGGCACAACTATTGGGGGACATTCGGGAATCCAAAAGACATATCGCTGATTGGTAGCAGAGCTGTATTGGGTGGGCATGCAGAAGGATGTGGAGAAGATGGTGATCAGTTGTGATGTATGCCAGAGATACAAATACCAGGCTATGGCTCCAGGTGGTCTTTTAAAGCCTTTAGCTTTACCCGAGAAGGCGTGGGAAGAGGTGGCTATGGACTTCATTGAGGGATTGCCTAAGTCGGTAGGATTCACTGTGATTCTAGTGGTGGTGGACAGATTGAGAAAATACACTCATTTCATTCCCCTACGCCACCCATACACTGCAGTGTTAGTGGCAGCTGTTTTCGTTAGAAAGGTGGTCCGTTTGCATGGTATACCCGAGACATAGTGTCTAATCGGGACAAGGTCTTTTTGAGTCATTTTGGGAGAGAGTTATTCAAGATGCAAGGGAGTATGTTGAAGTGGAGTACCGCTTACCACCCCCAACAGATGGCCAGACGGAGGTGGTAAATCGCTGTGTGGAGACTTATCTTCGTTGCTTTATCTTGGATACCCTAAAGATGTGGGACAAATGGCTAGCCTTGGCAGAGTACTGATATAACACTTCCTATCATATAGCAGCCCAAACAACACTATTTAAAATCCTATCGGAGAGATCCCCTCATCAGCTACATTATGGGTATGAAAACACATGCGTATCATCAGTGGAGTAGTACTTGGGAGAAAGGGACCAGATCTTGGAGAATTGAAGGGACATCTACTGCGAGCATAACAAATCATGAAGAAGCAGATAGATGGACACTGGAGGGATGTATAGTTTAAGATTGGAGACAAAGTTTATCTGAAGATCTGACCTTATATATTGAGGACTCTAGCTTGACGGACGAACGTGAAGCTTTCCCCTCGATACTTTAGGCCCTACGAGGTCATGAAGCGCCTAAAGTTGCCACAAACTTCAGCCATCCATTCAGTATTTCATTTGTTGCAGTTGAGACGAGCCATTGCAAACCATACACCCTCGCCCGCACTACTGGCTACATTGTCCGGAGATATGGAGGTAATATTAGAATTATTGGAGGTGCAAGGGGTGCGCCAAGGAGAAAGGGGATCAGAGAAGTTTTGATCAAATGGAAGAATTTACCAGAATATAAAGTGACATGGGAAGCCTACAACACTATCCAGAGGCAGTTTCCTTCTTTCCACCTTGAGGACAAAATAACTTTTTGGGAGGAGAGTATTGATACGGCTGTGGACCCCATCCCTCTGGGTGATAGCTTTGTGGGTCCCAACACCTCATTTCAGACATAGGAAAAAAGTTTAAGGGGAGATCATTAGAGGAAATGTGAGGTACATTTATGGTGAGAAAAGTTTAAGGGGAGATCATTGGAGGAAATGTGAGGTGCATTTATGGTGGGATTAGGGATGCTTTTAAGGGGCAAAGTTTGTATGTAGGATGGATTATGTGAAAATTTTTTGGAGTTGTTTCTTAGGTGATTTGGGTTCCTAGTTACTGCTAGGAAATTAGGGGAGTGTCGATTCACCCTGTCGAACAGTGAATCAATCGTATCTTGTGTTTCCTTGATTGAAGATTGTTTCAGCTTTATTAGTATTATTCTTGCATACCATTGCTGTTTTCTCTTGAATTTCGTGGCTGTTTTTTGCTATTTGGTGCTGATTTCATTCTTGTGGTTGTTTTGGGTGCTGATTTGATCCTCAAATCGTATCACTTTGTTATCATTAAACTTAATTACTTCACAGACATATGTGATTGTTTTAGGAGTAAGTTGTACCAGGACCATCTAGAAACCACCAAAAATGCTGATGAATTTTGCACTCAAGGGGAAGGCTCAACCCATATTTGAGATAATCATCAAAGAAGCATAGGTCATTCTCCAATAATGTATTTGGAAGCTCTCCTTTTGGTAGCTTTAAAATATATTTTTTTGTAAAAATATAGTTCTTATGAAAGCTTTGCAATTCCTTTTTTTTTTTTCAGTGTTTGCAAAGAGTTTCACTGTTAAGAAAATCATAGTTTTGTCAGAAAGCTCATTCACTATGGAAGATGCATTTCTTAGATACACAACAAAGGGAAGATGAAGTAAAGATCAAAGGATTATGAATGAAGATTTTTCCTTGGAAGAGGGTTAGCATTTTTGCAACTTCAGCTCGACAACCCTACAGAGAAGATGTGTGAATTGAAGAGTCTTGGAGATTAGATATCTATAAGTTGTCCTTGTCATCCACAAACATGACAGCCAATTGCATCTCTGTTAGTCCTTTCACTCTTAAGAAATGGTTCACGGAGGTTTGCTTGGCTTGATAAAGTCTCTATCTAATAGCTCCTATAATTGAACTTTTAACTTATGCAATTCTTTTGGTGCCATTCTATATGGAGTCTTTGCTATTAGGGATGTACTGACACCATATTAATATAGAACTCTGTCTTTGTGGACGCAAACTCACCAACTCTAAAATTATATCATAAAATTCTCTCAATACGAGTACTTCCTCAATACCTTTTATAGACTTTTTCAAATCTTTTACATAAGTAAAAAATACGTAGTTCCTTTCTCTCTAGGATTTATCATTTTGCAACATAGATATCAAAGAAGATAAAACATCTTTAGCACCTTTAAAATGAAAATTTTTCCTTTTCACACATAAACTCACCCTCTTCTTACTACAATTAAATATGGGCCCTATATTTACTCAGCCAATCCATATTTATAATTACATCAAATTTTTTTAAATACAACACGATCAATTCTGATTTTAACTTCCTATTTAAAATTTATTTTCTTATCTACATATTTGACTAGTAGCTAAATAATCTCCAATGGGTTGCAAAACTGACAGATTAGATGACAGCAGATCCAAAATTAGACCCAAATCATTCAATATATACTTAGAAAGCGTGACTTGCTATATAATAAAATAAAATACGATAATGCAATGAAGAAATAAAAGTCATACTTATCAATGTGTTCGGTGCATCCTTTGCCTCTTGTTGGGTGAGATTGTACACTTTGAAATGCACTAGAGCTACACTGACTACTGCAATGGACTCCCTCTGAGCCCCTCCTATTGATTCACAATCTAATCAACATATTTCTTTTTTCGAATAAAGTCTGCTTCAATGAGCTTTTTTATTTCTGCAATCACTTGCTCTTCAATCTCCAATATTATTCACCTTGGAGCTTGCTTGACAGGCGTTACATCTGACTTGATAGCTAATCTGTGAACCACCACATCAGGGGATACGCCAGACATTTCAACATATATCCGGCAAAACAATTCCTGAATTCATAGAGGAGTTCTTTTATTTCTTCAACTTGATTCTCAGGGAGTAAAGCATCGATGAAGGTAGGGCGAGGATCTTCCTGAGTTCTCAAATTAACTTCTTTTAACTCATCTATCGTAGTAGCTTTTCCATCGTCCTCAAGCTTTTCTAGTGCAGGTTTAGCTTCTACGAGGTTGCTCATCTGAAAGGTTAATTTTGTAGAGCTCTTCTTCGTTGTTGCCATCAGATTCAACTTTCCCATATATTATTACACAACAAATTCTCTTTCGAGGGTACTTTTGTATAATGAATCCAAGGCCCTTTCTTGTAAGGGCATTACTTTTTCATGATGCAAGAGGACTTTTTTGATACCATATCTTTAGAAAGAATTAAGCTCGTCGCTTAGTGACACCAGCATGAACTCCTTGTTTCCGCATCAACTTTCGAACTTTTCTGGGGTACCTAGGCATCCTTGTAGGGACTATCTCCCCAAAATCAATAAGCAATTCTCTTCTTGGCGTTCCCCAGATTAATAAAATAAACTCCATGGTCTAGTGTTTTCACTTAAAGGAGGCACATAAAATATTTTGAGCTTTTCGACGTTATGCACCTTACGAGAGATAATTTCTCTAAGGTGTCGTGGAGGGAGAGGCGTAACCACATATGTGCTTTTTGAGATTGACAAGTCACCAATTCTTCTTGAGAAAATACTCCGTACATTACTTGTATATATAGATTTGTAGTCATAATCTGAATATGAATATTTCGTCTTTTCCCCTTTTACTAAAGACTGGCAGGTTTTCTTGGATTCAGCAGGGATGATGTCATCTTCTTCCGTGTCACTCCCCAGTGAGGCACAATTCTGCTCAGTTTGGATAAGGCGACTGACTTAGGAAGAGTCGGCTTACCTTCTTTCTTCCTACTTGCTTCTCAACTTTCTATCTGGGTAGCTTTGCAGCTTTTGAATTTGATACATTAGTTTCAAAAGAACTTATCAGTTTCGGCTCTTTTAGGATAAAATATTTCGCATCTTCATTTATTTTTACCTCATGAACTGTAAATGGTTGTATGTCACTTGAAACCCTAAATTTCTCTCTATCTCTGAGATACTTCATGCATTGGTGTAGGGTTGGTGGGATAATATCATATTCATGCAATTAGGGGAGACCCAAAAGCGCCTTGAATGAAATGTCTGCATCAATCACATGAAATTTGGCCTATGTATAAAATTCTCCAAATACAAGATGAAGTACGAATGACCCCATGGTCTTCTAATATTTCTCATTAAACTCATGTACCATCAGTTTATCTTGCCTAAGGTGTTACATATCAAAGGACAACGATCTCAATGTTCTCTGGCTCATGAGATTTATAGAAGATCCAGGATCGACCAAGATTCGACTTATCATGACGCCATCACTCTGTGGTAACATATAAAGGACGATTATGATCTATCATTCCAAGCATCAAATCATCCTCCACTATAGTGATGATTAGTTCATTCCGAGTCTGGAGGACTTCAGGCATACAACATTTAGTAAAATATGTTTTATATCTTTCGAGATTTTTGGGAGCCTAAATCAAAGTCTCCCAAAGGTCTTCAGACATTAAGAGAGCTTCGTATATGCTGAGTTGTGCGGGAATCTTTCGTAAATGGGATGAGATGTTATAATCTACCCCTTTGTTTGAAATGCATTTCTTTTTGGGATCTTTGGGAATAATTTCTTCATTGATGATTATTTCTTTTCCTTTCTCATTATTTAAGGCTCCCTTCTTTGGCAAAGGTGGCAGTATCTTGCCATGCCTCAACTATACTTGAGCCACTTCATTTGATTCAAATTCATCTGATGAAGCGCTTTCTTCAGAGTCAGCCATTATTGCTTTAGGAGATTCATCTGTACGTTCAAAATCCTACCCAACCTCATATGCTCCATTTGTGATGCTATATTGGGCTTTGACTCATTTTCATTTGAAAAGTACAAATCTTCCTCTGAACTGTAGTCCATTGGTAACACCATTAGACAAGACTCAGAAGTCACTTCCTCAATATTTTCTTATTTTATTGCAGTATTTGATGTCACCGAAATGACCCATCATGTCTCCACTGGAAGTGAACCTTCATCCGCTTCTTCTGTTTCAACAATCTTAAGTTCTGACATAAAGTCAGCGAGCTTGACGGGTCTCCTCATAGTCTGATAATAATTATCCAAACTATCTATAATTCTTTGGTTTGTGGTCTTTTTCTCTTTCAACTTTTTCAGTTTGACCTTTCTTTTAGGAAGATTTGATCTTGTTTTGCCAGATTTTGACGACTAGCTTGGCTAGGATGCAGCCTGGAAGTGGATGCACTTAAAATTGGCATTCCTTTTAAGTCTAGCACCGGTTCAATAAGAGATTTCTATTTTACACCCGAAACTCCTTTAAGTTGCTTCAACACTTTCATTATTTTCTTGGAGGCCGCAGTATCCTATTGTTCATTTTGAACTAGTTTTTTTTCTATTTTTTCTTTAGTTGGGGGTACGGAAGAGGATGTGACTACTTGTGTTGATTCTCTTTTGGGATAAAGTAAAACACTGTTTGATAGTATAAATTCTCCTTTTTAGTAAATTTTTCTAGCCATTCCTTGAAGACGTAGAAATCCTCAATAGGATGGCTGATTATCCAGTGATATGGGCAATAATTTGGATTGTCGGTGTGATCGGCCTCATCGGGTCTCTTACATTTTGGCAATTCTAAACCTGCTTTAAGTGCTTACCCAAAATAATTTGGGAACCCTTTTCCTCTTGGATGAATATTCTTTATTCATTCTATCTTTAAGTGATGAGAATGTTTGATCACCAATTTTCATCATTTTCCTCGAACGTTCTCCTCCACTAAGAAAGGTCCAAGGTTTGTCATTCCCTCCGAGTATCAGCTTTGTTGAGGATTATGATTGGCTGGTTGTTTCCCTTTGTCTTCATTATAAATAGGTTGTTTTCCTTTATCAATATTATGTCATCTATTTTCTCTTATCAACCCTAAAAGAGAACGTGGAGTAGGCTTCACTCTTCCTAGTATCTGGAGTTTTATCTTTTTTGAATTTATCTGAGTGGCCTTCATATTTTGATAGATTTAACTTTTCAAACTTCAACACTCTATCTAGTAGGTCCTGAAATGTGGTGATAGAAGCCATACATAAGAATGACAATATCTTATCATCGATATTTCCTATTAGTAGTTGAACAACATGCTCCTCTTCTAATTGTTGCTCACATTTCATGCACAAAGAAAAATGGAGAAGAAGAAGAGGAGAGGAAGATAAGTTTACCTTAGGGTGGAGGTTGGAGTGGCCGGCCAGTTGCTTCACGCATGAGAGAGCAGGAGGGAGAGAGTGAGCTGAGAGGGAGAGTTGGTGTGGGTGAGTTTTGGCATGAGTGGGGGTCAGTTGGAGTTATATGAGGGAGTGTTAGTGTTATGTGGGGTATTTTAGGATTATTTAGATTTAGGTTTTTTTTTTCTTTTTCTTTTAATTCCTTTCTTTTTTTATTAGTTTTAAAATATAAATTTGATAATAATTTTTTTTAATAATCATGCATCAATTCGGTCGCCACGTTGTCGTCGTTCGTGCACGTCAATATAGCTTCGATTCGCGCTCGTGAAATTTAAATTTCCGTTGATCGATCTTAGTTATTTTTGTTGCTCCGGACGCGCTAGCACTATTGGTTTGATGAATGGAGTCTATTTCAACGATTTGGGTTTTTGGTCGACACGCGTCGGGTGAGTTTCACTCGATGTCACGTTCTTTCGCTTTCAAAATTCATCATGCACTATCGACATGATCCCGACACTAGTATTGAGGTTAACAATTTTGAAGATGACTTTGGCACAAACTATGAAGATTCTTCTTAAGAAAATCAAAGTGAGAATGAGGTTGCCTTTGGTTTTGATCCTTGGTGAGTATTTAAGTTTTAAATGAGTGTTTAATTTAAATTTAATTCCAAACTTTTGTGTTCTAATAACATTTACTTTCAAACAAATCATTATGTTGATGGTTTATTTCAATTTTTATCATTTTTATAAAATTTATAATTTTTAAGTATTTTATTTTTTTGTTTCGAGACATTCGTCTCACCTCACTAAGGCAAAGATGATTTGATTCCTGATTTCGCCTTTTTAAACCTTGGCCACAATTTTTGTTAGAATTCATGATCCCAACAAATTTCTAAATTAGTTGACCAAAATGAAAGATTTTGTTTGCTGGTATAATGTGGATGATTATTAGCACACAATTTTTTTAAAAATGAAACTTATAGGGCATGTTAAAATCTATTGGTCTAATATCTAGCAAAATGAACTTAGGAATGGTAAAAGCTAATGGACTTGGGTTGAGATGAAAGAATTTTTAAAGACCAAATAATGTCCTAAGTTTCCTTACAAATATCTATATAACTAATTGTTGACCTTAAAACAAGGAACTATGTCTATGAATGACTATATGAATACATACAAGCCCCTCCTAGTTAGGACAAATTGCATCGACTTTGATTGACAACTTAAATAAGTTTGTCATTAGATCCAGTCTGGAATTAGAAATGGAGTTGAGTTACATGATCCTCAGACTTTCGAAGATGCCTTTTACTTTGCTCTGATGATTGAGAAAAACAAAGTGATCTCTTTAAAACTAAAATATTCATCTGACTCAACTTATACATCCAGGTCTATTGCTAGATCATCAACCTTGGTGTCCACTAACTCATCATTCACTAATACTCACTAACCTAAAACTTTATTTGAACCCAAATAGAAGAGAACCAATGATATTATTTATTTTATGTCATAAAAAGGTTGATATGCAAATCTATTGCCTAGCAAAAATCCTAATTTTAGACGAGATCGAGTCCCATGAACATGAAACTTATGAGGAATTTTTGGATGATGACCCTCTTACAGAAAATGAAGGTGAATTAGATATATTCATGACTGTAATAAGATATCTTTCAGTGGCTAAACAATATTTGGAAGATTGATGTCGATATAGTATTTTTCAAATGATATCCACTTGTAATAAAATGAGATGTAAAATTGTTATAGATGGTGGAAGTGCAATGAATGTTATCTCTATCAGTGCTCTTATTCGGACAAACCTAAAACATGAATCTCATCCTAAGCCATTTCATGTAAGTTGAATTTAATCACTTTTCTTTACTTGTTGCATCTAGATGTTTAGTTCCAATTAAGACGAGTACTTATGATGATCAAATATTATGTGATGTTCTAGTTAGGGCTGCAAGCGAACCAAACTTTCGACGAGCTACTTGTTGCTCGGTTCGATTAAAGCTCGTTTGTGATCGCTTAACTAATTAAACAAACAAACTTGAACAATATTTTTAATACTCGATCCTTAAATAAACAAGCTTGAACACTAATGTGTTCGGTTCATTTATGTTCACGAACAACATCATTTTAAGCTCGTGAACAAGCTCGACATTAAGCTCGATAAGAAGCTCGATTCATGTTCGATTTAAAACTCGTGAATAAACTCGATAAATATATTCATATAGATTAATTATATTTTTATTTTAAATAGACAACTACTTTTATTATAAATTTAATTTCATTTTATTTTATACCTTCAATAGAATGAATTTGTTTATGAACAAGAGATATTTCATATTTATCAATATTTGCTAGATTGTTTGTTTTAGATGTTCATGAATAAGTATAAGATGAATCATAGATCATTTGTTCGTGAACGAGCTCATTTGGTAGCTTGAAAATACTAGTTATATATATATTCATGATCTTACTCATTTGATAGCTCAAGAATACTCATTAGAATTGTTCATGAACGTGCTTGTTTGATAGTGTAAAAAAATTCGCTAAATAAATTCATGAACATAGCTCGTTAAGGCTTGTTTGTTTAAAGCTTAATAAGCACTAAACAAACCGAACATGAACCAAACATGAACACCATTAATTTAAACGAACCAAATATAAACACAAACTATAAAGTTTGAATCAAACACGAACCGAACTTGAACAAGCTAATAATAAACAAACCCAAACATGAACACTCACATACTCGGCTCGGTTCAGTTCGTTTGCAGGCCTAGTTCTAGCTATGGATATAGCCCATATTATACTAGGTCGACCCTAGGTTTATAATAGAGATGCAATTCACTATGATCGAGAGAATACTTATGCATTCAAAATTAATAATAAGTCCATCAAGTTGTTTCTTATAAAATCACAAGAGAAAGGCTCACTTCCCTCACATAAAACCTCCTTTGACCTAAAACATGTAATTGCCCATAAGAAAATGTTAGACCAGTGCAAGATGGATCGGTCTAGCCGGCACAACACTAGGGCTGACCCCTAGTGTATTCTAGGCGGACCAAGCAAGCCGCCGGCCCCCTTGTGGGGCCCATATTTTGAATGCAAATTTTAAAAAGAGGGGGCGATTTAGGAGGGAATTAATTTTGGAGTGGTTGTTTAGTAATTATCATTATATTTGTATTGTCTAAATAGGGGGGAAAGGGTTAGGGTTAGGTTTATGTTATGTGTTAGCTGAATTTATTTTCTCTTAGGTTGCTTGGGCTCTACCTACCGGCTAGAGATTGGGAGAGCTGGATCTTCCTCTCGAATTGAAGATCTATTATATCTTGTGTGTTTTCTTTCATCTTTCATCAATTATCAAGTTTCCCTAATATTTTGCCACCAAAGTTTCTTTCAATTTCAGCTTTTAAACAAATTTTAGCCAAGATCTTTTGATTTCTGCAAGTATTTTCTATCAAATTGGTATCAGAGCGCTTTCTTGGGTGGAAAAATAAGTTATCTTTGTTGTTTTTGTGATTGGAGCATAGATCCAATTAATGGCAACAAAGATGGAGGCATTGGAGGGCGAGATGGAACAACTCAAGGCCGGAGTAGAGGAAAAATATTTCGAGGTGTAGGGATGACTCTCATCCATCGAGAACCGCTTCGAAAACTTTGAAGAGATGATGAAAAAAGATGCTTGAGATTCAATCTAAAGCATCACCAACGATTCCTAGGGTGGAACCATGAGGAAAGGAGATTCAGGAGGACAATGATGAATTGGAGAGTATTTTCCATCAAGGATCGCCACATGGGGCCATATTGGTGGGCAGATTGGGGTATTCCAAAGGGAGGACAGCAAGGAGGAGGGAAGCCGACCCCTTTGAGAGACTACTGCGGTATGGGGATAGGTGGTATAGAGAAGGGCATGATTGGGGGGAGCCATGGGGTCAAACTCAATCATGGGGTCAAACTCAATCAAGGGAGGAAGGAAGGGAATCACACCATCACAACACCGGAGGAACCAACGGGGGAGAAACCATTGGGGTATGGATGCGAGAGCAAGGAAGCTAAAGATGCCGGTCTTTGAAGGGGAGGATGCTCAGGGTTGGGTGTACCAGGTGGAACATTATTTTGTTATTAACGGGCTGACTGAAGGAGAAAAACTCATGGCGATGGGTCTATGTTTGGAAGGGAAAGCCTTAGCCTCATTCCAATGGAGGGATATTAGGTATCCGATTTACTCATGGGGGAATTTAAGGAGTGTTTGTTAGAACATTTTTGAGCAATTTAGGAAGGAGACCTCCACGAGCAGTTCTATGCCCTAACTCAGGAGGAGACAATTATGGAGTACCAGGAGAAGTTTGAGCTGCTATCGGGGAATCTTTGAGGAAAGATTAGAGGGGAATTTCATGAAGGGGCTTAGGGAGGACATATTGGCAGAACTCAAGGTATTGAGGCCTAAGGGGCTGAGGGAGATAATGAAGCTTGCTCAGAGTGGAGGAAAAATATAAAAGGGAGAAGGCTAGCAAAAGCAACATCATGGGAGTGGCCTATTGGAGCACCCCTACAACTCTAGCACCTAAAACCCATACAATATCCTTTCAGAGAGAAGCTCCTAGGGAGAAGAGCGGAGGAGTTTTCCCTAGGGGCAACTTCAAGTGACTCACAGAAGCGGAGATGCAAGATAAATGGGCCAAGGGGTAATATTTTAGGTGTGATGAGAAGTACACGTTATGGTATATGTGTAAGGACCAAACTCTTCAGGTTCTCACTGTCTGTGATGTTGGGGATGAGGTGTAAAGACAATAATGACGAAATAAGCAAGAAAGTAAAAGCAGCGAAAAGTACAGGACACCATGATTTAATGTGAAAAAACCTAAATTAGGGAAAAAATTACGGAGCCACACCACACCAAGAAATCCACTATGAAAATTGGAGGAAATAAGTGTACAAATCTCTCTTCTCTCTCGCTCTCTTCTTGCTTCTCTTCTCACATACACTGTACTCAATATCTAAAACCACTCAAAATACAAGAGAAAGCCAAGTAACCCCAAGGGACGCAACCCTTCAAAACAAATGAGCAAGAAAACCGTCCAGTTCGTCTCGCAGCGCTGCGGCGCTTGAACATCTGTCTTGATTCGCCGCAATGCAGTATCTATGCCGCTATGGTGCTCTGCTCTCTGCCGTTCAGCACTGGGGCGCTCGGGTACACAGCGCCTGGGCGTTGTACGGAAAAAATTTTAACTGAGGGTAAACCCCCCACACCCCTAGCGAGCATGAGAAACTTGAGGTCCGAGGCAACATAACAATTCGATTGATCAACACAATCAGATTCCACACATAACATGTAATGACGAGGAAGCTGAGGGAGGTGAGAGTGAGGCTTCAACAGAGGAGGAAAAAGCTACATTTTGGCATGGATGAGGTCTCCCTGAACTCAGTGGTGTGATTCACTCTGAATCATACTATAAGGAGAGGAGAAATAACAGACAAGGAGGTAGTTGTGCTGATAGACAGTGGGACTATCCACAATTTTATCTCCAACTAGGTGGTAGACTAATTGGGGATGAAATTGGTGGATATAGGGTGTTATGGGGTGATGATGGGGACTAGGAAGATGGAGACAGGTAGAGGGGTGTGTAAGGGAGTGGTCTTGACTATACATGGGATCCAAGTGAGGGAGGATTTTCTCCCATTGGAGCTGGGGAGCATTGATGTTATCCTAGGGATAAGATGGCTGCAGACCTTGGGGGATACCAAGGTGAATTGGGGGACGCTGACAATGGAGCTAATGGTGGAGGGAGAAGGATGATGATTAAGGGAGATGCAGGGCTCTCCAAAGCCCTGGTATCTCTAAAACCCATGGTAAGGGCTATACAAGAAGTGGGAGGAGGATTTTGGTGGAGCTACATAGTTTGGAGGGGGTCAGAGGGGAGGAAGGAGGGGAACATCCCTCTTTTAGTATAGCCGGTTATACAATAGTTTAGTGCGGTTTTCAGCCACCTCAGGGGTTGCCACCACAGAGGGGACAGGAGCACACCATCACGTTGAAGGAGGTCAACGATCAATGTCAGGACTTACTGTTACCCTCAGATCCAGAAGGATGAGATTGAGAAGCTGATCTGGGAGATGTTGGAGGCAGGGATTATTAGGCCGAGCGTGAGCCCTTTTTCTAGCCCAGTTTTACTGGTCAATAAGAAGAATAGGTTGGAGATTTTGTGTGGACTACTGAGCCCTGAATAAGGAGACTATGCCAGACAAATTTTCTATTCTAGTGATAGATGAGTTGTTAGATGAGCTATGTGGAGTGGCGATATTCACGGAGGTGAACCTGAAGCATGAGTACCATCAAATCCGGATGAGAGAGGAGTATATTTTGAAGATAGCTTTCAGGACACACGAGGGACATTATGAGTTCTTGGTGATGCCGTTTGGCCTCACCTATGCCCCTGCTACCTTCCAGTCCCTCATGAATAAGGTGTTCTGATCTTACCTCATGAAGTTTGTTCTGGTTTTCTTTGATGACATCCTGGTGTAAAGCAAGTCCAGTGAGGAGCATCTAGAGCATCTAAGGGTGATCTTAGAAGTGTTGCAGACATACTTGTCAATGGGGCAAAATGGTGGGTGCTATGGCGTATGGCGCGACGCGGCGCACCTACGACGCCAGCTGCATGGCGCGGCGTATATGTTCAAGTTAGCTCGCGCCATTTGCGCCATGTGTGCGCAATGGTGCATAGTATGTGCAATTTGAATTTTAGGGATTTTTTTATATAATTATAAATAGTTTTAAATATTTATATATTTTAATTTGTAAAATAATATAATAATTAATTTTAAAATTATTTGATATGATTAAAATAGTTTAGTTATGTTTTATTAGACTTTATTTTAGTAGAAATTTTTTAGGAACTTGAAGCTCATTTTAATGGTTTGGACTTTGGACCACAAACATATTCAACCAAGCTTACCCAACTTGATTGATACTCTAAAATATGATCCATATAATAATTTTTATAATTATTTTTTAATTTGCGCCGTATTCAAAATGGCGCATGCCGCGACATGCGCTATGTGTCATGGCTCCATGGGAAACTTTGCGCTGTGGTGCGCCATTCGTCGTTAACAAGCATGGTTGCAGGAGCATCAACTAAGAGCTAATATGAAGAAATGTTGTTTTGCATAGGCTAGTATGGAGTATTTGGGGCACGTGGTATCCTAGGAAAGGGTAGCAGTTGATCAGGCCAAGATTGAGGCGATGCTGAAATGACCTCTACCTATGAACCTGAGGGAGTTAAGGGGCTTTCTAGGATTGACATGATACTACAGGAGATTCAAGAGGGGAAACAACGCCATAGCTTGGCCTTTGACAGAGCAGCTAAAGGACAACTTCTTGTGGGGAGAGGCAGCCACTTAGGCCTTTGAGAGATTGAAGACCGTCATGACCATGGTCCCAGTCCTGCCTTACCTGATTTTAGCCAGATATTCTTAGTAGAGACTGATGCATCAGGATATGGATTGGGGCAGTGCTCATGAAAATCACACACCCATAGCCTACTTCAGTCAGGTGTTGACAGCCAAACCTCGGTTGAAGTCAGTTTATGAGAGGTAATTGATGGCCATTGTATTGGTTATTCAGAAGTGGCGGCCTTACTTGTTGGGCCGACATTTCATCATTAGGACATATCAGTGGAGCTTGAAGTACTTGCTGGAGCAGAGGATGGTGATCGAGGAACATCAGAGGTAGCTGTCAAAGTTGTTGGGCTATGACTTTTGAGATCCAATATAGGCCAGGGCTAGAGAACGAGGCGGCTGATGCCCTATCCAGGTGTGTGGGGGAGCTCCAAGAGTTGGCCATTTCAGTACCACTGATGCTATATTAGGGGGCAGATCTACTGAAGGATGAGAATAGCTACCCTAGCTATTTTATAGAATAGGAGAGACTGTTGTACCAGGGGAGGTTTGTGCTGCCACGGACCTCGGTTCATATTTCCCACATGCTGCAAGAGTTTCATGGGAGGGTTGTTGAGGGCCATTCTGGTGTGCAGAAGACGTATAGGAAACTGGCAACAGAATTGTATTGGCAGGGGGTGCATGGGGATATGGGAGATGTTGTCTAGGTGTGAGATATGTCAGAGAAATTAGTACATGGCTATAGCTATAGGAGGATTACTTCAACCCCTGGCTCTTCCAGACAGAGTATGGGAGGAGGTCTCCATGGATTTCATAGATGAGCTACCTTGATCTGAGGGGTTTACAGTGATTCTAGTGTTGGTTGACAGGTTGAGCAAATATGTTCATTTCATTTCCTTACGACACCCTTATACGGCTGTGATGGTGGCGACAACATTCATCAGGGAGGTGATCAAATTACATGGGGTCCCTGAGTTGATAGTTTCTGATTGGGATAAGGTGTTCCTTAGCCATTTCTGGAGAGAGTTGTTCAGACTACATAGCACAGTTCTAAAGAGGAGCATCGCTTACCACTCTCAGACAGACGGAGGTAGTGAACAAGAGCATGGAGACTTATTTGTGGTGTTTTGCCTTAAAGACACCTCAGTTGTGGGCCAAAGTACTGGTACAACATTTCATATCATTCGACCTCCTATATGACTCCTTTTAAAGTGTTGGACGGAAGAGACCCTCCACACTTGGTGCATTTTGGGCAGAGGAGCACACCGGTCTCTTCAGTAGATTAGTACTTGGATGAAAGAGATAGGGTGTTGGAGTAATTGAAGAGGCACTTGTTGAGGGCACAACAAATTATGAAGCAGGATGATGGACACTGAAAGGACATCCAGTTCAAAGTGGGGGAGAGGGTGTTCTTAAAGATGTGGCCCTACAGACAATGGACTGTCGCCAACAGGAGGAATGAGAAGTTGGCCCCAAGGTACTTTGGCCCATGTGAGGTATTAGTGAGGATTGAAGTAATGATGTACTGCTTGAGATTACCACCAACCGCTACTATACATTCAGTGTTTCACGTGTTCTAACTGAAGAGATCCATTGGGGATCATACAGCTAGCTCAAAGCTACCTGTGACACTAACAAAGGATTTAGAGGTGTTATTAGAACCACTGGAGTTGAGAGGGGTCAGACAGGGAGACAAAGGGACCAAGGAGATTCTGATAAAATGGAAGAACTTACTGGACTATGACACCACTTGGGAGCCATATGAGAGGGTGAAGCATTAGTTTCCATCTTTTCACCTTGAGGACAAGGTGATTCTTTGAGAGGGGGGTATTGTTGGACCGGTCCAGTCAGCCTAGCACCAGGGCCGGCCCCTGGTTAGGGTTATGTTATGTGTTGGCTGAATTTTTGTTTTCTCTTAGGTTGCTTGGGCTCTAGCCACTGGCTAAAGATTGGGAGAGCTAGATCTTTCTTTTGAATTGAAGTTCCATTGTATCTTGTGTGTTTTCTTTCATCTTTCATCAATTATCAAGTTTCCCTAGTGTTTGCCATAACATTTCTCTTGATTTCTGCTTTATATTGCTAAAATTCTAAATTTCAACCAAGATATTTTGATTTCTGCAAGTATTTCCTATCAAAAAATGGCTTAACAGTAGCTTATAGTTATTGATCCCCTCACTTTCTCCTCACCCTTGGCCCAGGAAGCCTTCTTGACTGACTTACTTCTTCCTATTAGGATCTTTATTGAAAACTTAGGGTTCAGAAGGTTGAGAAAAGAATTTTGTCTAGATGTCACACTGTACTCGTTACATATTAAGGAGATCTCTCCCACTCCCTTAGATATTCACATACCCATTGTAGTCTCTAATCTCCTTTTTGAGTTCTTTGATTTGACCCCTGATGAATTACCCGATGAGCTACCTCCAATGAGAGACACCCAACATGCCATTTACTTTACCCTAGGATCACAATTGCCTAACCTACCCCATTATAGGATGAACCCTACTGAACACGCATAATTACAACGTCAAGTGAATGACCTTAAGAAGGATTTCTTACAAGAAAGCTTTAGTCCTTGTGCTTTCCCAGTCATTCTCATACTAAAAAAGGATGGATCTTGGAGAATGTGCATAGATAATCATGTTATAAATAAGATCATTATCAAGTATATGTTCCCCATCCCTTGATTGGATGACATGCTAGATCTTATTTTTGGGTCAATCATCTTCTCTAGAATAGATCTTAGAAGTGGCTACCATCAAATTAGGATAAGGCCTGATGATGAATGAAAGACTTCTTTTAAGACACCTAGTGACCTATTTGAATGGTTAGTTATGCTATTGGGTTATCCAGTGCTCCTAATATTTATGAGATTAATGACTAAAGCATTTAAACCATTCATAGGAAAGTTTTTAGTGGTTTATTTTGATAATATTTTGATCTATAGCATGAATGAGAAATCTCATTTAGCATGTCTTTAATATTTTAGCTGACTTGCTTTGTCTAACGTTCTGAACAAAATCTGTCTCTTACCTCTAACATTCTGAACAGAATCTATTTCTTACCTCTAACATTCCAAGATTTTTTTTTTTTCATAATGCCTAAGTCTTATTTAAGTTTAGGGCTGGGATGTACATACATGCCAAAAAATTTATTTGTATTTCCGTATCTAACTTCAAAATTTTAATACTTATATATATGTCATTGTGGTGTCTATAACACAAAAAATACCGCAAATACTAACTAAAGTGGCAGCATCAGCTTGCAGTCATTGTGCAGTCATCATTGGCAAACTTTCATTCTTTTTATATTTTCTTATACTGAAAACATGCATGTTTCTAATTTCAAAATAAATAAAATAAAAAACTTCGCTTTCCACTTCTCAATTTTTTTTTTTATGCGTTGATAATGTAAAAGCAGGCATGATATTGGTCCATTTTTTCAATTAGTTTTCACTTGTGGAGATGGTGATGCTCCAGTGGATGCCACGGCTTCTCCAGTTGGAAACAACTAATCCCTGCAATTCTTCCATCCACCCAAAGATTCATACCATGCACCTTTAATTCTTTTCCTGTTTTATGCACGTCTATGTTCATTGTTGGATGACATTATGCATTTACTGGAATTCAACAGATAAAGCCTGTTCACCACTAACTGTAGCACACTCTACTTTGAACCTATCAGGCCGCTCATAGCACTAACTAACCTTTCCAGGAAAGGAAATATCATTATGCTTCTTTAAGTATTACATCAAATGCCTCTTTTAAGTCTGTCTTTATTAGTAAAATAGCAAAAGCTCCGTTGTGTCTTGACGTGTTGGTTCCTTTCATCTTTCAAGTTATCTTCATTTTTCCCTCTTTTCTACTTCTACAACATATATTATTGGGAAAAAAATTAGCTTAGGATATCCTAATTAAAATTTTGGATATAATGAGTCATAAAATTATTGGATTAACTTTGAGATGTGTGTAACATAAATTTTAATTGATTTTACATATATTGAACTCATCTCAAAGAGAATCTAATGACTTCAAGACCTTTCATAAATAAAATTTGATCTTGGATATCCTGACCCAAAATTCCTCTTACTTGTTCACCTCAAACATTTCAAACACCCTTAGCTTGGCTTGGCAAAATTTAATGTGATAGCTATGCCTCACTTGAGTAAAACAAAACTAGTTTGCAGTGTCTGGCTGATTTTGTACGGATCTTTGTGAGTATTGCCTGATGGGACAGTCTTTTTATGACCATCGTGGAAAGGCTTTATACATTTTTCTATCAAAGCATATTTTATCTTCTGAGATCACTGGGAATCAAATCTTTTTCTTTTAACTTTAATCGATATATATATATATATATATATGAGAAGTTGAGTTCTCTTTTTTGGGGCATTTAGGCCAATTAAGACAAACTCATGCACACATCGCATACACAAAGACTCGAACCCAAAGCCTCTTAGCTGGAAGCCTAAGCTCCCAACCAACAAGCCAAGGCGAGCTGTGTGAGAAATTGAGTTATGAAGCACAAAATCACGTGCGCACGCACGAATGCCATCTTTGGAACCTTGCCGACCGCAAAGGATGTGAAGCTCGTCCCATAGTCCGTTGGTAATTTGAAAAGTTTGAATCATTAAACCTTTCTCAAGTTGATTTTGAATGGAGTGAACTCACAACTATTATGCTGATAATTGCCCATTTGTGGTTGTATGCTTTAGCTAACTAATTACTAGTTTAACCGCTATTCGGAATCTTAGATCGTGGCCAGGCGTAGGCCCGTTTTTAGGATTCTGGTAAACGTGAGAGATTGCATGCCAAGTCTTTTTTTATTATAGTCTATGTTCAGAGAATATTCAAGGCTATAAAGTTTGTTACCTTGTAGCTTAAGAATATCTTTAATATATTCTTTGTTGCTTTTTAGTTTTGCTGATACTGCAGGCACTATATGTTTTATAATTCTCAACTTCTAAAGAAATGTTTTCCTGTGGACCAATTCTTAGGTAGAACTTATGCTTGAAAGTGTTTTTTTTTTTTTTTTTTTGGGTTGAATGTAAATTTCAAGTTGGGTGCATGCGGTTTGGATCTGTCTTTGGCCTGTAAATCCACCCCGCAGGAATATTCGTGTCTAGTGCCCTGAATTAGAGAATTGTCCCAGCAGCCACTCTTACCCTTGCAATCTTGAAAGTCAGATTAGTTCTTGACTCTAGGGTTGAACTTAACAGCCCAAAGCCAGCTTCGAAGAAATTCAAATTTACCATTAAATAGATTCTAATTGGATTGAAGTTTGGTCATATCCATTTGTGCATCCATGCCTATGAGAAAAGCTAAGCTCCTTAACTAAGGCTTCATTTGGGACAGCTTTCTTATTACTTTTTAAAATAATTTTATTGTAAAAAAAATACTAAAAAGCTACTTTATAAGGCAGCAGTATGAAAGCTGTCCCAAACATTTAGGAAGGCTTTTTTATTATTTTTTAAAGCAGTCTTTCAGTACAAAAATTTTAAGAAGCAGTAAGAAAGTCATCTCAAACGAGGCCTAAATCTAAACATAAAATGAATTTTCTTGGTTCCCTGGAGTACATAATCATGTATGTACTACTTACCTGTCGTATATAAGTTCATATGAACATTCACTAATCATCCTTCTCTCCAATACTCAAGAATTAATAAAATTCCATAATTTTTGGGATTCTATTCAGTGACTGCTGCCTATGCATGCATATGTGTATGAAATTTTGGATGTACGCGTGCATATAAAACTGGTAATTTGACTTGTAAGATGACAAAAGACTGGATTGATTTTGGTATGAATGTGTGTGAGAGAGAGAGAGAGAGAGAGAGAGAGAGAGAGAGAGAGAGAGAGAAACTGGGTGCAAAGTGAGGAGTGTTAGGTTAGGGTGTTAAAAAGACATTTTAGACTTTGCAATGAAAGTACATGTGCTTTTGGTCCACCAATTTTTTAACTGTGGTCCTATTTCTCTTTGTGGCTTCATCCCCAATCTTGAGAAGCGGGACCATCACACCACCTTCCTATGGTGATCTACAGGCCCATAAAAATCTTCCCACACTGACGTCTGTCGCGCCTAGGGAATGAGATGTTGACACCACTATTCTGTTTTTTTTTTGGGTATCTCTTAAAGATTTTTTATTTGGACTCTGTCAGCCTAACCCTCTCAAATGTCAATATTGTTGATTGGTCGCAGGACATGAAAACATAGTTCTGTACTTTCATTCTTTTTTTTTTTTGGGGAAAATGAGGGCAAGAGCCCATATATTACTATGAAAGGAGAAGATTACAAGTAAGGTATAATAAAAAAGTTAAACCTCAAACAACTGTAGAGGAGTAACCAAAAACCTATACCCCCAAATAGACAAAGAAAGCAAAACGAAGTGTAAACAGTCAAAAAGGAGCAGCCATCCAATGAGGGAAGCGACGATACACCAAAATTGGGCTCAGACTGCTAATCTCACAAATCGATAGCCACCCAGCAACACCGAAAAATTAACTCCTGGTTGCCAAAAAGGCCGTCCAAGGAGATGATTAGCAGCTACATCATCGCCTGCCACGAAAATCCTCCAAAAACATCCGTCGAAGGATGTAGAAAAATTGCCAGTCGAGAAGCAAACAAAAAGGCCATCCACTAAAGAACATAGAGAGAGTTCCAGCCAGTAAAGAGAACGAGTAGAGAGCTACCCAGACGATGCAACAAAACAGCCCAGTTAGAAATACGATGACTGCCGCAAATCCAACAACCATACAACAACCAAAACAGACAAACAGCAGCAGAGGAAAGCCCCCAAAGACGTAACAGCATTAGGAAGAAAAAGGAATTCGCAAATTTTCGGAGAGCTTCCAGTTAGAGACCTTTGCCTCCACAGCAGTTTTAATGATGGAACAGAGAGTGGAGGAACTTCTGAATTTGAAGTTAAATCTTCTTTCATTTCTCTCCCTCCAAAGGTAATAAGTAGCACAGCAGACCGTAAGAAGAAGCAATTCCTTTTGATGTTTAATCAGATAGCTTCTGTCACCCAAGTGATGTAAGACTTGAGTGATACGCGGTCTCAAAAGGAATTCTCCTAGGAATGGTACCAGATTATGTAAAACCGAGAAGGCGTATTCACATTCAAAGAAGATGTGATGGTTAGTTTCAGTGTGAGCTGAACATAGTAAGCAAGTGGAAGACACCTCTATAGACCTTTTAATAAGCTCCTCCGCTGTTTTAAGCCCACCATTAAGAGCAATCCAAGTATAAATTGAATATTTTAGGGCATGGTGGTGATGCCAAACTAATTTATGCCATTCAACAATGTTCTCATCTCTATAATAAAATTTCATGAAAGAAGAGAAAGATGGTTTGTCCCCATTTTTCCAACTTAAGGTGCATTTAGAATTATGATTTAAGCCAGTATGCACCAGTGCTTGGTTCAAGGCCCCATTAACGTTGCTCGGAAACTGCCAGCCATTTTCCCCCAAAAAATCAGTTACCAAGGCCTGATGGGGGATAATATTTTCCAGATTATAGTTCGGGAAAGTAGTCAGGATGGGACTGCTATTAAACCATGGATCCCATAAAAAAGCAATGGTACTGATAGGATTGATTTCAAAATGAATACTAGAGGAGATTTGCATAGCAGCCTTCCCGATTTCTTTCCAAAGAGTAGATGCTTTACTTTGAGTCGGAGTCCAAGGGGTACCATATTTAGCATGCAGATAGGAAAATAAAGTAGATTTTGCATTGTAAAATCTGAAGATCAAGGAGCAGTAGTTTGCAAATTGTAGACCGTATAAATCAGGAATGCCAAGCCCACCATTCCTTTTAGGTTTGCAAGTTCTCTTCCAAGAGATGAGATGAAGTTTCTTGGAATCCATGTCACCAAAGTAAAGAAATCTAGCACACATCCTGCTCAAACTCTTAATACAAGATTTAGGGAGAATTGCCCCCCTGATCCAATAAGTAATGATATTACAGACTGTATATTTAAGGAATTGGAGGCGTCTCGCAAGAGAGAGCAGTCTGACTTTCCAACCGGCAAGGTGGTTCGAGATTGAATGAAGAAGGGGTTGAAAATCAGATTTACAAAGCTTTTTTGCAGATATAGGAATACCAAGATAGGTCATCTTAACCCCAAAGGAGGACATGTTAAGAGCTTCACAAACAGCCATAGGATTAGAGATGAAACTAGAAGTGATAAGCTTACTCTTGTCATGATTCACCAGTAAGCCAGAGAGCTTAGCAAATGAGTCTAAAATCTTCCTGAGAACCATACAGTTCTGCCTAGATGCCTCCCCAAAAATGAGGAGGTCATCAGCATAGAGTAAATGGGTGAGAGCCATGTCCTTCTTTTGAATCCCAATGAATCTATCCGGAGAGGAGTTATTGTCAATCATACAAGTGAAAGCATCCATCGCAATACAGAATAAGTAAGGGCTAAGGGGGCATCCTTGTCTAATACCCGAAGAGGAGCTGAAATAGCCTTCTAAAGCCCCATCAATGCAAATTGAGAAGTGAACATCATATATGCAGGTTTTGACCCATTGAAGAAAGGTTGGGGGGAAACCCTTTTGTCTCATTCTGGCAATGATAAAATCTCTAGAAATTGAGTCAAAGGCCTTACAGATATCTAGTTTTGCACACATAAGATTCTTTTTGGTTGATTTTTTGAAATCAAAAAGGATTTCATAGGCAAGAAGGATATTGTCAGTGGCAATACGGTTCCTGATAAAACCAGCTTGATTTTCCCCAATGATAATAGGCATGATGTCCTTCAGTCTAGAGGCCAGAATTTTGGACATAATCTTGTAAAACACATTACAGAGAGCAATGGGCCTATAATCTGAGATATTAGTAGCATGTGCAGATTTGGGGATCAGAGCAATAGCTGTGGCCTTAACTTTATTGGGAAGATACCCCTTAGAGAAGAAAGATTTCACGGCTTTACAAACCAGAGGGCCAGTAATAAGCCAGCTAGATTTATAAAACTCAAAATTAAACCCATCAGGTCCAGGAGAAGAGTTGGAGCTCCCATTGAAGATAGCAGCCTTGATTTCCTCCTCTGAAACCATCACTGTCAGCAAATCAGATAAATGAGAAGGGATAACATTACCTTTGGGAATAGAGAGAGGTTCACAGAAAGAGGCAGGTTGGGTGGCATTGAAGATCTTCTCAAAGTGTTGAATGATGGAGTTGATCTTGTCCTGTCTGGCATTAGGGTCTTCCCTAGCAACCAAAGGGGAAGAGCTATGATTCCTTCTCTTCCTAATTCTAGCATACATAAATTTTAGATCATCTTCCCCGTGAGAGAGCCACTTAAGTTTTGCACGTTGGAGCACCCAGTTGGTCAAAGAGGAGGAACAATCAGAAACTTGGGCATTAAGGCTTTTTAGTCTTTGGTTCAATACAGGATTTTGAGGGTCTGAGTTAATCATGCCAATACAAAGGGTCTGTTGATCCTTAAGAGAGGATAAGCGGGAAGAAAGGAGGCAAGAACTAGCCCAAGGTTTTCCTTTAATTTTCTCCTTGAAATTTTTTAGCTTGCTGTACAACCCAAGAATGGGATTCCCATGGAAGGGTTGAGAGAAGGTATTAAGAAGCTCAGCCCAGTAGCCATCTTGCTCAGTCCAGAAGTTTCTAAAAAGAAATCTATGATTCAATATGGCAGGAAGGCCGGGGTGAAGCACAATAGGGGAATGGTCCGAGCAAGAAGGAGGGGGAACTTCATAAAAAGAGCTGGCATAAGATTCCAGCCATTTATCATTTATAAACATTCTATCCAACTTCAAGTGAATAGGTTTGTTGGCCCTTTGATTGAACCATGTAAACTTTAAGCCAGTAGAAGCCATATCCAGCAGGCCCAAATCGAATATAAGGGAATTGAAGTCCCAAAGGTGAGAGGGAAGGAGTGGAGTACCTCCTGATTTTTCCTCAGCATGTAAACAACAGTTGAAGTCTCCAAGAATCAACCAAGGGGAGTTAATGTGGGTCCCAATCTCCCTGAGGTTATCCCAAAGGAGAAGTCTATCAGCATGGGAGTTAGAAGCATAGGTAACAGAAAGCACACAAAGCAAATCAGCCCCCCTGCGTAGTTCACCAGAAAATAGTTGAGTAGTGAAGATGTTAGGGTAATATTGGATGAAGAGGGGGTCCCATTTGATCCAGATTCTGCCCGAATTGGACAGGTTGAAGTTGTGGCAATTGTCCTCATTATCAAACACTCTATGGTTGAGACGGAACCAAGGGTCTGAAAAGGAGTTGGCATGGATCCTGTTTTCCAAAACACATATCAGTTCAAGCTTGTGGCACCGAACTAAATCCTTGCAAGCCTTAACCTTATCTGGGCTGTTGAAACCTCTCACATTCCAAGCCGCAAGACGAGGGGGGATCATTGGGATTTTGAGTTTTGGCTAGGAGTTTTTTTTGGCTTGCTTACCCCTGGAAGCTTTTTGCTGTGTTGATGTGGAGTTTCGAGGCTGGTCCTGGGTCGAAGAACTGGAGGGGGGAGGCATTGTGGTATTGCTACAATCTTGAAGCAAAGCAAATTTGTTTGGAGATATCGCTCTATCTTGCTGTTGTGGTATGGTGATGGAGGTGGGAGGTAAAGACTCCTCCGTAGGTGAGTTTAAGTTGGGTATTGTAATGAATTCTGCCTCTGGGACGTTAGGTATAGATGGGATAATAATAATAGGTGGCTGGGGGTTAGAGGTGGACGGCAGAGAAGTTGTAATTTGGGATTTCCCAACCGAAGCATCGACTAGACTGAAGTCAGGTCTTTGTTTGGGATCAGCATTTAAGGTTGGGAGGGTGGGTCGTTGAGCCGATTGGTGCATGGGATTCCTTTTTGATGGACGAGGGGGCTTGCGGCTAGTACTTCTCCCACGCA
Source organism: Dendrobium chrysotoxum (assembly GCA_019925795.1). Classification (NCBI taxonomy): domain Eukaryota; kingdom Viridiplantae; phylum Streptophyta; class Magnoliopsida; order Asparagales; family Orchidaceae; genus Dendrobium; species Dendrobium chrysotoxum. The sequence continues at coordinate 15,432,501 of CM034308.1, forward strand.
TAGGAGGCCGGGAGTCTGATGAAGAACCAGGCGGTTTGATGGGGCAAAAATCCGGGGTGTGCACAATAGAGCCACAATGTTCGCACGGGACCGGTTTCCATTCATATTGGATTTTAAGCGAAAAAGGCTCACCTAAAATGGAGATTGGTATAGTTTCCGGATAGGCACAGTCCTTGGAGACCTGAACACAGACACGGGCAAAAGTTAGCCTGGTTTTTTCGACAGTTAAATCGTCCACAACCAAAGGGATTCCGATTTTGCTGGCAATCCGCGAAATCCCTTCCGGTGTCCAGCAAGGAAGAGGCAGATCAAGGATTTTGAACCAAATTGGAATAGAAGTGAATTCCTCCCTCACAGGTTTGAAGTTTGGGACCCATTTTTGAAGAACGAAAGGCTTGCCAAGGAAAAACCAAACACCGCCAGCCAGGGCCATATCGTAATCTTTATGCGCCGTAAACTTGAGCATGAAAAATCCATCTCTTAGGGACAATAATTTCATCGTACCTTTCAGTTTCCAAACCTTTCGGATGGTAGAGAGCAAGGATTCGTAGTAGGGTCTCCTCCCGATGGAGTAGCCGATCAAAGCCAGCCCCCATTCCTCCTTTGCTTCGTTGACGTGAACTTCGTTGAAATCCAGAGGGTCATCCGGTAAAGATGGAGAAGAGAGCTTAAAAACATTCCCTGGGCGTGGAGAAGCTACAATGTTACTGTAACTAAGGATTGGGGCAGGAGAAGGAGCAACACCTTTAGAAGGGAGGGAAGGGAACTCCTCAGCAGAGTGGAGGTTGGCCATAGGAAAGGGAGACTCTCCCGGCCAAGCCGGGAGAGAGGAGCGGAGAGGAGGAAGTCAGCAGGTAGCAAGGGCGTCAGTAGTCGGCTAGGGCACCGTCGCTCCCCAAACTATATTCATTCTTTTTCGTGAGTGAAGAATTGCGACTATCAAATTATCAGATGTAAGAGGAATACTTTATTTGCAGAAGCACTAATAGATGAAAAGTCCCTCAATTTCTCTCTTGCTATTTTGATGTAGTTTTTGTAGGTTCCTTTGACAATGACAATGTTGTTTATTTGAGTTTTCCAATATTTTGGCAAGCTCTTGTCTCCAATGGGGTAATCGATCCATGCGAGTTGGAGATCTTACTTCGAAGTTCTATTTCATAATGTCGATAACTCTGATTTTAGCGAGCATGGGATCCAATGACAATGCTGAAAGGGTTCAGTCACCACTACGTTATTTGCAACTCGACTAAGATCCTCTTATGTTTCCATTCAGTTGATAGACAATTTTAGGTCAATGAGGGTCATGTCCAACAATTCTATTAGATGTAGAGTGTTGTGCTCAACAATTCCTAGAAGATAACATAATTAGCAAAATAATGCTTCTATGAAGGTAGGCATTTAATTCAAGGATCATTATGGGAAGAAAAAAAAAAGGACCAACATGAAATGTTTTTAAAAATAAGCATCATTGTTAAACTCAGCTGCATTTGAGATAATATTTTATTATTTTTCATCATAAAAATTTCTTTAAAATAGAAAAAAAGGGTAAATAATTGTGTCAAATAAAAACAATATTTCAGGACTAGCAGAGTAGCTTTAGCTCCTTACCATCATTCTCTTTTTAATCAATTTGTTAATCGAATTAAATATTCATGTGTATGTGTGTATATTTTTTATTCTCTTTTTTTTGAAAATATTTGGAGCAATTAAGTAGACTCACATATATATCACATACACAAAATTCGAACCCAAGACCTCAATTGATAGCCTAAGCTCCCAATCAACAGGCTAAGATAAGCTTTGTTTTATTCTCTTCCTTCTCCAGCTTTGTGGGTCCTATGTTGGATTATATTTTGGAGGTAAATAGGTGATTTGGTGGCTTGATGGCCACCCTGTCTTTATCATTTTTTTTCTACTAGAAATGTCATTCCACCAATAAAATAATCTGAAAAAAAATGTTGAATGTGCAAGAAATATCTTATAATAGGTTAGTGATAATTAGGAACGAATTTTAGAGATAAAATTAAGGGTAAAATACAAAACTTTATTTATAGTTATTTAAATTTTTATAATTTCGAAATTAAAATCTATTTCTCAAAAATAATATGATATAGACTCAGTTAGTATTTTCAGTTATAATATTAAATTAATCATTAAACAAATAAAAAAAATAATTGTAAAAAATCCGAATAACTAGTGCAAGGGATGGACGGCGCTTGAATAATACAGCATGAATAGCTCATGTCTTTTTCAACAAAATCAAGCCTTATCTTTTTAGCATCACGGGCTGTCCGCTGTTCACAGGACCACCTTTTCTACGGCCATGATATGAATATGGATGCCTTTCGTTATCTCTCCCACTCCTGCCGAAGTCTCGACGTCGAAACTGACCACAAATTAGTACTCCCTATTACGTGGCCCAGTATTTCACAGAGCAGTGGCCCGAGATTGCAGAGGCGATTGAAAGGACAGGTTCGTCTTATTATTGCCTGCCTACTATTTTGAGATGAATTCTTAGGCTATTTATGTTTTGATTTTCTGAATGTGCTTTTTCTTTTTTTGAAAAATTAGGAGCAGAATTTATACATGAGAAGTTGGGATGAAGTTAATTTGTTACATTGAGCTGCAATAGAAAGGGCAATGCAAGAAATGAAAAATCTCGTGAGAGCAATGTCCCCTAACTAGAGCGACCATCCAGGAGAAGATGACGGATCGGTATATCCCGTCTGCTAGCATGACCTTCTCAGAAAAGTACGGTCGGATGTGCAAAATGCATTCATTATAGTCCACTGATGGATTAATTATTCTTTGCAGATATCGGACGGCGTCCGGAGACGAATGAGAGCGCACCACTTCATTTTTTTGCTATGTACCAGTGTTGTGTATCAGATGATATGGCGCGCTCTCATTCGTCTTCGGATAGTCCGGTGTCCGCACAGAATAATTTCTATGATTGATGAGCCAAAAGATTTCCAACAAAAACGTTCATCATAGTCCAAAAGAAATTCAGAAATGCAGCAAAAAATCAATAGGGCCCAACCAAGTAACTCAAAACGAAGGATAATCATGAGATTGTGTAACCTAGCCGAATGACTTAGATGCAATGCAATAGAGTCATAGAATAGGAAAGCCCCAGCAGCAGCAGGAGTAGTATTTGAAGTAGCATCAGGAGGCCAGAGAAGAAACCAAATGAGAAAACAGCCGTCTAGTATCATCAGGGAATAGGCAATTTTAATTCCTCCATGTTCTTCCACCCAGTAATTTTGAGCCTAATTGCTTTTTTGATGCAGGAGCAAACAGTTGATAGACTTTCAATTTTGAAATCAAACCTGCTACCATTCCACTCTCTCCAGGTACCTTCTGAATGTACTCATTTCGCTTTGTTTTATATTTTTATTCCTCTATTTTATTTAGCCAAAAATCTTTTATAATGATACATTCGAACAAAAAAACGTAGGAGAATTGAGATGTGAGGTTTTGTTACTTCAGGAATTCGAAAGAAATAAGAAAACTACATGGCCTTGCTCCGTTAATAAAAACTTTATTAGTTGAAAACAGTGACAAGATAGCAATCCTTCTATTGATATGGGTTGCAAAATTAATTGGAGCATATTTGCATTTTGATGTAATTTTAAATTGCAAAACAATTACGCATTAGGGTCAAAAATTTTATAAATTAATTTAGAAGTCGCATATTTTGATTACAAAAAATTTATATGCAATCAAGATAGCACGACTTGATCAAGCAAAGTCAATAACTTGAATTGGAGATTAAGATTTTATTTGGGATAATTTTTAAGTGCTTTTTAAAGCAATTTTATAGTACAAAAAATTTTAATTTAATAAAATTTTATATAAATTTTTTTTAAAAAAAGTAATAAAAAATTATCCCAAACGAGCCTAAATCAGCCACTTAAGCATTTTGAAACGTATTTAGAAATTTGTTCCATTTGGGATATCAAATGTCCTTTACTTCGTATACTTATATTTAGAAAGAATGACTCAAGATGAATATAAAGGATCCAAATATGCACGCTTTAAAGTTAGGTAATACATTGAGAAAATAAAAAAAAATATGAGAGGATCAAGGAGGATCTATTCGTACTATTAAGTGGAGTACCCTGAGGCATGGTAGAAAAGATGATGCTGTACCTTCGAGAACTGTGGGGGTTGGACTTTAAACGGAGAGAAATTTGAAAATAATTTTGCTTCATCTACTATTTCGTATTTCAATCGCAGCATCCCTTCGTTCGCCACTCGATACCAAATTTTGGTTGTGATCAAATTTGGCTGCCGCCTAGCACTAGACTCTGGCCCCAAATCATCGACGGCTATTAGTCGCCACCCAAACCCAAAGTCTGACATGTGATACTTGTCAATGACCAACATCTGTTAATCACAAGCATTTGATGCTGGCCTTTTAGGGCATCTTCAACCGAACTTCATACCCCTTTTAGCCGTCCGCAAACTTCTCCAATAGAACGGCAAAAGGCACACCATTCTCTTGTTTGTGAATAGTGCGATGCCAACTGTTCACAAACGTATTTTTGGTGGAAATAAAAAAGCGGAGACGAGAAAGACTAACGCGTGCGGTTGAGAAAGAATATACACGGTGTATTCTTTTTTGTGTCAAGAAATAGAGTTCGATTGGAGATGAATTACTAAATTTTAAAGTATTACTGTATTTTAGAGTGAAAATGAGTTTTTCGGTTGAAGATGATCTTAGTCGCTCGATCTTTTATTTTATTAGGAGAATGACGACTAAGTTGAATACCTTCCATCGATTGACCTCTAACATGCCCTGTTGATTGCCATCCAATGCTTGCCAACTAAGAATGTCTAATGTTTGCAAACCAATTACACAAACGAAACAGACCACATGTTGGTCTACTACTTAAAGCAGGGCAATTTCTTCCCTACTTGCACAGACGAAACAGACCATTTGTTGGTACTCCTTGAACTTATAACCTTCGGTTGGCATTAGGACATATGAAGTAGATATATATATATATATATATATATATATATATATATATATAAGGCTAACAATATATGATCAAATATAAATAAAAAAGATTATTTGCTTGATCGAACTTAAATTGAAACTAACAAGTTAGATATCAATAAATGTAGAGAATGGGCTCAAGAACGAGAAATTATATATTCTGTGCGGATACAGACGTCGTTCGGAGGTGAATCAGAACGCACCACGTCACCCGGTACACAGCTGCAGTACAGAGCAAAGGGGTGATGTAGCGAGTTCTGATTCGCCTCCCAACGACGTCTGTATTCGCACAGAATAATTTTACCACGATAGGATGTTTCAAATCGATAATTTGCCAATAATAATAAAGCTACATAAAATCAAAGAGAAGAGTAAAAACACACATGCAATATTTCTCCTTTATCCAATCTAAATAACATTATGCAAAAACGTAATTAGATAATTCTTATTTCACCAAAAAATAATCAAGAAAAGAACTTATAAGTCCACTTTCTTGCAGCTGATTAGTAGTTGCTACCTGGTGAATTCTAACATAATCAGAACAAAGTACCAAAAAAAAAAAAAAAAAACATAGGGGCCACACTTGTGGTTGGTGTAACATCTACAATCACATACCTATACATTTCTCCTCTCCCTCAAATTAAAAAGAAAAAAAAAAGAAAAAAAAAAAAACGTGAATCTACGAGTTCACCTTACTCAAAAGTCTTCTGCATTCATTTTATCCTTCTTCTTATCTTCTTAATTACTCTGTACAACAAGCTGATTTATTAGCTTGTCGGGTTCTGATAAGTCTTCTGCTTGGTAGCTGAGCACGTGCAGGTTGCCTTGCTTTCTGTTAATGTCTGCAGAAAATATTAATTAATGCCAAAATTAGCTTAATTTTCGTCCTAAATTTCCTAAATTTAATTTCCCTTAAAATGCAAGTCGTGTAAAGAACTTCTATCTCATAAATAAATATCTAAATTATTGTCTTTATAAAACAAAGAATAATGTCTTATAATTTCATAAAATTATCTTGCACTGGAAAAAGTAGTAATTTCTGATATTGTAAATTGAAGAAATTTAACGGGTTCCAGATTAGGAGGAAGTAGGATGAATCTGGCATAAGAAAGTACAAGAAGGATAGGTTGAATTCCAAGTTTCCGTACCTTGACTTGTCTTTGAAGATCTTTGATGTAGTCAACGGCCAAATCCAGCATGTCCGCAGTGTTAGTTTGCTGCTAAATGGAAGTCAATTAACGAACTAATTCATGAAGATGAAGCTTCAATAAACTTCGAAGTCGCAAAGCCTGAGAACTAAAAATCATTCCCAGCTGATCAATCAATCACTGTTCCATTAGCTTACCTTATCCATGTTGGGCACTAGCTCCTGCAGCTTCCTCATCCTCTCACTAATTCGTGTTCTTCTCACCTGCAATGATTCAAACTTGCGTTTTTAGCAGTTGGTTTGGTTATCAATTGGTGAAGATGAACGAATTGAGGATTAAAGTACAAAGTTTTACTCTCTCAGCAATGCTCCTAGGATGTGTAGCGCAGCCTCTCTTAGCCCTGATCTTACAGGGAACAGAGTCCTGGAACTGGAGGAACTTCTCGATCGCTGCTATCTCCGAAGTCTTCGGCAAGCTGAACTGGTGAGTTAGGCCGGAAACTTGGTGGTTCTTGACATCTCCATCCTGTAAAATCCAAATCAATTAAGTCTAAGAGAGGAAGATGGCCGGAGAAGAAGAAGATGAGATGCAGTACCTGTAGCTCTGTTTGGTTCAGGCCGACGATATCTCTTGACCTCTTGTAACCAGAGAAGCTATCAGATAGCAAGGAATCCTCCCAGGAAGAAACAGCGTAGCCTGGGATGAGGCAACGGCCATTGCTATTCTCCACGGGGCTTCCGTGGTCACCGGAGATGCCATCGCTTTCCATCTCAGATATTTGAGACAGCGAGTTTTGCCGGGAGGAGAAGCTAATCTGGCCCTTGATACCGCCCGTCATCCCTCTCATCAAACCATAGCCTAAAAAAAATTAAAACCGTAACGAATCAAGTCATTTATACGGAAAAGAACAATTGTTTTGCTGTAGTTTTTATGGCAAATAAGAGACAAAAGCTTATTCGTTAGATAACTGGAGAAGAAATTGCCATTTTTATCGAAACCAGATGTGTTTACAGTGTGGGTAATAAATGAAAGCTGAAACTTCTATTGCCGCAGTTGGATTTGGTATATCTTGCAAGCGAAGTTGAATGAAGTAAAGATTACCGTTGTCGACGTTCAAGTGGGAGAAGAAACCAGCAGGAGAGCTGCTCTGCCGGATTAGATTTGCTCCATCTGCCATAGATTGTTGATGCTGAGAGTGATAAAACATCTGGGGCGGAGCACAGGAGAACCCACCGTTCTGCTCTGTCTCCGGCGACGGCTTGAAGTGAAGATTTCTCTCGCCGGCGGCAGGTTTTTCGCGGATCTCTTCGCGTAGATCTGGCGAGAGAAAGCGCGCGAACATGGATTCTGTCTCGGGGCTTGAGGGTCTTACAGGAAGGAAGTTCTCGCATACCTCCCCGAGCAGAGAACTCGGAGCCGAGCGGTACCGTAGCAAGCCGGAGCTCATCTGTTGCTGCCTCTGAAGATCGGTTTCTTCTTTCCGACGACTGAACGGGAGGTTTAGCTCTTTAGTTGCCGCCGCCGATGGAGATCCGTACATCACTATTCCCTCCTTATCCTCCCTATCTCTCTTTCTCTCGGTTTCTCTCTTCTTCTTGTGGATCGTACTGAACAGTAACAGATCCGAATCAGAACTCAAAGAAAGAGCTTGAATTCAGTAGGGAATATGATCTTCTTCCACTTGCCCATAGACTAGGAACTCGCTGGAAATCAAAGCCGATCTTTTTACAACTTGACCTGCACAGTAATATATCGGATACAGGGAGAAACCTAGCGGAGCGGAAAACTCGCAGAAATCGCAGCGAAGAACGGTGAGAAATCGGTAAAGCAGTTCCTTTTACGCTTCGTCTTCGTCCCCCCTTCCTATTCTCACTGCTCTCGCCATCAAAAATGATGAAGAAATCGATCAATCCCCTATGCCTCCCCCTCCGACTCAGTCCAAAAAACAATATATATATATTTTTAACCTTTATGTGTTCATTATTTACCCGTCCACTCGAAGCACCGAAACACGGATTCGTTTCGGCTATTTTAAGTGCGGGAAGGGCAGTCATTCAACTATTTATACATCTGAACTGACAGAAATACCCTAAGTATCTTCTATTATTTCCGCAACGCCATGTTAAAATGACGATTGACCTCGTAATGGGAAGGAAATTTCCGTTAAGATGTTCTGGCTACGTGGAAGAAGAACGTTGATGTGATCAGTAGCGCAGTGTCAGCGGAGCAGGATAATGTGTTGGGTGGCAGTGGGGCCTTTTTATTTTTGGATGAGTTTGTCGTTAAGCTGAAAGGAAATTTTTTTTTTTCTAATTTTGGAATTGCGACGAGGTTTGTCATTATGCATAGCACGGAATGGTTCCGTCGCACGTCACCATTTTTTTAAATAAATTTCAAGATTACAATACAATATGCTAATGGACGGTTGTGATTCAGTCGAACCAGTACATCTATCCATTCATCACTATCATCCGGATCCGAATAACTCACTTAGGACATCTCCAACTGAAAAATCAATTTTCCAGTTTAAAATGCTGTAAAACTTCAAAATACAGTAATTCATCTCTAATCGAATGACATTTTCACTCTTCATTCGCTCGCTTCCTGCGAAGGTAACCATTATCTCATCTTTCCCGCACTTTTCTTCTCTTTCGCTTTCTTCTTCTACAAATTTCGTAGCCTAATTTTTTGGCGTAGGTGATCAGTCTGACACTAATATTGACGTCGCACTGTTCACCTGTTGAACTTTGGCATGCGATTTGGAGTTCGAATGGACCGAATGACGAACTGCATACGGTGGTATGCAGTTCAGTTGAAGATGATCTTAACATCGCAATTTAGCGTGTAATAACAGCTGCACTGCGGTATAGGCCTGTAGCTTGACTCTCTCAAAACTTATTATATAATGTAGCTAGAAATTTAATTTTTGGAATGTACCTTAAAAAGTCTTAAAAAGGCTTGTTTATTTTAATTTGAGGCTTCATTTGTTAAAAGTTTTTTATAGTCAATTGATTAGTTATATATTTACAAAAATAATTTAATAATTTACAATTTTATTATGATTTTTTTTTTGTCGATGGCATTCATTGTAATATTTCAAAAAAAAAAAAGATGAATAGTGATGAACTGGTTTGAAGATTGCTTCAAGCACTTACCACGTCAAACAAAGTTATCATCGTTTATGTACATTGCTCCAATATTTTGATATTTTTATTTATTTATTAATTATAAAAAAAATTAAATTTTGAGTTATAAAATGAAGCTGTGAAAGTAATGAAATATAGGCTACAAAAAATCACATTCATTTCAAAGAACAAATTTAATTTCATGTTAGACAATTTTTATTATATTATGTGTGATTCTTTGTCAAGAAATTTTGTGGAGAAGAAGGGGGGATTCAGCCTTAATTTTCAGGATAGACAAACTTATTAAATAAAAAAAGAAGCGCCAAACGGCTGAAGGCTGCGAAGATGCTAAAGGTTGGGAAGACGTCGATGAGGGAAGCTGCAATTCGCAAACCTTAGCGTGCAAAGTGCCGCGCATGCAAAGCTAATATTTCTGATGGAAAAGGGGTAAACGCACGCGGAATAGGACGATATTAAGGCAAAAATTATTTTTGGGAGGGGGTAGAATTTTAAAATTGACTTTCATATGCAATTTTTTGTTTTTTTGCCCGGCCCCGACTCATATGGGGATCCGCCCTTGTGGAGAAGTATAGATAATGAAAGAAATAATAGATTTTGTGTTATTCTCATTAATTTTAAGAAGACATATGATCAAATACTATATTAATTAATTTGGAGTACTTTAAGACAAAATATATATCAAAGTTATATTAACATTGTTAAAGAATATATATATGATAAAGCACTGATTAATATTAAAATTTTCAAATAATGTAAATTTTGTTAAAGAATAGTATTGAGTTAGTATTTTTTTATTACTCAGAGAAATACTTATAAAAATATTCAAATAAGATGCCTTGGTGCAGATAATACAATTATGATCAATAGACAAATTAAGATTTAAAGATATTAATTAAAAAAATAAAAATAAGAAATTTAACTTTTGTAACTAACATAATTAGACAAAAAAAATTTAAATAAGAGCACTCAATAAAGTAAGAGAATACCTCTTTTTAATCTAGCTATTATGATTAGACATTTTAAATTTTATTAGCCACTTCTTAATTGCATAAAATTATCAATAATTGGTTTTACCTCAAAAATTTTTGTGAAATCATTCTTAATATATGTTATCAATGAACTTGCAAGAAAGTCTTGCTCCATCTTATTTAATAATTTTATCTTAATAATTTTCATTATTGAAAATACATGTTCAATTATTGTAGTTGAAATAGATAAAGAGTTAAGATAAATATTATCATTTTCTTAATAAAATGATATATAATTGTTTTGTCTCATTTTCACAAACATTTGATATAGATTGAGGTGGATTGAGTATTTTATATTTTAATAGTGTATAAATTTCATATACATATTTAAAATCTCTTGTGATTGTGGTGGAAATACAACAGAACAAGTGAGAGATTAAAGATGCTGATGTTGGTTGATGATTAGGTTATATTCGATGTTGGCATTGGGTGGTGGCATATAAGGTGATGATGGTCAAGAGATACTAATGAAGTGATAACGATCTGAAAACTACTTTCTTTCAAATGATATTGATCATGTAATAATGATTTAAGCAGTTATATTCGAGTTATGATAATTGAGTAAGTATGATCTGATGAAAATAATTGCTGGCAATGATCAATGACACTAACTTTTTTAAAGAGTTGTAGGATTGTTTAGATCTATAAGCTCTCCCCAATTTTAAACTTTATTGCATATAGAGAATGTGGGTATATCTACCATTTTTTGGAGCAAAATTTTGATCATTTTATTCAAAATTCGCAAACACTCTATCAATCGACCTATTGATTCTTTTTATAACATATAACTTTTTAGATATTTAGATGTCTTGATGACATCAAAACTAAGTAATCTTAGGCCTCGTTTGGGAGGGCTTAAGTTTGCCGTTTTTGTTTTGAAACGTTACAATTATTTTTTGGTTGTTGTTTGAATGTGGCACTTTTGTAAAAGTAATTTTTGCAAAACTTCATTTTGTACTGTTTTCAAAAGCTTTTTGGTATTTACTTCTCTGTTAGAAACCTCCATTCTACCTATCAACGTTTTTAAAACTACATTTTACAAAAGGTACCTGATAACTAAACGAAGCCTTAGGTTTATTAGATTTCTTTTATTGAGGCACTCAATTCGACTATGCTTCGAGCGATAAATTTAAACTCATTTGATCAGGGCTTTTAGGATGTTGTTGGGATTTTTTTTCATGAGAAAGCCCGTTTAAATTATAGTTCGGATTATCCCACATTTAAGTTTGAAAGTCTTTGATTCAAATATTTACATTAAGGTTAAAACTTAATTGATGTGTTATCTATTTATGTATAAATTTTATTTATCTATTCTCATCACATAAAAAATTATACAACAACAACAACATCAAGCCTTTGTCCCACTACGTTGGGGTCGGCTACATGAATTCTTTTTCTCCATTGTGTTCTGTTAAAAGTCAAATTCTCATTTAAATCTAATAAAGAAAGATCATTTCTAATATTTTCTAACCAAGTCTATCACATAAAAGAATATAAAAATTTTAATTTAATAATAATATTTTTTATTATATAATAATAAAAGAGATATGTGAAAAGGGGGCCTACGTCCTCACTCATGTGATAAATATTGCAACAAATAATGGTGATTGCCCTTCACCCTCGCGAGGCCGTCAATGAGCGTTAATTAATTACTCCGGTCATGATGATCCCAACGACCATATCAATCTTCTTGCGGCCTTTTCTGATTGTCAAGAAGATCATTCAGCCTTGACTGAAATTGATGCTCCTCTTCTCATCAAAATATTCTCTTTGATTGGAAATTTGATTGAAGAATTGAATCAGATTACATCAAATATATTTTAGGTATATTTTTAAAAAGAAAGATTCATATCTAAGAATATTTCCAATTTCCCAAAAAAAAAAAAAAGAATATTTCCACGATTAAACACCATCTTTATATGTGAAGTGATGCTTTTTTTTAACTTGTCAAGTCTAGAGAATATGCTAGACCTCCTTCTTCTTCTTCTTTCTCCTCCTTTTAGCTTAGTGTGTGTAGGCTTACATTTTGAATATCAATCTATTTGTTGACATTTCGACCTCAAATTTTTAGGGGAATGATCTTACATGAAAAATAAAAAAAAAATTAAGAAATTAAAGAATTGTTTGGTTTGTTGAAAAAAAAGAAAAAGAATATAGAATCAAAGTAATACAGTAATGCAGTGTAAATAAAATATAATATGCTTGAAATATTTTGGAATTATTTGAATGAGAGTAAAATAAATTTAAATAATTATTTTTTATTTGACTTGAGATAAAATTGAAGAGTTTATAGATACAATGAGTTGAAGAAGAAGATGAGGTGGAGAAACAGGACTTCGTCAAAAGATAGAGTCATTTCAATTTCATTGATTTCAATTTAACTCCTATGCATAACCTATATATATATATATATATATATATATATATATATATATATATATATATATATATATATATATATATATATAGATAAAGAGAGGTAATACACTTTTCAGCTTTGTACAGGTAAAGCATTGTATATGTGGATTGACAGTTGAAGCATCAGGTGCAGCAGGGAAGAGTGGAGTTGTGCTGCATGAAGAGTAGTGGAGAGCTGGCTGCTTGCTAATAAAGTGAGCTTATTTTTAGATGGCTTATCACAGCCCCGCAAATTAAGGATCCGTATGTTGGAGACTTAAATTTTTGCGAAGTTGCTAAAAATGGATAGTTGGTAGAGCCTTTGTGAGGATGTCAACCATTTGATCTTGAGAGTGAATGTGATGTACAGAAATTTCATTGGACTTGATCCAATCTCTGATGAAGTGATAGTCGATGTCGATATGCTTGATACGAATCAAATATTATATTGTTTGAGAGTGGCATTGCAGATATGTTGTTGCAATTTAGAGGTGTTAGTGATGCAATTGGAACGTGAAATTCTGCAAATAGATGGAGAAGCCATATGATGTCTTATGTGGCAGTGGCTAGTGAACGGTACTCAACTTTTGTTCCTGGGACTGATTTGCGGTCAGTTGAGTCAGAGGCCCAATCAAAATCAATAAATGCGAGAAGAGTGAGATCGCCAAGTGTGATTGCAAGACCCATATTGATAGTGCCTTGTTTATATTTGAGCAATCATTTCATCATTTGAAAGTATCAATTGAGGGGATTGTGTATGTACTGGCAAAGCTGATATGTGGAAAATGCAATATTAGGACGAGTAATAGTGAGGTATTATAGAGAGCCACCAATGGTCCTATATAGAGAGGGATTAGAGAATGGCTGATTGTTGTTTATGGCAGTAAGTGGTTTAATGGTGGAAGGTGTGCTTGATGGTTTAGAGTTTTCTAGGCCAAATTTATGGTAATTTCGGTGGCATATTTTGTTTGGTTGAGGGTAAATGAGGTGGGGTTGGATATTATATGAATGATGAGAAAGAAGGATGTTAGGCCGAGGTCTTTGAGGGAGATATTTGTTTGAAGATCTTGGATGAGAGCTGTAATGGTGGAGGGATGAGTGTCAGTGATAAGGATTCATCCACATATTTGAGTAGATAAGTAATGGTGGTTGGAGTGTTTTGGATGAGTAATGAGGGGTCTGAGTGACTGAAATGAAATCCATGATTAAGAAGAAATTTAGAGAATGTGTGGAACCATTGATACGATGCCTTTTTGAGACCATAGAGAGCTTTATGTAGTTTGCAAACATGTGTTGTATGTAATGGGTCAATTAAATCGGGTGGTTGTTTTATGTAGATAGTGTCATTGAGTTTGCCATGTAAATAGGCATTTGCAACATCTAGTTGATGAACAGGCAAGTAGTTGTGCAGAGTGATCTGAAGGAGGATTCAAATTGTGGGCATTTTGGCCACTGGGCTGAATGTCTCAGAGAAGTTGATTCCATGTTCTTGAGTGAAGCCTTGAGCAACAAGGCGGGGCTTGAGACGATCAATAGAGGCATCAAATTTTAGTTTGATTTTGTAGGTCCATCAGCTACTAATGATAGATCTATTTAAAGGAATTAGAACTAGGGACTATGTCCCTTATTGTTGGAGGGCTTGGAATTCTGTTGGCATTGCATTTCTCTATTCAACAATTTTGATGGCTTGTGAGAAGCTTGTAGGAGTGAGATTGGAAGAGTTTTGAGCGGATAGTGTGAATATTTGTTTGGGTTTGAGATTGCTAGTTTTGAACTGAGTTTGCCTGGGATGCGATGAACTCGGTGGTGGGTCAATTGGTATGGAGTTTGAAGTTGTACTTGTAGTTGAAGTGATTGTGGGAGGTGAGTGAGGGCTGTTTGATAGAGGTGAGGATGTGAAGATTGTTATTGGTTGTGGAAGAATGTTTGTAGCAGTTATATGAGTTGAAGTTGGGGGAGAGATGTTTGTAATGGATGTATTGGATGGAATTAGTAGTAGAGGTGATGTGGTGGGCTATTTTGGTGGAGTGGCGTATGTTGCATTGAAGGGAAATATTATTTCCAGAAACTTGACATGACAGGATATGATAATTTTATCGGAGATGGGATTATAACAAAGGTATCCAGGTGTGGAATGTGAGTTTCCCAGGAAGATGCAGGGGTTAGAATAAGATGATAGTTTATTACTTGGTAGAATTCATGGGAAACAGAGGCATTTTAAGGCGTGAAGATGATTGTATTTGGTTGGTTATTTGGTGAAGAGTTGGTAAGGTGATTTGTTGTTTGTATTTTTTAGAAGGAAGTCTAATTTTGAGGTATGTTGAGGTAAGTAAGGCCTCAGTCCAGAATTTTTGAGGAAGGTTGGCGGCATATAGAGGGGTTCGGGTAATTTCAATGAGGTGTCTATGCTTGCGTTCTAAAATGCCATGGAGTATGGGTGTCAATTTTGGGTCATGGGTTGAGTTCGGGTCGAATCAGAAACTGACCCAGCACTATTTGGATCAACCTGAACTTGACCCATTTTTGCAAATAGATCGATTTTTTTGGACTCGACCTAATCCTCTTCAGGTTCAAGTCAACCCAACCCGACCCACTTCGGGTTCGTCAGTGAAAGGTGCGACACCGGAGTGACGACGATGATGGCAGCTGCAGGCGATGTGACATAACATCTCGGGAAGTGGCGATGCACTGTAGCGACGAGGAAGCCATAACGCTCGAGCAACGGGGATGCGTGGGCAGTTGCATAAGGCAGCAGCTCGATGCGACGCAGGCAGGCTACGAGGGTAGAGCTGGTAGCCGGGTAATTTTGGGTCATTTTTGGGTTTTTGGGTCAACCTGAACCTGACCCAATTTTTGAAATAGGTCGAAAACCCTAACCTGAACCTGACCCAGTTCAGGTTGGGGTCAACCCAAACCTAAAATTTTTGGGTTGAGTTCGGATCAGATTTTCGGGTCGTGTTAAATATTGACATGCTTATTTAGGACTATATAGGCAGCTGAATTAATGGGCAATGCCTTTGTTTATTAAGTATTGATGAAATTGGTTGGAAGTGTATTCTCCACCTTTGTCGGAGTGAAATATTTTGATTTTAGTGTTGTAGAGATTTTTAGCCATTGTTGCAAATTAGAGAATTTATTGAAAGTTTCAGATTTGTGATGCATAGGAAAAAGCTAATGGAATTTGATGAAATTATCAATAAAAATGACATAAAAATGAAAAACATGAAGAGATGGAACCGGGTAAGGACCCTGAACATCACTATATATTAAGTGTAATGGTTTGGAGGTACAAGCAAATATGGAGCTAAATGGTAATTTGTAACATTTGGACACATTACATGAAGTGCATAAAATTTGTTGTAGAAGAGATTTGTAGTAGTTTTGCAAGCTTTGAGGTGACAAAATTGTGTGGATGCCTAAATATGGCATGCCAAAGATGTAGGTTAGACAACTGAGAGGTGAGAGCATTGAGGTGGGCTGAGGAGCTTGATGATGTGATGGGTTAAAGCCCATTACTGTTGGTGCCATGATGAAAGATTTTGTTGGTCCGTTGATCCTTGATGAAAAAACCAGATGGGGTGAAATAAATAGAACAGCCATTGTCAGATGCCAATTTGAGAATTGAAAGAAGGTTATGTGAGATTTGAAGAACATGAAGAATATTGTTAAGGAGAAGCTTACGGTTGGTTTGATATGTAGGAAGTAAGCCATTGCACATGTTTGAGATAGCAAGTGTGGAGCCATTGCCAATGGAGATAGTTTCATATTTATTATATGTGGCTGTTTGTTATAGATTGTTGAGGTTGGAGGTTATATGTTCGGAAGCTCCAGAGTCTAACTACCAATCAGGTGAAGGCTGATGATGTGAGTAGAGTGCTAAAGTTGTTGGTGGGGTGGGAGAGCTGTACTGAAGGTTATAATGATGCCAGCAGATGACGACTGTGTGTCATGATTTGCCACAAATTTGACTACTTAGGGGGGTGATTGTGGTGGACATCCATCACAGTTAGAGTGCAAGGTGGCTCGGGATTGCAGAGTTGTCTGAATAGGGGAGGAGGAGAATCTGCCATGGTATATAATGTCTGATAATCAAATTTGAAAAAAAATTATTTATTTTATCTTCTTAATTAAATAACGAGAGCTTATATAAATCATCACAATAATAAACCTATATTCAGTGAAAGCAACTAACAATCATATACCTCAAAATATTTCATTATATTCCCAAAATTAATATACAATAGCTAGGAGATCAGTATAATTATCATTCTACCATAAACTCCTAACTACAAAATAATAAGGGAAAATATAAACAAAATTAAAAGAAAATCTAAGGATCTCTGTCAACCTCACTCTAGCTGGTCCTAACCTATTCCTTGACCTAAAATTATAAAAATTCACATAATAAGCATAAAAGTTCAAAAAAAAAATACTAGCCAAAACTCTATCACTACTTTTAATACAAGACAAAAAAATTAATATGTATGTTCAGTTCTAGTCAATATCAATCATCACTTAATATGAGTAAAATCAATATGATCATGATTTTAATTTTACTATCAATTAATATAATGTACTATCATATAAATATAATCATGAATATAATTATAAAAAGCAAGGCATAACATTCATCTTTAATGTGGTGTTTTCTTCCTTGCATTTGTTACCTATCATAACTATCCATCATCTTATCTTTAATTTATTTATATTAATCTTTTATTTTCACAGGTAACTTTTAATAGTCATTTAAGAGTCTTTGCCCTCTACCTGTTACCATAATTCAGTCAATAAGTTACAGGCTACAACTACGATTACACCACCAACTTTTTATTTAAAGGATAGCTCATCGGTCTACCCTCCTATGTAAGGTATTATATTTTAGAAGCAAATATGTATTCAATATAGTGTTAATAGCCAATCTTCCTTGCTTACATGCAAATAATATCTGGTTATATTGATGATTTATAGAAGTTGTGATATATTATTAAAATGATAAATAAATAATTCTTTCAAATTTGATTCTGGGGCATTACATGGTAGGAGCAGAAATTTTGTCCGTGAGTTGCTGTGAGAGCGATAGCGGAATTGGTGGTTGGCATTTTGAGATTTTTTGTTGCAATGTTAATCTCCTCATTATAGAGAAGAGAATAGAAGTCATCAAGAGAGATGGGGGTTAATGTGGTGCGAATGACAGTTTTGAAAGATTGATAGGTCGATGGTAAGTCGTTGAGTGTGTATAAGATAATATTTTCGGGATCGATGTGTGACCCAGCAGGTTGAATGTTGTCCACAAGAGATTTTATAGTGGTGAGGTATTGAGACATGGAGAGATCCTCATAGAGGTGTTATGCAACTTGTTTTTGAGTTGGATAGCTCTTGAGCAGTTTGTGGGCTATAGACGCTTCTCAAGTGTGATCCAAATATCGTGGCAAGTGTTGAGGTTTAGAATGTGAGGTAGAATGGGAGTTGAGATAGTGGAGTATAGTTCAACTGATACGTTTTGGCTGAATAGAGTAGCCGCTATGTTTTGGATTAGGTATTAGTTCATTTGTGGAGGAGAGGAGTTGTTTGGGTGGGCATCTGAGAGTGCCATCGAGGAATCCATCGAAGTGGTTGTCATTGAACATCTTGAGGATTTGAAGGCTCCATATGGGATAGTTATCACTGTTGAGTTGAACGTGGATGATGCTTTTGAGGTTTGACATAAGGAATTTGAGAAAATGGGTATAGAGGTGTCTGCCATTGTAGATAGAAAATTTTGAGTGGTGATTGGGATTATGGTGGAGGTGCTGGAGGATTCTCCCATGCTTTTTTGATGTTGAAGAGATGTGTCGTTGGGTTGGTAGCTCTGATGCCATGAATAGTTTATATGTACGATGAGCTGAAGAAAAAGATAAGGTGGAGAAACAAGACTTTGTCAAAAGATAGAGTCATTTCAATTTAACTCCTATACATAACATGTATATATAGATAAAGAGAGGTAATACACTTTTCAACTTTGTATAGGTAAAGCATAGTATATGCGACTTGACAATTGATGCAGTAAGTGCAGCAGGGAAGAGTGGAGTTGTGTTGCAGGAAGAGTAGTGGAGAGTTGGCTTCTTGCTTATAAAGTGACCTTATTTGTAGATGGCTTATCAATATAAAGCCCAATGATGATGGTAATCAATAGCTGGTGACAAATGATTGCAACAGTGATAGATGACTGTCAACGACGGTGGCGAGATTGAGAGGGGGGCAAAGGAAAACAATTAACAATGCATTTGAAACTTGGTCAATACTAACATTTTTAAAATGCACCCGAATTGAATTAGAAGGCAAATCCTAAATACTCCAAAATTTTATTATCCATTTCTTTAACTTCAAACAAAATATTTTGAAAACCTTTATATTTAAAATGCTTTATATTCATTTTACTTCAAAGGACTTATGCAAAAGCATGAATTATTCCTTAAAAATTGAATTTAATTTCTTCAAAAGTTCATTTTCAGCAACTTGGAGTAAGGAATGGATATATGAGTTCAGTTACATTGCTTAAATAATCATATTAAAGATAGGCAAAGCAAGTAGAGGGTTATTTAAATTTACAAATATTATTTTCCATGAACTCGATCTATTGCATTAAGATATAGCCGGCAACTAAGATTGCTGAGTGTTAAGTATTACAATTGTAAATTAGATCAAAAGTCTAAAGTTTAGAGGGCTACTTTTGTCCCTTTAAGTTATAAGGTACATAATTTTATAAAATTGTGTGCAAAAATGAACTCATAATTATCAAAGCATATCTTTTGCATCTTTTTCATTTATATCTAATAATCTTATTTCAGCACCAGTGCATCGGATCCCATCAGAACTCCGCAGTTAAGTGTGCTTGGGCGAGAGTAGTACTAGGATTGGTGACCTCCTGGGAAGTCCTCGTGTTGCACCCCCTTTAAAAAAAAAAAATCTAATAATCTTATTTAAATTTGAGATTATTTTATTCATCAGCTCTCACTAAAATTTCATTAGGAACAACTTTCTTATTGTTTTATTTTTCAGATCGCAACCACAATTTCTATTTAGCAGTAGTAAAAAAGTCGTCTGAAATGAAGCCTGAGGTTTTGTTTGGGTTAGATTTATAACTACTTTCAAAAATAGCTTTTTAGTGTAATTTTTTTTAAGAAAATAATAAAAAAAATAATGACATAAAATTATCCTAAATGAAACCTAAATTTTAAATTAGAAGGCATGTGATTTTAGATTTTATTAAGTTCACATGGTTATCACATTGAATTCACGGGGTTATGTATGTTTTTGTGATTGATAGGTCATTATTCACACAAAGAAAGTCATGGGAACAGTGTCATTTTTTTATTCAATAAATTTAATGGCGATGACAAGCCCTTACTAAAAAAACGCTGCTTCATTTTCCCATGAAACTTACAGTTATAACATATCATTAATTGCGCTAAATGACACATAAAAATCCAAATTACTTAATTAGAAAAATTTTGCATTTTGCAAAGCAAGGAAACTTTGCACATGGAAAGCAGATAGCGAAATTATGATTGGCTGAGAAAGTCTATATTTGTTGCCTTTAAGAAGAGGTTTTTACTTCAAAAAGGGAACAAATATACACTATTTGTTGTCTTTGTGAAGAGATTTTTACTATTTCGAGAGAGAAAAAAAAAGTTCTTACAAATTGTGAGCATCTAATTTTTTATAGAATTTTTAAAAATTTATGTAAAATTTTGATAAAAATTTTCTTAAGCAAAATTTGTGATGCGGCTCATCTGGTCTGTTGATTGAGAACTTTGACTATAAATCAAGAGGTTTTGGGTTCGAGTCTTGCATATGTGGTGTGTGTGTGAGTTTGTCTTAGGGGTTGTTTGGTTGGTTGTAAAGTAAATACTCAAGGTTGTTTGGTTGTCTGTAAAGTGAATGCAATGGGGTTTTTTTTAAGTGTATGTTGAGTAAAGTAAAATCAAAGGTTGTTTGGATGAGACGTTCAATCGAGCATCTAGTGTGCGTATTCTCAAACTAAATTTATTTATCAAATTGAAGTTCCCCAACTGATCACTAGTAGGTTTAACATTTCTAGAAAAATCAAACATATAAGACACATTGCGGCTCTAGGTTCCCGCATGGAGTGGGATACATTGCGTTGCTCAGAAGTTGGAAGGCATACCTCACTGCTTCGATTAGGGCAGCCCATCCCCTACATTCACTCCCTTTGCGAAATCCTCTCCCACACCCCGATGACGGAACACGACCTCTCTAGCTGCAGCATCATCCCATTGGTCAGGTCTCTCCCTGAAGCACACACCCCGCGCTTGCAACCTCGTGGTCGTTGTTGTTAACTCCCTTCTCAACGCCATCTGCTGCCAAGACGGCCAGACCGTTGACGCCATCGACTTCTATGATCGCATTAATGCTCGCATGCCCTTGGATGTTGATACGTTCACCATCCTCTTTGAGGGCTGGGAGAAGGAGGGAATCACCGCCAGTGCCCAGACAACCTTTGGAGAGATGGTTAGCGGGCTACTCTCTCTCGCTCTCTCTCTCTCGCTATCGGAATTTTTTTTTGCTAAGTTTTGAGCGGCTTCACTTTACTTCGAAAATGAACTAACATCAGGAGTTACAAATACACGCCGAATTTTCTCTTACTTTCCTTGGCGACAAACCAAACAACAAAAAGTGAAAAAGTAAAGTATTTATTATACTATGTATTCACTTTTTCTCCAACCAAATAGCCCCTTAATTGGCTGTCCCATAAAAGACGTAAAATTTTTTGCGCTTCGAAAAAAGAATTTTATCATTAATATTGGTCTCAAATGACCTAGAATTTAATAGTTGTTTGTCTCAGCTTGTTGAACATTATTTTTTCCTATGAATTGCTGCAATGGTGACAAGTCTATTTTTTATAATATAGTGGGGGTCAGCCTAAACCCTAAATCCTAATTATCTAAATACATCTTGACAAAATTAATTGTAAAATTAACTATAAATTTCTCATCCAAAATATGTTACAGTTCTCTCCACTTAATCATCACTAAATTTGCCATAGGCATCTGAAAACAAAACCTGGCCAAAAAATTATTTGAAAAATCTCAACGATCTGTCTTCTTAAGTTGATATTTCAACAGATAGCCATAAAAAATTTCAGTACCTAAAATAGCTCAGGATCCTAATTTACAACGTCTACTACTTATAATACAAGCACAAACCTGCTAATACCAATACAAGAAAATATTACTTCTGCATTGTTTTGCCAATTACATAAAAAATGAAGATTTTCATTCATTAAAGTTTATTTTACCGTTGCACTTAGGGGTCTTAAAAAAAGATTGACGGCTCAGGTTCAGAACCAACCTGAAATTGACCGATGCGAATACAGTATATTCGAACCAGAGAAGTTTAACAAACGGGTCAAAAATATCAACCCGAATTTGATCTGCTAGCAACCCAAATGACACCTGAATCCGACCCAACTTCTATTATAAACATGATCACTCGAAATCAAAGCGGCTGAGAAAGCTCCCATCTCCCTTAAATTAAAATTTTAAAACAAATTATATTTTTAATTTTCCTTCAATTGGAATTCGAATTTCATCGCTCGTCTCACTGTTGTGTATAACTGCGGTCAAATATATTTAGGCTTCCAACTCCTTAAGTACGACGGTTATATAAATAATAATGAATAATCTCGACTAACAAAGCTTAAAGCTTGCTTACAAGCTCGGCTTTCCGAATCATTAGTAAATAATTAAGCCCTTCCTGTTTGGGAAATGCTGAAACGCGGTTCTTGTCTCCCCGCACGTGGGCCCCTGCACGAGTGCACGCGCCGGTACGATCCGCGCGCACATGATCCAATGCTTATTTCAGCTTTTGCTTTTGCTTATTTTTCTGCTTTACATAAAGTCTAAAACGATCTTAGTGCGCTTTTAAAATCAAAGACAATTGTTTAGAGTATCTCTCTAATCGACAAACGTGGCAGCGTCACATCGTTTTTGATGGCATTGCTGCTCAGTGTTTAGCGATGATTAGTGCTTTGTTTTTCTTACATCATTGTATATAATCTTTGAAGAATATATTAACGTTACTCCTTCGAGAGTATTCAGGTTTTTTTTTCTTTTTTTCTTGATGAGGTGTTATGATATATTTATGATAATGACGAGATGTTTAAAGATAAAATCAGCCCTTAGATGTGAAAGAAATTATTCTCTGTGATCACCGAATATTATCTGAAGGTGAATCAGGACGCACCACGTCACTTTTTTGCTATGTACCGGTTGATGTGGCGCGTCCTAATTCGCCTTCCGACAGTCCGATGACCGCACAAAATAATTTCTCCAGATGTAATCTTTAGCTTTTATTTGTATTCGGGCATCACCGTACATTTTATAATAATGAAGAAGAATGTGGAAATCTTCTTTAATATATAAATGAGAGGGTGGACTAGTTAGGCCAACTAAGTTTATTTAGATTGATTTGATGTGGTTTAATTGAAGTAGATTTACACGTACATCATATTGGAATGTCATATATGAATATGAAACAATGAGTTCACTTGCCGGTGGTTCAATGAACCAAAAAAACAAAAGGACAACTCAACATTTGTTTCATAAGGGTGATATTTAGCCAATTGTTTTTATGCTTGACGACCCATATTTTTATGCATCAGTGTTGTTTGGAATTTTGAATGGTGAATGCTAGTCTTATTTGTAAATGTTCTATGAAAGGCATTGATTTTTTTAGTTATATCTTTTTATTTTTATTTTGTATATATCACGTTGTTTGGAATTCAACTAATGACTTTGGTGTGTTAGGGTGCAGGGATTCAACATATTAATTTTCTATAAGAAAATTACTATTTTCTATAAGAAAATTACTATTTTCTTGTAGTGTATAATATTTCTAAAAAGTAAAGGTCTCTTGAAAGGATCTTACATGATCCACAATCACATATGCATTTTAAAAGGGATGCTACGACTAAAATACAAGAATCCAAAACCCACGTTCCTTCGAAGAGCTACTATGAATAATAGTTCAGTGATAAGATTAACATCCAAGTGGTGGTTGATTGATGGCTATGCTACGACTATAATAGTACAAATATTGCAATTAATGAATTGAGAGGTGTTCAACATGTAACATATTTTATGAAATGTGTTAGCTAACGATATGCAACGGTAATGAATCTTGCTTTAGTAAGCCTTGAGAGGAGCTGATTAAGAGGCAATGGTGGGAGAGAGTAAGTGCTAATGAACAGTGGCAGAACTAAAATTTCAAGTGAGAGAGGACGGAAGGATTAACTCAAAATCTAAGGGGGCTTGAACTTCTTTAATAAATATGATTGTTTGAAAAAGGTATATAATTTTTTGTTGAAATCATAAAAGAAAAGAGCCACCTCCAACCCCCATGATTTCACCATCGTTAAGGAGCATATTTAAGTGAATCTAAATGAATGGAATACTTTGTCAATACAGATCTTGTATCCATAAGTTAGTCATGTTAATTATAATTTGTATGATTCTAATGATATAGAAAAATAAATAAAATTTTAATGATTTATGAGTAAATTATAAATTTATAGTGATTACTTACTTCATTTTAGTTATTCATAATTTTTTCACTTCAATTACTAGCAATGAGACATAGCCTTGGATTCTCTCATATGGTTGATCTTGACACTTTTGGAGGGACATTATAACAACAACTGATGCCGGAATCCATGTATGGATGGACCTTCCAGGAAACAAGCTTGCAAGCTAAACTTACACGAATCTCATTGCAAGTTGGTATGAAATTCTGTTCATTATGGTTTGCGGGAGCAGCCTCAAGATTCGTGTGCAATGCGACAGAGATCTGTAGCATATATAGAATCTCCAAATGCTTGTGCTCTAATTGTTCTCAAGAACAAATTCCATTTCATGCTTGTAAGTGTTAAGAATAACGAAGATATATACAATGAATTTTGAATTTTTTTGCTACAAAATTAATTTATGGGGTGTCTCTCCTGCCACGTTATTGGCCGGCTACAAAGATTCTATGCGGGCGATAAGCATGTATTTTACAAAGGCTTATAGGTTAATTTCTTCAGAACCTCGAAGCCGAATTTGTCTCTATGAGCAGAGATCATTCTTAATTGACCGGTCATAAAAAGTACACCATTATCATCAATAATTTCATAAAAGGTGTCAATAAGTCGAATCCCGTTCGAGTCATCTTGAGCTTCACCTATAACTTTTTTTTTTTGGAATTTAGGACAATAAAAAACGTAAGACCTAAACCTAAGACCTCTTGATTGGTAGTCAAGCATCCTAATCAACACATCAAGCTGAGCTTCGTTGACCTGTAACTTTGATTAATTGATTGAGTGAGCTCCAGTTGAGCATATTCTATGAGTTCGAATCAGCTCAGGTGACGAAAGAGACATAATTATTTTGAATATTTGTAATAATTTCATACATGAACTCTTAAATATAAGCATATTCTAAGCGATTTTATATTAATATAATTCAAATAAGCTTATATGTGAGCTAACGAGTCGAGTCAGAAATGTCTCAAAATTGACTGATATTAGTTCATCAAGCTCGGAATCATGGTTGACTCACTCAGGCCCTGATAATATATGATATACTATTTAATTAAAAACACGTGATGCGTCGAAACAAAGCATAAAGTTGATAATATTAAAAAAATTGGAATGGTCCCATCTCATTTTGCGGATAAAGGTATAATTAAAGGGCAAATATGCAATAAATGAACTTTGTTCTGTTCACTTCAGTAGCTCGCATTCAACCACGTAATCTTATTGTGCGGGAAAGCTGATGCTTCGATCACTTTATCGAATGGGTAAATGTTTGCGATTCTGCGAGTAACAATATTCTTTTTTTAGAAAATAAAATAGCACTTTTTTTATTTAGGTTTTATTTGAAATAATTTTTTATTATTTTTTTAAAATAATTTTTTAGTATAAAAATTTTTAGTTTAAGAAAATTTTATAACAAAAAATTATTTTAAAAAACTGTAAGAAACCGTCACAAGCAAAGCTTCAGACTTCATTTGAGATAGTTTTCTTTAATATATTTTAAAATGGCTAATGAGATAATAATTTTTTAAAATGGTTGAAAACCGCAACTTTTTAGTACAATTTAAAAAAAAATAGTAAAAAAATAGCGGCCTAATAAATTTGTGATTGTAATCTAAAAAGTAAAATAATAAATAAAAAATGTATCTCAAACCAAGCCTTATTTTTGTTATTTATTATTTCTTAATGTTTGGAATTTAAAATTGATTTTGATATTAGAAATTTGACATATATTTTTAAAAGAAGAATGCATAAGCTATTTTAATTTTTAATTATGCAAAAACTAAATGAGTAGTTTAAAATATATGAAAATAAATGCTTCTATCATTTAAAATAATAATAATAATAACATAATTCATTAAATATAATAATTTTCTCGTTGTAATGAATTTTACCTTCTGACCTCAAGGTTATCTTGCAAAGAGTTGCTTATGCTTTTTTATTTATAATTTATTTTCAAGAAAATTATTGTTAATTTTTGGATTTTGATTTATATGTAGTGTGGTAAAATAAATATTTTATGTTTAAGCATTGCAAAAAATTCACAAACATAGATAAAATGGGCACAAGAGCTTTTATGTGATAAACCCATAAAAGAAAAAAATAAAATCAAAAAGTTTGGCCCAATTAAAATAATTTATTGTATTATAGAAATACATTCTTTTTCATAATTGAAAAAGGCAATATTATAATCCCGACTTGACTTACTATGAATATGGTGGAAAATGTTGGGAAGCTTTGATAGAGATGACAGACATCAATATTGACCAACGTTTAAGAGATAGTTGTGACAAAATTGGTTGGTCGAATGAGACAATAGTTAAGATATGACACCAGAGCAGTGATGGACAAACAACAACAATCAAGTCACAGCGGTTGTACAATAACATACAGGTGATGATCTGGCAACGATGGTTGGGAGTGAAGACTGAGAGAGAGAGAGAGAGGAGCAGATCGAAAGAAGATAAGATGGAACAGAGAAACAGAACTCGGAATAATTTCATTCATGTCAGAAAGCAAATACATACAAGTATATATACACCAACTAAGATACATAAATGGTTCATTTGAAGCTAATCCTATGGTATAGTAGAGTTATCTATATTCTCTGTTGACTTGGTCTTGCGTGTTAACAGGAAGAAGGTGATTGGATCATGACAATAAGAAAACAATTGTCAAATAATGACATCAAGCGACAGTGATTGTTGTGATGATCATTGCCATTGATCATCAAGAAGAGCCCATAATTCTATCGATTTCTAGGCTTCATCTAATTTTCAAATCATTTCACCTAGAGAATAGATGCCTATTTATAATATTTATGTGTGACATTTTAATTATTTTAGTCAAAATCTCAAAACAGTCTATCAAACAGATTATATTGATTCTCTTATTCATAATTCAATATTCAAGCATTTAAATGTCTTATGATATTTAGGTATATTTTAGCCATTTTGGGACAACTTTCTGATTGTTTTCTAAAACAGGTTTTTAGTAAAAAAAATTCTTGAACTGAAATTTTTTGTTCTAAAAAACTGTTTTACAAAGCATTAAGAAAGTTACCACAAATGAAACCTTGGGTTTCATTCGAGGCAACTTTCTTATTATTTTACGTTTCAGAGTGCAATCACAATTTTGAGTTCGTACTACTTTTTCACTGCTTTTAATAAATTTTTGTGCTAGGAAAATTATTTCTATAACAGCTTTTAAAAAAATTGCTTTATCCATAATAACTTCACAATCATCTTTATAAAAAACTGCAGCCGTCCAAACGGACCCTTAAAAACTTGTTACAAAATTTACTGAGGATCTGATTAAATATTGGTAAAGAAAGTTTTAAATATATTGCATTTGTTTTAGGATATTATAATACAATAATAAATTGATTTGTTGTATTGTGAACTAATTAATCTCACAATGATGTAAAATTCAATCCGTCTAAACACTTTTTAAACTAATTTCAATGAATTATAACTTTGATAGCATCTTTGCTCCATCGGTAGAAATAGAATCGTAATTAAATTAGCACTTCCTGAATTTCTAAGAAAAAAAAAATTAGCAATTGCACTAACAAATTTTAAGTTTATTTGGGATAGTTTTTTCAAGTTTTGCTTTTCAGTCCATAATTACATTTTCGATTTCATTTGAGATGACTTTTTTAGTGCTTCTTAAAGTAGCTTTTTAGTACAAAGATTTTAATTTTTGTACTAGAAAATTACTTTAAGAAAGTCGTCACAAACGAAGCCCATTTTAGTGCTGCTTTTTTTCGACTTTTCATTTGCTTTTCAAAAATTTTTGTGGTGGGAAATTGCTTTTTACAACTAGAATTGTCAATATATTTTAACCTTGAAATCAACTATTTGACTTTTTTAAAAAGAACTTATTTACAACATTCATACCGATTGCGGACTAGAATTTACATGGCAATATAGTTAGAAATTTTTGTCTTAGCCTTGTACGGATATCCAACACACAAATAAAAGAAAAAAGGAACACTAGAATTTTACGTGGAATATTCTGGAAAAGGGAAAAAATACGGGGCCACGCCCAATTGAAATGATTCCACTAATGTTTGATTGGATTACAAGTAACTGACTCGTCCCCCAAATTGAGGACGATCAGATTACAATAATCAACCGTCAGGTTGAAGTCCAGTTACAAAAGGAGATCGGAAATCCGATGACATTTGGTGGTCGGGCGAAAATCCGGCTTCAATTGACGGTCAGGCAGAAATCCGGCGTCAGTTGGCTGTCGGGCAGAACTCCGACGTCGGTTGGCTGCTGGGTGAAAGTCTGACGGTGATCGAGGAGGAATCTGGTGGCAAGAGAGCTCTCTTCCTTCTCCTCTTGCTTCCTTTCTTGGGGGTCCCCTCTCATGAGAAATGATGGATCTATTTATAGTTTTCTGAGAGTGGCATGTCCAGTAAATAGAAAGAAGATCAATGGTAAATTGAGAGTGATTTGAATGGATGGCCGATATTGAATCCTTTGATAGTGGACCGTTTATTGAGCATTTGAATGTCTTAACGATATCAAAATTTGACAATCTTAGGCTCGTTGGATTTATCTCTTCGATTCGCTCGATTCGACAATAAGCATGCCATGTTTGGAAACTGTTTGGTAATCCAAATTATAGATTCAAACCTTCCAAATGTACTTCGGGTCTTTGATTTGGACCTATTTAAGCTAAGATTGGTTGAATTTCATGTCGTTGGGTTCGTATTTTTGAGACATTTAGTTCGACTGTAAGTTTGTTGAAATCGGAGTTCAGATGGTTTCTGATTTAATTTTTAAAGTTTCCAACTTGATTTTGCATCGAGATTCATGCCTGATCAAGATAAATTTTTGATGATATATCAGTTGCTCCCTTATTTTCGGACGTTGAAACTCAAGAAGTCCGAAAATATGTGTTACCGCATTTTAAATTGTTCAAATCGCAATAAATGTTGAAAAATTGTGCTCCAAAAAGTTTAATTTGCTCAAACTTGATCATAGAAGCTCTGTTGAGCTCCGAAAGTATCAAAATTGGATCTGGAACGTTAAAAACGGTTTCGAATACCTAAAAAATGTTTGATTTGGACTGTCTGGGCCGAAAAATTGGGCCCGGACTAGCGTTGGCGGCCAGACTGATCGGCGGGCCGGCGGCGGCGCCGACGTGTCACTTTAGACGCGCCCCTCTGGTCGCTCGCCATTTAGACCAGCCGACAGTGACTGCCTCTTGAAGTTATTTTGATTTAAATTTTTTGGTCCGGTGGCAAGAGAGCTCTCTTCCTTCTCCTCTTGCTTCCTTGCTTGGGGGTCCCCTCTCATGAGAAATGCGGGGTCTATTTATAGTTTTCTGAGAGTGGCATAACCAGTAAATAGGAGGAAGATCAAGGGTAAATTGAGAGTGGTTTAAATGGACGGCTGATGTTGAATCTCTTGATCGTGGACCGTTTATTGGACATTTGAATGTCTTAACGATATCAGAGTTTGACGATATTGGGCTCGTTGGATTTGTCTCTTTGAGCCACTCGATTCGACTATAAGCATGTCACGTTTGGAAACTGTTTGGTAATTGAACCTACCAAATGCGCTTCGGGTCTTTGTTTTGGACCTATTTGAGCTCAGATTAGGTTGAATTTGGTGTCGTTGGGTTTGTATTTTCGAGATGTTCAGTTCGACTATATAATTGCTGAAATCAGAGTTCAGATGTTTTCCGATTTAATTTTTGAAGTTTCCAACTTGATTTTGCGTTAAGATTCGTGCCCGATCAAGATAATTTTTTGATGATATATCAATACCAACTTTCAAAAAAATTATTTTTCTCGCAATAACTTCACAATCACCAGTACAAAACATTATAGCCATCCCAAAAAAATGCTTTAATATTAAAACATCCATCTAATTGGCATATAATTTCAAAATCAAACTTAAAATTATATAATAGAAACAAACTTCGGAGATCCATGGAGAATAATTCTAATATTAACGAATAAATCAGCAAATAAAATTTAATAGATAATAATATATTGCAGAAGCAACCCAAATTGTCAACGCTTTTTAAAATTAGGCATTGACTTAATTTCGTTAAGCATTCTTAATTAATTTCTCTAATGTCAGTGATCAGTAGGTGGCACACCAATTAAATAACTTGTAGCGACTGTCTATCATTGTAATGGTAAGGAAAAAATAATTACCTTTATTGAACGTTCTGTTAAGAGACTGTTAAAAAGTTGTTTTAGGTTATTGATAAGTTAATATTATATTTGTTGTCAAAGTAAAAAAAAAAAAAAAAGAGTTCGTAGATCAAATAAGAACAGTACTCTGAACATGATCAGAAATTATTGAAGGGGTAAACATAAAAAAGAAATTTGTAAGGGGTTTATTGCGAATTGGAATAATTACGATAGTTAAAAAGAGCTTAATGTCTTAACTTTAATGAAAATTCATGCACATAGATAAAAATAATTAACTTAGAAGAAACATCCAATTTTTTATATAGAAAATCTAAAAAGTAAAAAAAAAAAAAAAAAAATAAGGGTCTGACATAGTTGAAGTTGTTCATTATATAAGTGAGATTACAAAAGTCTGTATTTCTCTGTGATTGGAGAAGACGCATTACAAAACATGTATTTTTCATCTTAACCTCCTATGAATGTTGTATAGATCACTGAAGAATTTGTGAAGGGTGATGATAGCAGTCAATAGATATTTATAAAGTGACAGTAATTGAGCAATAGCAGATGAGTGACGAAAATCGGGTGATACCAATTAGGTGATGAAAGTCTGACGATGATGACCAGAATGGTCACGGGCATTTATTATCAATATTGGCTCTGTAATTCTTCAGATCTTTAAGCTTTCTTCAATGTGATAGATTTATAATTTTCTAGAATTATATTTTATTCCTTCATTGGATAATCTGTAATGTTATATAATTAAAATGAAGAAAATTTCTGAATTGACAAACGGCCTTCCGATGACCCGGTTAGAAAAGTAAAGGTATTATATTTGACTTATATTAAGAAAGGTAGAGGTAGGCCTAAAAAGGCTTGGTTAGAAAATATTAGAAATGATCTTTCTTTATTAGATTTAAGCGAGAATTTGACTTTTAACAGGACCCAACGGAGAAAAAAGGATTCATGTAGCCGACTCGTCGTAGTGGGACAAAGGCTTGATGTTGTTGTTGTTGTTGTTGTATGAATCGAATTATATCTCATTTAATTTCCAACATTTTCACTGACGCAAAGAGCACGAAAAATATCTACAATGCACATGCAATACAAGGATAGTTTAATTTTGTTGACTCTAAATATAAATAGCCAACTTGCATATCTCACAAAATTTAATAGTAACATAACAAATAAAGAATTTATTTGATATTTAAATAGATAGAAAATGGATGGACAGAAAGTGCCTAAGAACAAAGATAAAATGTGTGACTATTATGCCTAACATGACTTCTCCAATTTAAATAATGGTGAAGACTATAAGCAAAGGCATACTAATTTCAAAACATCATTCCTTTGTCAATTTTCCCTATAATTTTTTTTTTCTATTCAATGGATTTTATTGAATTATTAGAGAATGAATTATTTGGTGAGTATTATGAAATAAATATTGTATCCCCTAAGTCACCATTATGCATTGTATTATTTTATAATAATCATCAATAATTAATTAATAAAAAATAATCTATAACTATACTAAATAAATTTATTGATCAAGTATATATTTTATTTCTTATTTTAATGGATCTAATATCATTTATCATCAGTAAATTATTTAGAAATAAAAAAATTTGATATAGGCTTCGTTTGGGACAGCTTCCTTACTGTTTCTAAAGTAGCTTTTTAGTACAAAAATTTCAAGTTCAAGAAAATTTTATACTAAAAAGCTGTTTTAGAAGACAGAAAGAAAACTGTTCCAGACAAAATTATAGATTTATTAAGGATTCACATGACAAACATGGAAGCCCATATTGAAAAAATAATTAAAAAAAAAATAGGGGCAAAGTTCATGTTCATTAGAAGGGGAACATCTCATGTGGAGTGAGAATTTTTCTCAATTTGCAATACATCAAATCAATCTCTCATTCCCAATTTAAATAGGGCAACAAAGGCCTTTATATATATTAAAAATTTTGTGTGATCGCTCCTAAGTACTAATCCTGCTCTCATATATCCTAGTTCTTAAAATATATTGAGAGTAGGTCCTTAGAGAGATGCAATGTTTTAAGTTACTTTGATATTTTTGTGCATATTCCTACTCTCTATCTCTATCTCTCTATCCCTTCCAAAAATAAAATAATTAAATAAGAAAGAACTTAAGAACTTAGTCACTCTAAAAAAAATAAAATTATTATTTTTTCAATGAAAACAAAGTTTTGAGAATTTTTCTCGGAATCGAAAGATCATTTCAATATGTTATTATATGATAAATTTTGAATTTTTTAGATATAATAAATTTATTTTTCATATATAAAATAAATGAAAATAATAAATTTTTTTAAGTTTATATTATTTATCTACTAGTAATCAAATAAGCTTTAAATCAATTATTAGAGAATTGGGATAACCACTCCATTGTGATGGCATAATTTAATCCCATATTCTCATCTAACCTATTCGCCATTAAGGAAGCGACATGGCCCACATCCACCTATTCTTCTCAGTTCTACCTTCCTTCTCTCGGCTTCACAAACTTTAATATTATATATTTTTTTCTTAGAAAAATGTATCTATGCATTACCATGATAATATTCAAAAGGATCATCAGAAAAATTAAATTAGGAAAATAAATATGATTAAAAAAAATTTATTTAAATTTTAAAAAGAATCATCCTTAAAGATTAAATTAAGAGAAGAAACATAATTAAAAAAAAATTTTAAAAATATCATACGCGCAAATAGATTTTACATTTTTTATTAAAGTTAGAAAACTCAAAACAATCTTGAGTTTTCCTTTAAAACGCAATTTTTTTTAGGTTTTCAGCTCAAAGAGAACGAGAGAGAAATAGAGAGAGGGAGGGAAATTCATTTAAATTTAAATAATTTAAATTTATATTTTGAATATTTAATTAAGTTTTAATTACTTTAAATATTATAACTACTTCATTTTTCATATTATATATGATTAATTATTTAATTTAAATTATATTTATATTAAAATAATATTTTTGAAAATGAAGATTTAAATACGATAATTGATAAAATTCAAAAATTAAATATTAAAAAAACTAAATGCAAAGAGAGAGAGAGTAAAAGAGAGAGAGAGAGGCAGAGAGAGAGAAACAAAGAGATTTTAAATATTAAATTAAAATTTAATTAAATTTAAATTTTTTATAATTCATTTAAATTTAAATAATTTATATTTATATTGTAAATAATTTAATAAAATTTTAATTTAACTTTAAATATTATAACTAGGGTTAGTAAATTAAATTTAAGCTATATTTAATATTATGTTTAAATTTATATTTTGT
Source organism: Dendrobium chrysotoxum (assembly GCA_019925795.1). NCBI lineage: Eukaryota > Viridiplantae > Streptophyta > Magnoliopsida > Asparagales > Orchidaceae > Dendrobium > Dendrobium chrysotoxum. Next base: position 15,466,262 of record CM034308.1, read on the forward strand.
GCAACTATAATATAGATTAATAAATTATATTTATTAATCAACAAGATCTATATAAATAAATTATATTATAATTGAAAATCAAGTTGCACAATATTTATAACTATTTAATTTTTAATATTATATATGATTAATCTATAAATTTTGAATTATATTTATATTACAATAATTTTAATATTAAATATTATTAAATATATCAATTTTAATATTAAATTAAATATTATTTTATTATAAAAGTTTTAATAATATTTAAAAGTTTATAAATTAATAAAGTATATTAAATATATATCAATTGAATTATATTAAATTTAAATATTATAATTATGATTAATAAATTAATTTTAAATTATATTTATATTTGAGTTAATACAAATTACATCGTTTAAAATGAATATAATAGTCATAATATTCATCATGTTAATTTTTTTTAATATCTTACATTAATTTTATTAAATATTTAAAATATAATTAAATAGTTACTAAAAAATTTAAAGTTAATTAATATTTGATAAATATTTAAATATAAATTTAAATCATTTAAATTTAAATGAATTTTCCTCTCTCTCTCTTCATCTCTCTCTCCCTCTATATTCGTCTCTTTCTCTACCTTTTCTCTCTGCCTCTCTATGGTAAGGCTATCAAAATCGGGTCACGAGTCGGGTTCGGGTTCAACCCAAAACTGACCCGACACTACTTGACCCGACCCGCTTAGGACCCGAGTCAACCTGACACGACCCGCCAACCTATCGTCGTCTTTACTACCAATCCAACCAAAAATGACGAGCTGCCTCCCTCTCGATCTTTGTCGTTACTTCCGATCAAATAAAAATAATTGCGAGCACGCCATCGTCGCCGAGCGGTCGTGACTTCTGAGTTTCGACCCGACATCAAGGAACGTCGTCGAAGGAGTGAAGGTGGCGAGCTCGCCGTCGTCACCAATCTTCCCTCCAGTAGTCGTCGTTCTCCTCCCTCCTGAGTCCGGTCATCGTTGTTACTTCCGATCCAACAAAAAGAACGGCAAGCTCGCTGTAGTCACCATTCATCCCTCCCGTAGTCCCGTCGTCGTCGTTATCCTTCGTTGTCGCCCGTCGAAGGAGCCAAGGAATCGGGTCAGCCCGGGTCAACGTCGAGTTAGCGGGTTGACCCAGACCCGACTCTTTTGTGAAACGGGTTGACCCTAACTCGAAATTTTCGGGTCGTGTCAAATATTGACACCCCTACTCTATGGCTCTATCTATTTCTCTCTCTCCATCTTTCTAAGCTGAAAATGCAAAAGAAAAATTGCATTTTAAAGGAAAACCCAAAATTGTTGTGTTTTTATATTTTCGCCAAAATTGTAAAATCTATTTGCACGTTTGATCTTTTTTTATTTTTTTAATCATATTTCTTCTAATTTAATCTTTAATAATGATCCTTTTTAAAGTTTGACTTATTCAAATTTATATACTTGCCAGTTGGGAATCTCTCTCTATAGATAGAGAGAGAGAGAGAGAGTAAAATGGCATTCATCAAGTCAGAAGAAAAAAACCATAGAGTATTTTTATGCTTCTTTTGAAACAGCTTTTTTACTGCATATTAAAGTAATCTTTTATATAAAAAATTTAATATTTGTAATAAAAATTTACTTTAAAAGCAGTAAGAAAGCGTCCCCAGCGAAGTCTTAATCTTTTTAAAAATATTTTGCTTCCAAATATAATTTAAGAAATCAAAATAAAGTTATAATTAAAAAAAAAATCCAAATGCGAAAACAGGAAGAAAATATCAAATGAAAACTAACAGCTAATCAAAGCGCAAATATTAATGCGGATTGAGAAAATAATGAATAAGCCATTGCCAAACTTTTGTGTGTTTTTGAATTAAAAAAATTTTAGTGATATAAGAAAACATTTAAAAAGGAATGCTTTGAAGTTTTATGTTGTAGATAAGTTTAAATAAAAAGTGAATAAATGTTCCTTTAAATAAATCTTACTTAAAAAGTTAAAATCACTAATATTAATTGCACTACAGGAGAAATAGTAATTTCTGACAGTTTTTCTGGTGGAATATTCAGTCTTCGGAAATAGTGACGAAATTACAAGCAAAAATCATAAAATTTTGGCAGATTTATGGCGGCAATTTTTGTCGGAAATCTGTCAAAAAGAGTCCTTAATTCATTGTTTCATTCATTCGTCCGCTCATTCATGCAAAAGGCCTATAATCTCGCCCTAAATAGCTCATGGAACCCTGCCTTCGGTTTGACCATTCCATTTGTCGTTCCCGGATGGTCCTAGACTGATTTGTCTCCGTTCATTCCTCCGTCAAACATCTCGACTCGCCGTCTACCTCTTCTCAGCAAGCTTTATTGTTGGTCTCCATATTTTAGGAATTTGGGATAAGAAATAAGTAACTGCCGATGTAAGATGGTTATATAATATTTGGAGTGATTTTTCTTTCTTGATGATAGATTAGGGTTGAATGGGGGAAGCTTTAGAGTGATGATGTGAAGTTGCGTTTATGGTGGGTTTATAGAAGGGGATTTGTAGAGATTTAGGGATTAGATAAGCAGGTATAACTTGGTTAGATTTCAGCCAGTAAATCCGTCGGAATTGCCGTCAGAAATTTCTGTCGGTATCCCTCTGAAGAAGTGTCATTTTTCTCATCCTATATCCGTCGGGAATGTGTTTCTAACTCCCAGATTACTGTCGGATTTTAATTCGTCGGAAATCCGTTAGTAATGATGATTTCCGGTGGATTTTTGAGATTTTCCGGCGAATTATTCTGCCAAAAAATAACTACAGTTCTTGTAGTGTTGGTTGCAATTTCTGTCAAGCTTAAGGTAAGAGATTGAGAGAGTTGGACAAGCCAATATGCTTATAGGCAGTTCTTGACTTCCATTCAAGTAATTAATTTGCTTTAACTATTAAATTGGAAAATGTTCAGTTTTATTTTGGCATAATTTTAAGTATAAGATTGAGATTTTGCATATTTATGGAGTTTATATTGAAATATTCTAATTAAAAATACCACAAAATTTAAACCAATAATGGGGCTGTTTTGTTTGTTGAAAAATAAATGTAGATTAATAATAAAATGCAAATTAATAATAATAATAAAATAAACATATGACTTTAGAATCATTAAAATAGGATAATATTAAGTTTTTGAACAATTCACTTGATGGGCACTATTCTAGATGCATTTATTTTATATTTGAAAACTTAAAAATTAACTGCAGAACCATTCGAACTCCAAATTTAACAAATTTTAGTTGAATTGAACCTCACAATATGATGAACCCAATAACACCTAAGGTGATTAGATTCGCATAAAATGAGCCCAAATCAAGAACATGAAGCTTGGTTTGAATCTTTAGAATATTAATTGATTGGCCAAACAATCTCCAAATATTGTATGCTTATAGTAAAACTGAGCGGGTTGACGAGGCGAATCCAATGAGCTCAAAATCAATCAATTAAAAGGTCCTTAAAGTATTGAAATGTAAAATATATGATCTATGATCTAAGGATTTAGTATGAGCCATCCAATGAAGTGTTATGAAATTTTCATCAAATTTATCAAAATATCATTTATAAAAAATATATAAATAAAGTCCCGTTCTCAACATGAGAGGGACATAAACTTGATATTAGAGAGAGCTTAAGGATCTAGAGAACTCTGGAGCTTTGCCTAACATTTAATGTTGATGATCATTACCGTTATCGCCGTCGTCTTACTATCGCCATCCAACTGTCATCATGTGATCGTTGTTGTCTCACAATTTGTCACTCGGGCGTCATAGCTCATTCCCCATCATCCAACTATGGTTATGCAACCATCGTCCATCATCTAACCATCTTTATTTGATTGAAACCGTATGTTTGACATTATCACCCCTCTTCTACTTCTCTCACAATCTCTACCTTAATTATAGAAGACTAAGCAAATGCTTTCAATTTTGTAATCTCGTTTTCTCTAATTGTGAATAAGATCATTTTTTTTGTAACTTTAAGTGCATAAAAGATTCTTTCAAGTAGATTAGGAATCTTGATTTTTCCCTTGCTTGATTTTTCATATAAAATATGATGTCTCTTGCATTTTTTTTAAAATCTGTGTATACTTAAACTTTTGTGTAAAATTAGAATATAAAAATCTCTTTTTTAAAATTTTTAATTTTTTATATATTTTTTTATTATCTCAATTGTCTTGCACGAAATAATCTACTCGATATATGGAGCCAATTTTTAATCAAATTGAATTAATTTCAATGAATTAGTTTTGAGGGAAAGCAAATTAAAATTTAAAATTAAATCAATTAAAAACTGAACGACAATCAAAATTTAGTTTTTGTTTAGGACGGTTTTCTTACTACTTCTTAAATCAGCTTTTTAGTACAAAATTTTTAATTTATTACTAAAAAATTACTTAAAAATAATAAAAAAAGTCATCCCAATGCAGCCTAGGCATGATGATTAGCCTCCTAAAAATGGACTTACGCGATTACCAAATTTGGCAACCAAAAGCATACTACCAAACATAGTGGAAAAACATAAGTGCCGAGGTCATCGTCTTTGGAAGTGGCGGTACTAATATTCTCTCCCCCCACTCCACAAATTGGCCCACAGCCACTATCGTAATTGGGCTAAGAAAACGGGCCCATCCTTACCAAGAAATCAATCAATCAATCAAATCCATCAAGCCCAACAAAGATACCACTCTTTATAGACTTTACAAACTAGGATTTGGGATAATGTTATACGATAGCTCTCTTTTGTTTTTTACCCAACTGAGAATGTGGAGTCTGGCTCAGCTTTAGCTTGTATCTTAAAAGCGGATTCGGATCCTCTACTTTAGCTTTAGTGATGAATCGATTGCACCCAAAAATAATAATAATAATAATAAATAAAAATAAAAGAATCAATACATTAAAATTTTTTAATTTATTTTTAAGGTTGTTCACCTTAGTTACAATTGAATGCTTTATTTTTTTTATTACGATATTACTATAAATTTTTATTTTTATTGATATAATATTGATTCATCATATTTAGTGGTATATTAAGGGTCAATATATGACAGCTGCAGTATTTTATAAAATTAATTGTGACGTACTGTAAACAAAATAGTTTTGCTATTATGACTGTAGAAAGTAACTTTTCACTATAAAATTTTTTAAAATATAATGAAAAATAACAAAAAAAAGTACACAAATGAAATTGTGATTGTTGTCTTCAAAGCAAAACAGCTAGAAAATTGTCCCCACACAGACCCTAAATGATTACCTATAATGCTGCTTAAATAAATTGAAGCTAATATGAGAGAATACTTTAACGACTTAAAATTTTTTTAAAAAATAAAAATAAGATTTTATTTTTTAAATAATGTACATGTTATTGTTTATTTTACATCAAATGATACATCCCGCCTTAAAAGTTGAAATTAGGTTAGTATTTTCGCAAATTTACTATGGCCCTTTTGATGGGATAAAAATTATTTGAATATTTTGATAAAAAATTTAGTTATGATGTGATATGTCATCAAAAATCATCTTGATCGTGCACGAATCTTGGGGCATATTCAAGTTGGAAGCTTTCAAAATTAAATTAGGGACAGTATGAGTTCCAATTTCAGCAAACTTAATGTCAAATTGAACATCTTAAAGAGACGAACGCAACAACACTAAAATCGGTCCAATCCGAGCCCAAATAGGTCCAAATTGGGGGCCCGAATAACATTTGGAAGGTTCAAAGCATTATTTAGATGACAAAATGATATCCAAATATGACATGCTTATGGTCAAATCGAGCGTCGATCACCGCGGAACTTCCGCCCGACTGCTGACCATCGCTGGACTTCCACCTGGCTGCCAACTGCCATCGGACTTCCGCCTAACCGTCGTTAGACCACCTCCCGACAGCTTACCACCGCCGGAATTCCACTCGACCGTCAAATCACTGCTGGACTTCCGCCCGACCATCGTCGGACCACTGCCCGGCTACCGACCACCGCCGAACTTCCACCCGACTGTTGACCACCACCGGACTTCCGTCCAACCTTCGTCGGACTACCGACCGCCGCCGGACTTTCACCCAGCCACTAAACATTGTCGGACTTCCGCTCAACCAACTTCGAATCATTCCTCGTTAGTTGCACTTCTGCTCAGACGTCGTTGGACTTCTGCCCGACAGTCGTCGGACTTCTGCCCGACCGCCGTCGGACCTTTGCCCAACTCTCCAAACTATTATAATTCAACTATCTCCTAGTAAAGTGATGGGTCAACTTTTGTAATTCATTGAAATTTAGTGGAATCTTTTCAGTTGGGCGAGGCCCCGTAGTTTTTCCCTCTTCGAGTTTTTCACTTAAAAAAGATTGGGTGTTTTACTGCTCTCTCTCTCTCTCTCTCTCTCTCTCTCTCTGTTTGTGTGTTGGATATCTGTGCATTGCTAAGATGAAAAATGTACTCACTTTATCGTCGTGAATATTTTAGCCCGCAACATGATGAATTTTAAAGTTCTTATATATCTATACTACTATATAAAAGTGGCTTGGGATTTCACTCATATGCAATTCTAGCCTTCCATTTAATTTATCAAAGATGAATCTTAACCTTTCATTTTATTTATATATTTAAATAACTTATTTATTAACTTTATTTATTCATTTAAATGCATGACATTTTTTATTTTTTTACATTAATTGCATTTAAGTAAGTTGAATTTTAGCCAATTGGTGCATTTAATTATATTTATTTTTATATTCAATTAGGATTAATTAACTTTTCATTTTATTTATACATTTAATTAACTTTATTTATTCATTTAAATGTATGTCATTTTTTATTTTATTTAAATTAATTGTATTTAAGTTAGAGTCAATTGATGCATTTAATTATATTTATTTTTATATTCAATTAGAATTAATTAATATTTTTTTATTATTTCTTAATTAATACCTACTCTAGCAATTAATAATAAAATTTATTAATTAATATTATATATATATATATATATATATATATATATATATATATATATATTAATTATATATATATACTACTATATTTATATTACTATTATAAAAGCCGTTTGAGTTTTCTTCCATATCAAATCCTAGCTTTTTATTTTATTTTTTTACCCTTCATTATATTTTAAATAATTAATAAATTTAAAAATATCTTAAAAGGATAATTATAGATTAAAGTGCATTAATTAGTTTAAATGACTGTTCAAGTACTCAATTTTTCATGCGAGTTCTTACCCTTCACAACTCTTCGTAAGCTTCACCACCGGTTCGTCTTCGCGTCGTTCGGGTTCTGAAATTTCGCTTCTCCTCCGTCGAAAGCTCGCCCTTCTTCTTCCCCTCTCCGTGCATTTTCAGGTTTGCGTCGCTTGGGTCCTTTTGGTTATAATCCTTCGCCATAATTACTGCTCTTCTTGATCTTCTCAACCCCTCAGCTTTTCATTAAACCATAACAAAAACCCTCCATAATCGCTTTTTTTGCCGGTGCGTGCAAGCAAATATGACGGTAGCCAGCGAGAAGAAGCTATGGTGCCCGAGAACGATTCCATAGATTCCAAAGTTGAGGGGGTCTTGAAAGACCGCCAGCTCGATCCGTTCGCCACCAAAGCCATAGATCGACCCGCATCTTACATAATACACGCTATAAACAATATACTTGACTAGGAAGTGGACCTAAAACATGCCGTCAGGTTTCTCCGGGACCTCTGCGTGCAACCATCCATTACCGTTAGTTTCACATTCAAGAGTTTGGAATCCATCGGAATCGGTGAAAGCTACTCTATTGGATGCGTTGCAACGGCTGATATAAATGTCGACATATTAAGTCATATTCCCAAGGTCCTTTGTTTTTGGTATTTCCCTTCTTACTTTTCTTCTTTAAGAAGTATTCTTTTATGCTTTTTTTTTCTTAATTTCAGGAGTGTTTCCATGAGAAGGGCTATCTGAACCACATATATCATGCTAAAAGGTGCTTTATCTGTGTGTGATTGAAATGAGTTTGAAGTCGTTACCCTAATTTCGGAAGATGGAAAAGTAGACTTTTCGGAATGATGATAGGAAGCCCGTTATTCATTTCTGTCTAGGTTCTCATTTACATCTTTGTCCTTTTCTGAAATATTACTGCTATCATTTGTGTTTGTCATATTTCTGTCATTGTGTTGACAAATAAACTAATGGGTGAATTTTTTATCATTATATATTGTGAGTCTTTGACATATCTTATTGCAAACCATCAACCTATGATTCTGGGCTATGAACTTACTGCTTTTCAAATGGCTATATAGTTATCAAACATGCTGAGCTGATCTCTTAGTTTTTCATAAGTATTTTACCTACTGCTTCATCCGTGTTCAATGCCTCCAGGTTGAGCATTTCATGAAATAATTTTCGTGCATTTAGTCAAGGTAAGAAAGCTTCGAACTTCAGGGAGTTTATTGTCATTTGAAATTTTCAGCAAAATTATTCTCAATGCCTTAGTAGTATCATAATGCTTATACTTTAATTTAGTTTAATAGTTTTTTACCTACTTTTGTATAACAACGCTTGGCTTTTGTAAGGTGACACTTTTAGAACTACTCAATACTACAACATCAGCATGCTAGAGGGCATGTTTATGGAGGAAATTGTGGACTACATAAGAAGTTTGTAGTGTACACACACGCACACGCACTACAAACTTGATGAAAATGTTATATTACGATGCTCTACAAACGCCCTAAGCCATGGGATGATGTATTGTTCATCATGGATCGAGAGCTCACTGGTCGCTTTGTAAAAAAGAGTTTTGAAAGAGTCGCTAAAAGAACTTCTTTGCCCTCTTCCACGATGTTGTTTTTGTTCGATTGGGAGTTACGATGGGAACTCGCCAGTCACCTTCTTCTACAACTTTAGCCATTTGATTTCACATGCTTCAAAGAAGTGTTTTGAAAGACTCAATAAAGAAGTTTATTTGCCTTCACATGCTTGTAGTGAAGAGGAGTTTTAGTGAACTATATATGGTCTAATCATCTAACAATTTTTCTTCTACTTGCAATTATACATGAATTTGCATTAATTATTATTTGTAAAAAAATTTTGCAGGTACTAGGACAGACAATCTATTTCTTCTCTTCAATAAATACAAGCAAGTTGATGATATTCTCATTCCAACAGACCACAAGTATCTCGCAGCTCCAAACTCTCCTTCTTAAGCAAATAACTGTGTTTTTTATTTGAGTCATTCATTGTTTTTTCTACTTGAGTTTAGGATTGAAAAGATTGTTTTATTTTTTTATTTCATTCAGTAATTGTTATCTTTTCAAAAGTTTAGGGTTTTTTTAGAAGAATGTTTATCGAGTTGTTGTGGTGCTTAATTTATTTATTTTTTCTCTTAATTTGCTAGGATTGCAAAGTCACGATGCATTGCATTTGTGAGGTACAAGTATGCAAATGAGGCACAAAAAGCTCGTGACAACTTTGCTTCTCAGTATGTGCATATTCATGCACTCTTTTCTATCGAAAAGGCAGCTTTAAGGCTTTGACATTGGGATATCAATTATATATTTAAGGTCGCCTGCAGAGGTTTTTTTATTTTAATGAATGTTGAGTGGCTACATTCGGTTCTTTTTTGTTGTGTGTGTTGTTCTTTATGTTCTTTCGTTGATCATATTTTGTTGTTCCATCACAAGCTGTCTCCTACCATTCTCTTTCTAGCCTTTGTGATGTTAGATGAATATATTCTTTTGTATTATATAGGACCTTATGAAAAAAAAATTTTGGTACCAAATCTCATTTATTTCGTTATGCTATCTACTGCTTCAACAAAATTTATTGGCAATTTTTACTCATCATTATCATTATGCCATCATAATATAATCTATGGTTGCTATGCTACTAATTTACTCTTATGAAGATGCATCTTATTTTGCCCTCCTCTATCATATTAGAAGCGTCAAACTACAGTAAAGTTATTGATCATTTGATTCAAAATTTCAATAATCAAAGACAAGAAAACTTGACGGTTTTATTTTCAAAATAAAGAGACTATGCTTCTATTATTTTTTTAAATTTTTATGGTTGTTTCCAACATTAGTACACCATTGCTTTCTTTGAAAACCTTTTCTTCATAATAGCTTTTGTTTGAACTCATGACATTTTATTGGTGCTAAAATTAAATTATAATTTTTTATTTTTTAACCTATATGATTTGTAGCCATGCCTGTACTGCTCATTTTACTTTTCTTTCAACTATTTTTTGTTGTTGTATGGAGGGAAAGTTTGATTCTATTTCCCATTATTGAACCTGTGTGCACTTATGCATGATTTGTGTCTCATTCATACTAATTTGAAGTCGGAGAACATTCTTGCAGTTTCTCAATAGCATGTAAATTTGTCCGATCACAAGGTATTTGATTATATTTTTTTTCTCATACCTAAATTAAAAAATATTTTTATTGTTTGTTAAATATTAAATTCTATACTTAATAAATCATGGTTTGCTCATTTCTTTGCATAAACAGTTGAAATTTTAATTTCCTTTTATTGGCTCAGTTTCTGATCAGTCGCAACATGAGATTACACAAGTCAAGTGTTGTTAAGAAAATTGATTTGGAAGTACAACGTATGATAGCCAGCATCACACTTATATTGTATCAGCACGACATTACAGGGCTCTTGAAGTTATATTAGATTTGTTCAGAACTTTTATGGTCATATTCATCTTCTTGTTTTATTGCTTGTGTGATTTGGTTATAAGTTATAACTCTTCTCGTGCTTGAAAAAGGGCTTGGATGGAGTTATATAACTCTTCTCGTGCAAACATTAAGGACTTATTTTTTCAGGAAGTTTTGAAATTCATTAATGCATTATAGTTTGACTTATATTTTAGTATCATATTACTCATAATTTGTAGATAATCAACATCTAACTTCAGTCTATCTGATTAATGTATGCTAACTAAACTTATGACCCTTAGATTAAGGATGATACAAAGGATACAGTTCAATGCATTTGGTGGGAATCATTTGTGTTCTGTTTGTGGACATGCAGTGCTTAAGGTTCTTCACGAGGACAATCATCAAACACATTGTGCAGATGTCGGATCTTCACTTAATTGGATGATTGAAAGAGTTTCAATATAAGCATGAAAGTGAGATTTGCTTGCTTATTGTACATTACGTAATACATTTAGTCAACCTATATGATGTGTATATGGAAAGGCCTTGCAAATTATTTCGCTTTTATGTGGATACAATTTCTGCTATTTATTTCATGTTAGATTTTGATTCCTAAATATTGTGATGGGTTAAGAGAAGCCTGATCCTACATTTTTTTGGTATTTACTTGTGTAGGGTTATCTGATTTTTAGTCCAAACACCTTTAGGAGACTCTGGGTTCCTACTTTTACATTTCATAATATATAGTAATGAAGTTAGATATATTTCTTTTATCATACTGCAGTTATTTTCATGATATTTGCTTTTATTAAATTCAAATGCTCTTTTATTGGTTGTCCATCATATTGATTTAATGATGTATGACTAACAATTTATCTAGAGATTCACTAACATTTAACTATAATTTGTTCATCAAATGTTTGGAGTTCTAAAAATTTATCAATCATACTCCATGATTCCAATTCATAAAGTTGCCTTATTGAGCAATGTTCACTTTGCAGTCTACTAATGCTTGTTGTGAAACTTGTCATTGATAGAAAAGACAACTTAGGCAAAGAGGATTCAAGTTTTTATTATTTTTCTCTCTCAAAACAAGATAATTATTAGTGCATTATTCCATGTTTCTATTTCATTAAATTGATAACTTGCTTCCTGATTGCAGATTTCCTGGTGGATGCATTGGACTATGCCATCTCTACTATTTGAGATGTTCCTTGAATTGGAAATAATAACGCTTCGATATTGGCTATTGTGTTCTGTCATCAAGCATATTGTTATTTCTTCTTTTCTTCCCCTATGATGTTTATGTGTTTATCTAAAAGGTTAGAAGTTTGATAAGGGTCAAATGGAAAGTCTATGAATCAAATAAAAATTTAAGAAATTAAATTCAGCTCTTTATTGTTTGAGTTGTTTATTGGGATATTAATGAAGTTTTAATTGTGTTGATACGTTTCCAACTCATACTCTTATCAACTCATGCTCCTATCGAATAAAAATTTAATTCAATTCTTATTTGTATGAGTTGTGTACTGTTATATTAATAAAATTCAGGTTGTGATTATATGTTTTCAGTTCATACTCTTATTAGCTATCAATTATAGCCTGCATGTGCTCATAATAACACCCACATGACTCTTAAAAATAAACGATTACTTCAAACATATTTAATTTTGTGAAATTGTGCTTTTTGAATCACATTAAGATAAAATCCCTCTCTCTTTCATCATTTTAATTTAATATATCAATACAATGCTATAATATCACATTTATAATAAAAATTTGAGCTTCCCTTCTAAATATTAAATGATTGATTTTATTGCATTATTAGTTCTATAAAGATAAACAATGTATTTTTCAATATTGAATTAAAATAATATTAATATATTTTTTGTACTATAACTTTAACAAAAATATCTAACTCTTGATTAAAATAAGAAATAATTATAATCACTTAAAATAATAAATTTATTTTTTTTAATGATAATGTTATTACATTTTTATAATATGAATTTTTATTTTTAAATTTTTATTCACGTGCATTTAATGCACGTGCAACAAAACTAGTATATATATATATATTATAAAATATTTATGCATTTTCTCTCAACAACAACAACTTAGAATAAAAATGGCCCACTATATTAAAAAAAAATTCCCTTAGCAGAAATAGAGAAAATAAGGACCTAGTAATTGCTAGATGGAAATTATAGAGGACAAATTTTAACACTAAGTATCGTTTAAACTTTAATTAGATGACTAAGCATACAATTAAGGAAATTTAAAAGTAGGCATAATCGCCTGTTTAATAGGCGATTAGCCATCCATACCAAAATCGCCCGTTTAATGGGCGATTAACCCGGGATACGTTAATCGCCCATCTGACGGGCGATTAGCTCATATCCCGAAATTTTTTTGAAATGGATGGAGATCTCCATTTCTTCTCCTTCCTTCCTTAATCCCGATCAGTGCTCACGACCCCTCCGACCTGCTGCCCAAGTTTCGCCGGCTGAAGGTATATTTATATGTTTATTTTTATTTTTTTTCATCAAATTTATTCCTCTTGCAAAATGGAGTTTAGAAATGCAAAAAATTTGAATATACACCATGTAATAGTGTAGATTTAAATGCAAATGCATATTGTATTATGGCATGATCATTTTTCATGATTTTTTTTGTTTTTTTTATTTTGCATAAAAGAAGTTTAGAAATGGTATAAAATTGATATTATAGGAAATATTTAGAAAGTATGCTAAATCATGCAAAAAAGGCAAATTTATGATAGTTTTTTTGTCCATCAAATGTGCCGTTAATAGGTTTGCTTGGTGATGAATTTGTAATGAAAATTTTTTTATAGGATTTAGTGGATATTACTTAAGGAGTCACTGTGTTTGAATGTGATTTACTGATATAACTTATGATGTTTATGGGAGAAGTTAATTTTTTGTTGTATAATTATTGGTCAGATTTTATTGTAATTATTTATATATTTAATGGGGTATATATAAATTTATTTTTGTAGTGTCAAATTTGTATTTCCGCTAACATTTAGTTATTATCTAAATTTGTAATTTAATCTGAGCATTTATTCTAATAGAATTATTCCTTAATTTTGTCTAAACATATGTTGAAAAATAAATCGTTCTTTAATTATATTAATAATTATTACTTGTTTTTAATAAATATCATGTAATTTCTGATAGTGTTAGTAAATATAACTAAATAAAAATAATTCCAAAATGTTTATTGAGGATATTGTAGACATTTTTGTTAACTTTTTTATGGGTTTATAAGGAAACATTAATATTACTATTTATAACATTTATATTTAATGAGTTAATGATAATATTAACATAGTGAAATGTTATTTATTGGAAGATAGTGTGGAAAGTCATGAATTTGACGATTGTCTCGATGAAATAAATATATGAGTGCACGACCACCTAAATTTATTGTGAATGTAGGCATTCAAAATGAGTGCTCGACCACCATCTTTTATGTTGTTATATGACGGAGAGTTATCCTTAGATGCACCAACATATATTGGTGGTAAATATTGGCCCCTACAAGTTCCATTCAACTCGACTTTGAAGCAGTTGAAGGATCGGGTTCTTAGGGTGCTGAAGTTCAATCCCTCAAAATTCGCGGTGACCATTGTGGGTTATTTTCTAGTGGATAACCAATTCATGGCCTCAAAGCTTGAGGACGATGAAAGTTGTGAATTTGCATTATCATTGGCTGCTTCTGAAGTTCTGATTATATATGTGGAGGTTGAGGAAATTCCTAATGATATCAATTTAGATGAAGATCTATCGACTCAAATTCACAATTCAGTCGTACTAAATCATGTACATGAGATGCATGATGCTGAGGAGATGGCCTTGGCAAAGCCAAATGCACATCTAGGGTATGTTAGTTGTGAAGAAAACTATTAGTTTTTTAAAGTTAAGTCTTATTCATCGTTATATAATATTATGTAAGTATAAATGTAGATCCACACCAATCGCATACCAAGAGATTTTGGTTGGCCATTCTATACAATCCCAATCTACTTCTATTCCTATACTCAATGATGAAGGGTATGAGATAATGAGCAGTGTTTCAAGTGAGGATGAAGAGTTTGATGATATCCTTCATGATCCAGCTGTTACGAATCTTGGTGTTCAACCAAATACTAATGATATTATTCGTGAATATTGTATAAGGACTGGAAATACAGAAGAGGACATGACATCTAATAATAAATATGCTGAGATTTCAAAGACTACATGTCAATGGAATGCAGAGGTTGCACCTGATAGTAGTAATGTTTTTAGCATTATGGATAATGAATTTGTTATTCTAACTGAATTAGTAGAGCATATGTATTTCTGCTAAAAATTTGAACTGCAATTTGCCTTGCACGGTTGGTCAATTACCAATAATATTCAATTTGTCGTGGTGGCTTCAAACAAATAAAAATTCACAATTACTTGTATACAACATGATAATTTGTCGGTAAAGTGTCCTTACCATTTACATGCTAGCCTAAGCAAGCGATTATGTGGGGTATGGAAGATAGCTACCATAAAAGATCCTCATACGTGCACGAATCCTATTCTTCAAGCAGGTCACAGGCAATGTAATTCACAGTTCATTAGCTTTTTTATTATTCCAACTATGAGGAAACAAATGGATATTAAACCTAGAGAAATAATTGGAAGAGTTGAGGCAAATTTCAATATTAAAGTTTCATACATGAAAGCATAGGATGCACGTCAGAAGGCTATTAAGGTAGTGTTTGGCAGTTGGGAAGAGTCTTACCATCACTAAATTTGTTCATGGAAGGTATTGTTCAAGCTATGCCCGTAACTATATACAAAATTCAATCCTCTAGTTTACATTGATTTCAAAGGTTATTTTGGGCTTTCAGACCATCTATCATGGGTTGGAGGTTTTGTCGACCCATCCTCAGCCTAGATGGGACTTTCATATTGGGTAAGCATAGGGGAACATTACTCATAGTTGTTGGGCTTGATGCGAATAATGACCTTTTCTCATTAGCTTTTAGAATTGTGGAGTCAGAGTGCAATGATTCTTGGATATGGTTTCTTACCATGATTCATGATTTACTCCATTCTGTTGCTAATAGAAGTAATCTCTGTATTATATCCAATCAGCATGCTGGGTTGGTGCGTGGATATAGGGACATATTCTCAGGTGTGGCACATTATCACTGTCTTAGACACTTGTGTGAAAACTTTAAGAAAGTTGTTCGATAAATAGGAGTATCTGATATGGAGTTTCTATGCCAGAATATATACACAGCTGGTATTACCAATGATACAGAAATATTCAATCAGAGCATGTTAGATATAATAAGAATAAATCCTGAACTTCATCAATGGTTAGTTGAGAGGGATGTGCCAAAATGGAGCTTGATATTTGATGGTGGATTCCGATACGGAGTAATGACAACTAACTCATCGGAAGCCTTTAATGCCATATTAAAGAGAGCACGTGGGTTACCGATGCAAGCTCTCATTACTACCATATATTATAATATTGTTAGAATGTTTGTCCGACGACTCGAGATTATTACTATTGAAGAACACTAGAATAATAACATTTTCTCCAGGCTAAATTACGAAAACTTGAAACTGATGCAAGAAGAATACCGGAGCCTACGCGAATTAATATGCATGAGTTTTAAGTATTTGATATATCATCTAGATCATACCGTGTGGACGTTACACCGGGTGTTAATAGTTTACGTAGTTGTGGAAGGACTATTATTTATCACATGCCATGTGCCCATGTAATAAGTTCAGCTGCATCAGTCAGGATAAGTCATCTAAAGTATGCTTCATAGTACTACACAATGAATAACTTTAAGATGACTTACCTAGATGAATTTCACACAATACTAGATAAGGAATACTGGCCCACTCATGATCCTACGGATGGTTTGTACCCTTTGAGCCCTCCAAACTTTAGAAAGAGATCCAATAGGCCCAAGATTAATCGATACAGAAACACAATGGATGAACCAAGGCATCAAAGTAGCAAGGTATGCAGTTATTATCATATAATTGGCCATAATAGAATAACCTACCCAACACGCCGTGCAAAGCATTCATGAAACTATTGATCTGAAGCTTATCTTCGTATGATCTGTGTATGTCGGTGTGCAAGTTATGTAATATTATATTGTTATTTCCTTTATGTTTGGTGTTGCAAAAAAAGAACTTTGTATTATATTCCAAGTTATTTTGTATTTGTCTATTCTCCAATATTAATATGAACAAGTGCATTTTAGTTAAATATTATTTTAGACTTGTAAGTCTATATATATTTCAAAGTAAATATACTTTTGAGTAATCATTTAGCCTATCCATTTATTATACTATGAATTGGTTCTATACAACTTATATCCTCATTCTAAAGGTTTACTTAATTGCAAATGTTAAGAAACTAATTTTAAACCAATGCACAAAAATTTATCATGAGATTGTGTGTGAATGTGGTATGATAACACAACCATTAATTAAAAAAATTATCATTAATTGAAAAAAATGTGTTTTCTAACTGACGATTTAATTGATTAAATTGATAACACAATTATTGATGAATATATATATATATATATATATATATATTATTGAATCTTATTGATAAATAATCATATTGTGATTGGTTTTACCTTTTGGTTCTTTGTTTTATTGATTTACAAATATGTAAAAGACAACAATAGATTTAGTAACAACATAATATTTATGATAATTGATTTCTAAGTTAATTATTACTTCAAATTTAATATAAAAAATTTCTTAACATGTTACTCAATGATTTATTTTACATGGTATTCTTAATGTTTTATTTACTCTAATTTAATTTAGAAATTAATGATTTTTTGATGCCAAATTACATCTATTATGGCAGAAAGTCAACCTGCTCATTGAAAACATCAAGCTAGAAAAGCTATAGCACAGGGGGATGAGGAGCAGCAATATGTGCCGACGGATCTACATCCCAGCATTGCCTCACTTCGTGGGTCACACAAAGCGGCCCATCCGGATGAGGTATTTATTTTTTTAAATATTATGATGATCGTTCATTCATTTAATGTTACTAAGTCATTCAATCTTTGTGACATGTAGGGAACAATTTTGGAAGCTGCCTCGCATCTTCTTATGGTTCATGAGTGACCAATAAACTGTCCGAGATTTATGGAAGGGCTTCAAATCTTAGGATTGGACTGTGTTAGTCAGCTGCGATACATCAGGATGGATCACAATCTTCTTACAGCTTTGGTTGAGCGCTGGTTAGTGTGTTATATATTTCATTACGTAATAATTTTATCCTTATAATAGTTTAATTTTTTCACTTCCCTCAGCATAATTTCTTCATGGACACAGAGAGGGCAGTGCTACGACCTTTGGTGAATTTTGATGACTACATCAATGCTGAAAGTGTTATCAAGAGAATTACTGAGATGATAGTGAATCTGCGTAGAGAGGTTAATATTCCTGATGACCGTTACTCGGACCATGGATATGCTGGGTATCCATGCGGCACCTTCACTCCAGTGACAGTTGATCCTCAATCAATAGATGTAGGACCATCATCGTATAAAGATTTGGGACTTCCTTAGGATTTCTTCACTCAGCCGACTCAGTAGTCTACACCAGGCTGGTTCCCACATAAGTATGTTTCAAACAGTACATCAGCAGGCACAGTTGGGGTGGAGCAGCAAGCCTTCATTGGGGTCGAGCATCATGTGTTACATGACAGGCCTATACGTCCACCACAGCATTACACATCAGCCAGTGATGCTTTACCCCATCGAGGACATAGGAGATGTTAGTTGATGTCATGTTTTTATTATATATTATGTAGACTTTTGATGTTGATATATCCAGTGATCAATGAATATGAGTTTGTTTTATCTTTTTTTTAGCTAATGTTGTATCCACTTCCCTTATAAAATGTTAATTTAAATAAATTTAAATTTACTAAATAAGTAATGAGATAATATAAAACACAGTCATATCAACCAAAAAATAGAAATGAACATTAAGTCTTCTTAAGAAGTACGCTCAATCAAATACGAATTACCAACTCAACAACATAAAATAATAGTAACTACAACATAACTTTTAGCACAGTAACACATTAGGCACGAACACACCACACTCGAACAACACTTGAAAATTAGTAAACTAAGACACATAAGGCGGTTAAATAAACGATAAGCATGTCTTTATTTATTGTTGACCATCATTCGCATATGAGCTTGGATTTAGGTTTGAGTAGGGTAGCAACTAAATTTGTTCTTGAACCAAATTTGGACACATTGCCAGTCCGAAACACTAAGAAAATCCTTTCTCTTTCTTCCAGAAAAAAAAATGTAAAGTTGTTATATGTTTCAATTAGGAATGCATCCGCCGTAGGATGCCATTTCTTGTAAAGGATGCAGTGATCAATATCAGACGTTGGGTTTTCCACAATCACATGAAAGGACCCATCTTCATATCGTCCTATTTCAACGTATCTATCCTTCAAAACCTTAATAGGTGCTAGATGCCCCCCAGTTTCTGAAATCTCTTTTGCAGAAATCTCCAACCCGCATCATTCAAACCGACACCATCCTTCTCATCAGAAAGATTCATAGACATGTGCGTGCCATAATAAGCAGTCTTTCATACATAACCAGAAATGTATACAACAGCGATATATGTCATTTGCTCTTGCCATCTCTTCTAACCCCTCATCAGTGAAATGCGCTAGGCATTCCCTCAAACGAGTATTGCCCTCCATAATCATTTGCTTAGAAGGGATTTTGGGTGTCCTATACATTCTAGATAAATATTTGCAAAGAAAATGGAGAATTGAGGATAAGTATTACATTCATCCATACAAGGAAGTTGTGCTCAATTTATAGGAGCATTGAAGCAAATTATATTAATTATAATCTGTTGTCAACACAACTTGATCTGATCAGACATGATTTGACAGCTCAGAATGATGTGATAGTACATAGTGATGTTTCAATACAAAAGTTGATTTTACAATACAAACAGATGGGACAAGACATGTTTATTTAGCAGTACATAATGATTTCATAATACAAACTATTTAAACTAGTAATCAGAAGTACTCATCCAATATATAAATATTATTTTAAAATAGATGCATAACTTGGAGTTGAGTTTTCTAACACATACTAATATATATTATCTGTCAATATGAATTGAATTAACAACACCTACTGCTCTGTCAAATTAAAGTGATTTGACAATACATACTAAAATATATAATATGTCAATATGAAATGACTTCACAACACCTATTGAGCTGTCAATATAATTTGATGGGACCTTACATCTTGTAGATGTAGAAGTAATTTAACAATACAAGTTAGGAAAAATAATTTCATAAAATAAGGCATTTTGATTGATTTCACAATACAAGCTAGAACAACTACTTCAATAAAATAAACCTAGAAAATAGAAATCGCATAAAGGATGGAAACATTAATTTAACATAGATTTTCTAATTCCTAAATAATAATTTCATAAGCATTAATTTAACATACATTTTCTAATTCCTAAGTAACGGTAGTGGTCGGTGGCCGAGTGGAAGTCCGGCGGCGGTTGGCGGCCAGGCGGTGGTCCGACGAAGTCGGGCTGAAGTCCGGCGGCCTAGTGGAAGTCTGGCGGCAGTCAGCGGCCGGGCGGTGGTCTGATGAAGGTCGGGCTGAAGTCCGGCAGCAGCCACTGACCGCCACCGTACTTCCGGTCGACCCTTGTCGGATCATTCCCCGTCAGCTGAACTTCTATCCAGACGCAGTCGGACTTCCGCCCGAACATCGCCGGATCTTTGTCTAAAGCCACTGTAATTTGACCGTCTCTAAGTCGAGGGACGGGTCACCCATTATAATTCACTCAAGTTCAGTGGAATCTTTTCGTCTGGGCGAGGCCTCATAGTTTTTCCCTCTTCGGGCTTTCCATGTAAAAAAGATTGAGTGTTTTACTTCTTTCTTTTTGTTTGTGTGCTAGATATTCATGCATCGCTAAGACGAAAATTTTTCTCACTCTGTCACCGTGAATCTTCTAGCCCACAACAATACGCTATTTCAAATTTAATGTCAATATAAGTTTCATACTTGCTATTTCTATAATTTTTTAAATTCTTCATTCTAAATCCAATGCACTATTTATCCATGTGGTCAGTTTTTTTTTAAATATTAGATCAAACAACGGGCGACTTTTATAAGACGACAAATTTTCCCCAAATTCTTAATAGATAACGGCTACCTAACTCATCTCTGCCTAGTCAGTATAAGTCGCCAATTAAAAGGGCGATTATGCCTACTTTTAATTTTTTTTAAGTATGCTTATTTACTTAATTAACTTCCTAATTGTGCTTAGAGTGAAAATTTGCCCAATCATAGAGACGTTATTACGTCTGTTTTGGAATTTAAAAAAAAGCTTTCCCCAAAAAAATTATTAAAATGAAAGGATTGTTTTATTGAAAGAAAATTCAGCGTAACTCAAATAAATATAAAAAATTGAGTTCACATAAAGTAAATACCTGCAAATTAAAAATATAAATATCACTTCAAAACAAATTTTTTACTTTAAAAGGCTGTTCGATTTGCCAAAAAAATATATAGGATAAAATGAAATACTATGTAAAAATAATGTGATATATTTGAAATTATTTGTACAGGTGAAAAATAAATTTAAGTGATTATATTTTTTTATTTGACTTGAAACAAAATAAATGCCATATAAAGTCTAATGATAATGGTGATAAATGGTCAGCAATGGTGACGAAAGGCGGTAGGTGATGAGCGATGTGTGGCTGCAACCAATATTAAGTATGCAGAAGAATTGGCCAATAGCCGCAGCGGCGCCGAGTGGGTGGGTAGGTTATGGCAAGTAGTAGGTGGCTGTTGGCAAGCCGCGGATAGCAGAATCAGCTTATGGTGTATTTAAAAATTTTACTGTAAAGCAAATGAATTTATATTACATGAAAAATAAACTATGGAGTAAAAATAAGTTCACCAAAATTTTACTATATATTTCTTTTTCATCAACTCAAGTATCAAAAATTTTAAATCTCCTATATTTAAAATATTTCATATTCATTTAACAGCCCCTAAGGTTCAAATATAAGAAAATTGGCCTTTATTAGGTAGCATTTTTCAAGTCTACGTGCTCAGTTTTCAAAGCTTAAAAAATAAAAATACATGCTAACTTTTCTTTCAACTAGTTTATGTAGTAAATATACATGAATAAAATTTTAAAAATAAAAAATTTATATTATTATAATTTTAAATTTACACTTGATAATCAAGTGCTAGCTCTGTGCATATTAACAATATGACTTCATAAATATATTGTTAATAAAAATTACACGTGCATTAAATGCATGTGAATAAAATTAAAAAATATAAATATTATAAATTGTAATATTATATTTATTTAATTAAATGAATAAATAAGTATATCAGTTAAAGTATTTGCAATAAAGCCAATAACGATCAAATTAATAAAAATTTATAATTATTCACATAAAATCATATTTAATAACAAGAAATATATTTTCTTAAAATTTGATAAGGCGCAGCCTCTAAAACACGACCGTTAGAATTCAAAAAACCTTTCTTCTTCCCAAATGCGCCGTTCAATTATCCATCCATCCATCTTCCGCCACCGAACTGCGAGCGTGGGCACCACTCCTCTGCTCCACTATAAATTAATTCCCTGCTCTTCTCCCTCAATCAATCTCCCTCCCATCCAAATCCAAAAGCGAAAAAATGGCGAGGGCTGCCTTCTGGTCTTGCCTGGTGGTGCTTTTCCTCTTCCTCTTCGCAGCAGCGGCCATGGGTCTGGAGAAGGACGGCGTCATTTCACCGGAGCCATCTCCGGGCGCCGGAGCTTCCTCCGGGCTTTAGAGCGGCGGCGGCGGCGGCGGCCCTCGGTTTCTCTCTTTTTTCTTGCCGACTTTTACAGGAATGTGTGAATTATGGTGGATAAAAACTATTTCAGGATGTTCGCATATTTATCATGCATAAGAAGTAATACAGAGAAGTAAATTCATTCTTTTTTAGCATGTGATTTCCCTAAATTTTTCATAAATTATTATTTCTTAGGCATTGTAAAGTTCTTTTTTTATTTATTTCAATTTATATTTACTGCAATCGTATATATTATTGATGCCTTAAACTTTATGAAGAGCATAGAGACAAACGGTGATAAAAATCTGTGTTCAATTCAGTAAATGAGTCAAAGGTGGATAAAATTTTTGAGCTTATTTAAAAAATACGATAAAATTAATGATTATTATTATTTTTAAAAACATATTTTTATTTAAAAATGAGCTTAAGCAATGAATTAGAAACATATTTAAGAAAATGCTTTATTCTCTGTGGTTGGTAATCAAAATCAGTGATTCTATTAGGTGAAGATCTGTTTGATAAATTGTTCTAATTGCTACCTTCCGAAAGATCTGGGTGGTTTTGTAATAAACAATTTGAGTTATTTTAACATTCAATTTGGCTTGAAATCGAACTGCTGTATTACTTATCAACAGGAGTTGGTATCATTAGCCCTTTCAATGGAAGACTACCCATTGGCTCCTTTGTTTCTTATGCAGTGCATTAGAAAAGGGGTTTTCTAAGTTGTATCTAAATATCAATTTCTTTCATATAGATTACCTTTAGTCTTACTTAAACGTGATACATAATAAAAGGATATCTTGGCCCTTGACAGATATAGACTCTAATACTGGTCTTAACTTCACAAGATTGGGATCTCTTTTTGTAGAAACTGTGATACATTTGTTTATCCTCTGGTTAACAATAGAGGAATTAAGAAGTATGTATAAAATTATGAGTAGTAAATGTCCTGATGCCTTTGCACTGTGGTAAGAGTATATAAAGATAAAGCAAGTACTATGTGTGCAGAGTGATGCTTTTGCTTTACAGGTGTAAGGTAGATGTGCATTTGGTTGGATTGGATGCTGAGTTGTAGGAGAGATAGTCGGCTTTGTTGAGGATAGAGAGAGTGTATGGTGCTTGAGTGTGAAGGAGGGAATTGGGCTGACGATGAATTTATAGTCCAAGGAAATTGAATGGACTGCCAATCTGTTTCATGGAGAATGTTGAGTGGAGATTTTGAATAATGTGTTCAAGATGGGTTGGAGATGAGCCGGTGAGCAGAATATCATCGAAGTAGATGATAAGGTAAGTGGAGTGGGTAGGAGAGTTGAGAGTGAATAGAGATGGATCGGCCTTGCTTGGGTGGAAGTCGAGAGAGATGAGGTGATTGGAAAATGTAGTGAACCATTGTTTGGGGGCTTATTTGAGACCGTATATAGCTTTCTTGAGAAGACAGACATTGTTTGGACAGTGGGGATCTTGGAAGCCTTTGGGTTGGGTCATGTAAATGGTCTCTTGAAGTGGACCATGAAGGAAAGCGTTGGATACATCCAATTGATGTATGAACCAGTTTTTATTGAGAGCAAGAGTGAGTATGGCATCTTGGCGAAAAAGGTTTCATCATAGTTGAGTTTGAATTCTTGACGATTGCCTAGAGCAACGAGTCTGGCTTTGTTGGATGGAGCCATTGTGATGTGTTTGAGACGAGATGTCAACTTACAGCCCAGAGTTTTGATTGAAGTTGGTTTTGGTACAAGTGTCCAAGTGGCCCTTATTTTGTAGAGCATGAAATTCGCTTCCATGGCTCTCTTCCATTCAGGGTGGGTGAAGGTTGCTGAGAAAGTGGTGGGTTCGGTTGAGGGTGTAATGGATGAGAGGAGTTTTAAGGTCTGGCGATGTTTCAGATGACTGGTTTTGAACCGTGTTAGCATGTGGTGAGTAGGAGCATTGGTGATGACATTGTTAGGGGAGGAGGGAAGGGAGAATTGGTGGAGTGGAGCAGAGGTGGATGCATTTTGTGAGATATCTGTGGAAGTATGAGAATGAAATGATGGGGAGGTATCGTGGTGTGGTGTTTAGGAGTGGTGAGGTATGGTTGGAGAGGATGTAAGAGAGCAAGATGTAGGAGTAAGTAGAAGCGGGTTAGGGGAGGTAGGGATGGGATTTTGACCTTGGGGTGGTGGATGATATAGAAAGATCGATTCATCAAATTGTATGTGATGAAAAATGAAGATTTTGTCAGAGGATTGATCAAGACATTCGTATCCTTTGTGTGTGTTAGAGTAACCAAGAAAGATGCAGAGAGTGGATTGAGATTGTTGTTTGTTTCTGGTGGAGGGAGGGAACCAAGGAAAACAAGCACATCTGAATATGCGTAGATGATTGTAGGATGGTGGCTGCTTGAAGAGAAGTTGGTGTGGGGATTTGTGATTGGTAACCATGATGAAATACGATTAATTAGGTACACGACGGTGAGAGCTGCATCAGGCCAGAAATGATGTGGGAGATGGGCTTCTTGAAGTAATGTTTGTATTGTGTCAATGATATGGCAATGCTTGTACTCAGCTAGGCCGTTTTGTTCAGGAGTGTATGGACAGCTTATTTGGTGAAGGATGACGTATGCGTGAAGATACGATGTGAGAGAGTAGTTAAGATATTTTGTACCACAATCAATATGAATACATTTTATTTGAGATGATAATTGCTTCTCAATGAAGTGGTGGAATTGAATAAAAAAGATGTAACTTCTGATTTTGCACGCATAAGAAAGAGCCACATATCGAGAAAAGTCATCAACTGACAGCAAGTAATATTTATATCCTTAAGAAGATAAAGTGGGGGATGGACCCCATACATCAGAGTGTAGAAGAGTTAGAGGAGCACATTTGTGATTACTGGAAGAGGAAAAACTAGTTTGTGGCTCTTAGAGGCCATACAAATAGAAAGATAATTGAGCCAGAATTTTGAGTGTCGGGTTAGGTCTAGAGATGATTGTTGTAGTATGTGGATGACCCAGACGTCTATGCCAGCAAAGATCGGAGGAGATGTATGTGGTGAATGCAGTGGGTGCTGACCTTGAGGAGAGATGCAGTTGATAGAGGCCATTACGGTCAGGTCCCTGGTGGATACAGTTTTACTGCTAGTTCATGATCTTATAGCCCAAGTCATCAAAATAAATAGAAAGATTATTATCTTGAGTAAGCTGTTGGATTGAAAGAAGATTATGGGAGATATGAGTGTGGAGAAGTTGAGAGAGCAGTAACTTATCGGTAGGGAGGGGTAGCAATCCTTGACCGGTGTGGGATATGGGTGTAATGCTGCCATTAGCAACATTTACTTGATCAATGCCTGTATAATCGGTGGGCTGAAGAAGATTTTCTATGTGAGGCATGATGTGAGATTGAGTTGGTGGAAGAGAGTATGAAGCTACCATGCCGATGGGGGCTGAAGTAGCTGATAGAGGTATGTAGTTGGCATTCAGTCGATGCCAACATTT
Source organism: Dendrobium chrysotoxum (assembly GCA_019925795.1). Classification (NCBI taxonomy): domain Eukaryota; kingdom Viridiplantae; phylum Streptophyta; class Magnoliopsida; order Asparagales; family Orchidaceae; genus Dendrobium; species Dendrobium chrysotoxum. The sequence goes on from CM034308.1 coordinate 15,492,330, forward strand.
GTAAGTAGTGTGACATCTGTTGTTACAAATTTGGCATATGAGGGGTGTGGATAGAGGTTGAGTGGGAGTGAAGTTTTGAGGAGAAGTATTGGGTTGTAATCTAGGCCGATCGTGAGATCCGCAGCTGGGATTGCTATAGAGGGTGTAGGATGGGTTTGGAGATAGTTGAGCTTTGGATGATTCAGTAGAGAGGTTAATCTCTTTACTGATAAGAAGAGAATAGAAGTCATCCATGTGATTTGGGTTCTAATGGAGGTCTTTAATGATTGGTACTAAGGTGGTAGTCCATTAAGAGTGTACATAATAATCTCTCTGAGATCAACGACGGATCAGAGAGCAAATATGTGATCAATGAGAGTCTTGATTTCGGTAAAATATTGAGTCATGGAGTTTTTCATAGAAATATTATGCAGCTCATTTTTTAGATGTATAACTAGGGATCTACTGGTAGCTTGGAGACGACGCTCCAAGGGTTCCATATTTCACAGCAGGTTCTGAGATTGTGAACATACGGAAGAATGGAGGTGGTAAGAGTTGAGCAAAGGGCATCAGCCAGACTCTGGTATATGAGGTGCCATTGTCTGTAAGTGGGATTTTCGTTGATGGTGGAGTTGGGATTGGAAATGTTGGGTGGAGGTATTGAGTTGGTGCCAAAGAGAAATCCTGAGAACCCATTTGCTGAGAAGAGCTTAAGAATCTAAGATTTCCAGATGGAATAGGTATCATTAGAAAGTTGAGTTGGAGCTATGATTTTGATATTGGAGATGATGAATTTCATAAAAGAAGGGATATGAGGATCGGGAAAGGAGTCTAGCTGTGAGGTTTAAGACTACGCCATATCATATATATCATGAGGTATTACTGCTCTGATACCATGTAGAAGTTGTGATGCATTTGTTTATCCTCTGGTTAACAACAGAGGAATGAAGAAGTATGTATAAAATTATGAGTAGTAAATGTCCTGATGACTTTACACAGTGGTAAGAGTATATAAAGATAAAGCAAGTTGTACAATGTGTGCAGAGTGATGCTTTTTTCTTTACAGGTGTAAGATAGATGTGTATTTGCTTGTTATGTTCCTATGGTCTGGATGAGTTGATGCTGCTCCATTAGCTAAGGTAAGTGACATACATTCACTATTACTTTTTATTGCGTCCTGAAATATTCACGGCGGTAGAGAAATATATAGTTTAACGTCTTAGCGTTGTACAAAGATCTAGCACCCAAGCAGATGAAAGAGATAGTATAGCGTTCATAAGAGACACCATAATTTTTACGTGGAAACCCCTGAAGAGGGGGAAAATCATGGGGTATGACCTAGTTTGAATGAATCAACTAGTAATTACAATTGATTACAAATGAGGCCCTTCCTTGGAAGAAGGCCTTGGCTTGATGTCACAAATATACATCATATAGAGCGCATTACATAGTGGGAGTTATAATAATCAATATAGACATATTTATTTGGTTGGCATGACCATAGTAGATAGGACAGGGGTCGGAAAGACCATAGTAGGCGACAGAGGTCGGAAGGACCATAGTAGGCAGGAGACAAGGGTCAGAAAGATTGTTGCTTGGCGTGGGAGGTCAGAAGGACCGTAGTCGACAGAAGACCTAGGTCAGAAAGACCGTTGCATGGCGAGGGAGGTTGGAAGAACTGTAGTCGGTAGAAGACCTGGGTCAGAAAGATCGTTGTTTGGTGAGGGAGGTCAGAAGGACCGTAGTCTGCAAGAGACTGGGGTCAGAAAGACTATTGTATGGCGAGGGAGGTCAGAAGGTTCGTAATCAGTAAGAGATCGGGGTCAGAAAGATCATTGTCTAGTGATAAAGGTCAGAAGGGCCATAGTAGGCAACAGAGGTTAGAAGGACCGTAATCGGTAGGAGACAGGGGTCAGAAAGACCATAGTAGTAGGGCGGTATTTCGGTAGAACTCCGGGCATCAGGTGGTCATCTGGTAGAACTTCGGCCATCAGGTGGTGGTACGGAAGAACTTCAGGCATCAGGTGGTGGTTCGGTAGAAGTCTGTGCATCAACTGGTGGTCCGACAGAAGTCTAGGCATCAGGTGGTGGTCCGGCAGAAGTTCGGGCCTCAGGTGATGGTCCGAAAGAACTCTGGGTATCAGGTGGTGGTCCGTCAGAAGTTTGAGCCTCTAGTGGTGGTTCGGCAGAAGTCCGAGCCTCAAGTGGTGGTCTGAAAGAACTCCAAACGTCAGGTGGTGGTCCGGTAGAAATTCAGGCCTCGGGTGGTGGTTCGACGAAAGTTTGGGCCTCAAGTGGTGGTCCGGTGGCGCTCAGGGCATCAGGTGGTGGTCCGGCGGAGCTCAGGGTGTCAAGTTGTGGTCCCGCATAGCTTAAGACGTCAGGTGGTGGTCCGATGGAGCTCAGGGCATCAAGCAATTATCCAGCAGAGCTTAGGACGTCAGGTGGTGGTCCGACGGAGCAACGACGTTAAGCGGTGGTCCGACGGAACTCTGATGGTCGTCGAGGAGGCAAGGAGGCAAGAGCAATCTCCGATTTCTCTCTTTTCTCCTTAGGCTTAGGGATCCCCTTTTATGAGAAAGAAGGGGTCTATTTATAGATTTTCTGGAATTGCATGGCCCGTAAATAGGTGGAAGATCAAAGGTAAATGGGGAGTGGTTTGTGTGGATGGCTGATGTTGAATCCCTTGATTATGGACCATTTTATGGACATTTGAAGGTTTTAATGATGCTAGAATTTAGTGATCTTGGGGTCGTTGGATTCGTCTCATCAAGACGCTCGATTCGACTATAAGCACGTCATGTTTGGAAATTGATTGGTAATCCAAATTGTGGTTTGAACCTTCTAATGGTGCTTTGGGCCCTTGATTTGGACCCATTTGGGCTCGAATTGAGTCTAATTTGGTGTCGTTGGGTTTGTATTTTCAAGACGTTCAGTTTGACTATAAGCTTGCCGAAATTGGAGCTCGGATGGTTCTAAATTTATTTTTGGAAGTTTCCAACTTAATTTTGCCTCGAGATTCATACCTGATCAAGATAATTTTTTAATGATGTATCAGTTTCCCCCCCCCCCCCCCCCCCCCCCCCACCCCACCCCCCCTATTTTTGAACATCAAAACCTGTAGAGTCCAAAAATATATGCTGTAGCTTTCAGAGAATTTTCTCATTAGTGAAGTAGTGGGAAGGTGGAAGTTATGGAGTAGTGGGAAGGTGGGAGTTATGGAGTAGTGGGAAGGTGAGAGTTATGAGCTATTATTTTTTACAACTCCCCCAACTTCCTCCAACTTCTCTCTCACACCTATAAATAACCCCTCCTTGGGTATTAAAATGTGTACCTCCCCTCTCCTCTCTTCTTTCATTTGAGGCCTTTCCCTGGCCCTGCACAGACGGTATCCCCTATCTAGGCCCAGGGCCCCTCTCTACAAGAAGGAGGCTCCTCCCTCTCTCCTCTTCTCTCCTTCACGCTAAGGCATTTCCCTAATCCTGTTTAGGTCCAAGGCCCCTCACTGAGCAGGAGTCTCCTCCTCCTTCTTCTTCTGTCTCTCACGCTGAGGCATTCCCTTAGTCCTGTTCAGGTATAGGGCCCCTCACTGAGTAGGACTCTTCTCCTCCTTCTTTGAGAGATTCTACGGAGGTCTGACGTTAGTTGGTGGAAGTCTGACAACGGACGGAAGTCTGACATCTGGTAGAAGTCCGATGATGGGTGGAAATTCTGCGTCGGGTAGAATCTTGACAAAAGTGCGGTGAAGGGAGGAAGCTTAGTGTCAGGTAGAAGTCTGACAAAAGTCCTGCGACGGGTAGAAGTCCAGCAACGGGAGGAAGTTTGGCATCGGGTATAAGTCTGACAAAAGTCCCACGACAGGAAGTAGTCCGATAACGGGTAGAAGTCCGTACAAGTCTATCGATAGATGGAAATTTGGTGTCGTGTAGAAGTTTGACGAGAAGTCCAGCGATGGGTAGAAGTCTAACGATGGGTAGAAAATTAGCGTCGGGTTAAAAATCTGACCAGAGTCTGATGACGGGTATAAATTCAGTGTCGAGAGAAATTCGATGAGAGTCCGACAACTGACAGAAGTCCGAAGACGGGTAGAAGTACAACATTGGGTAGAAGTTTGACGAAAGTTAGTTGACGGTCAGAAGTCCGACGATGGGTAGAAATTCAGCATCGGGTAGAAATCCAAGGAGAGTTCAGCGGTGGGCAGAAGTCTGGCGTCAGGTCGGGTAGAAGCCCAACTAAAGTCCGTCGATGGGCAGAAGTCCGACAATGGGTAGAAATTCAGCGTTGGGTAGAAGCCCAATGAAAGTCCGACAACGAGCAGAAGTCCGATGATGGGTAAAAATTCAACATCGGGTAGAAATTCTACCAGAGACCAGCGACGGGCAAAAGTCCGATGACGGGTAAAAATCCGATGAGAGTTTAACAATGGGCAGAAGTCAGGCATCGGGTAAAAGTACGGCATTGGGTAGAAGTCAGATGAAAATCCTTTGATGGGTAGTAGAGCGTCGGTCAATAGAATTCACCAAAGATATATGACCTATCCGAGATTGTATGTCAAAGCGTTGCTTGATGACGTCAACATATATGAAAGAGGTCGAGAGAATCCACTAAGGATATATGACCTATATGAGATTATATGTCAGAGCGTTGCTCGATGACGTTAACCTATATGAAAAACGTCGAGAGAATCCACCAAGGATGTGTGACCTATCTGAGGTCGTATGCCAGAGCGTTGCTCGATGATGTTAACCTATATAGAAAAGGTCAAGAGAATCCACCAAGGATATGTGACCTATCCAAGATTGTATGCCAGAGCACTGCTCGATGATGTTAACCTGTGTGGAAGAGGTCGGATTGAATCCCCCTAGGATCGACCATCCAGTGATTGAGACATAATAAATATTATGTATTTCTCGAATCAAGGATTTAAGATTTGATTGACATCCTTCTAGGATGTTTGAACCTATCCGAGATTATATGTCAAAGCCTTTGCTCGATGACGTTAACCTATATGAAAGAGGTTGAGAGAATCCACTAATGACGTATGACCTATTTGAGGTTGTATGTCAGAGCCTTTGCTCAATGACGTTAACTTATATGGAAGAGGTCGAGAAAATCTACCAAGGATGTATGACCTATCCGAGGTTGTATGTCAGAGTATTAGTCGATGATGTTAACCTGTGTGGAAGAGGTCAAATCGAATCCCCCTGGGATTAATTTTGCCTTGATTGGGAGGGGTGAATGCCACATGTATTCCGAATCAAGGATAAATAATGGTCTATCTTTAGATCGTTACTGTATTTTTGAGGCCGAGATTAAGATATTACCCAAGGAGTAGAAGTCCAACTAGGGACTGTATGAGGCTTGAAATTTATTGGAAACTTCCTTGTATTTCCTAGAAGTTTCTTGAAATATCATCTTGATATTGAAAATATTGGAGAAATCTTCTTAGAGTCAAGTTTGCCCCCCAGTCCATATCTGATTCCCATGAAATTGACACAGTGATAGCTGATGTAAGGAAATTGACATGAATGACATTTTGAGGTTGGAGGGAAATTTGCCCCCCAGTCGGGAACCACGTTCCGACAGACGGTGCCAAACTGTTGTGTCCTAGAATATTCACAGCGATAGAGAAATATATAGTTTAACATCTTAGCATTATACGAAGATCTAACACACAAGCAGATGAAAAAGATAGTATAGCGTTCATAAGTGACACTAGAGTTTTTACGTGAAAACCCCTGAAGAGGGGGAAAAACCATGGGACCTGGCCTAGTTTGAATGAATCAACTAGTAATTGCAGTCAATTACAAATGAGGCCCTTCTTTGGAAGAAGGCATTGGCTTGATGTCACAAATATACATCATATAGAGCGCATTACATGGTGGGAGTTACAATAATCAATATAGACATATTTATTTGATTGACAGGACCATTGTCGATAGGATAGGGGTCAGAAAGACCATAGTAGGCGACGAAGGTCGGAAGGACCGTAGTTGGCAGGAGACAAGGGTCAAAAAGACTATTTCATAGCATGGGAGGTCAGAAGGACCGTAGTCGACAGAGGACCTAGGTCAGAAAGGCTGTTGTATGGCAAGGGAGGTCGGAAGGACCGTAGTCGGCAGAAGACCTGGGTCAGAAAGATTGTTGTCTGGCAAGGGAGGTTGAAAGGACCATAGTCGGCAAGAGCTCGGGGTTAGAAAGACTGTTGTATGGCGAGGGAGGTCGAAAGGACCGTAACTGGCAAGAGATCGGGGTCAGAAAGACCGTTGTCTAACGATGGAGGTCAGAAGGGCCGCAGTAGGCGACGGAGGTCAGAAGGACCGAAGTCGATAGGAGACAGGGTCAAAAAGACCATAGTAGTAGGGCGGTACTCTGATAGAACTCCGGGCATTAGATGGTCATCCGACAGAACTCCAGCCATCAGGTGGTGGTCTAGAAGAATTCTGGGAGTCAGGTAGTGGTCCAGTAGAAGTCTGGTCCTCATGTGATTGTCTGACAGAAGTTTGGGCCTCAGGTGATGGTCCGGCAGAAGTCCGGGCCTCAGGTGGTGGTCCGAAAGAACTCTTGGCATCAGGTGGTGGTCCGACAAAAGTTCTGGCCTTAGGTGGTGGTCCGACAAAAGTCCGGGCCTCAGGTGGTGGTCCGCTAGAATTTTGGGCCTCAGGTGGTGGTCCGACAGAAGTTTGGGCCTCAGGTGGTGGTCCGACGGCGCTCAGGGCATCAGGTGGTGGTCCGGCGGAGCTCAGGGCGTCAAGCTATGATCCGGCAGAGTTTAGGACATCAAGTGGTGGTCCGATAGAGCTCAGGACGTCAAGTGATGGTCCAGCGGAGCATAGGACGTCAGGTGGTGGTCCGGCGGCCATTGCTGCATTGGATTCATTGGATTGGTATTGGGGAGATAAATGTTCTGATACCAAGATTGTATCCAGCATTTTCATTTCTCTAGAACCCTAAATTTAATGCTCAAAATAGTTTCGGAATTATTAAATTCATCGAATATTAGATTTTTAATTTATAAACTCAACTGGTGTACTCGTAGTATCAAGAACTTCAAAATGGTGCTCTCTACCTATCGTTCAAATACATTATCAATACTAATTGTTGTCGATATCAAATCAATCCTAGCCTAAGCAAAGCATTTTAGTCCTACTCATAGGTGGGATCATCGTATCACCCTCTACTCTAGACGAGAGTGTGATATGCACCCACTAATATTCATATAAATTTAAATTATTCTAATAAAAAATGGCCAAAATACCCTCCCATGCAAATTCTTTAAGGTCATAATTCTATTTATTCTAAATATATGAAAACATCCCCAAAGATAAGAATTTCATAGCTTGGTTTATGGCTTGGGCTACCCCTCATTCATTCTTGGTGTCATCAAATATGTACTCCATTGTTTCAACGTTGTCTAATCTCCAACTTCATCCCTTAAAGAGATTGTTAAGGCCATTTTCAATAATATGCCAACTCTAGGACAAACTATTCCCACTTCTTTTAGGAGAGTAACTTCATCAATCATCACTTGACTACTTTTGATTTCAATTTGCTCGATTTCTCTCCTTAAAGTTATGAAACTATTCAAACTATAGAGCGATGCCTTTAAACTCCATCATACATCATTGTAGTGGATGCTCATTATATATAATTCAAATCTTTTATATCAAACTAATGCTGATGATCATCTTCAATTTTAACGGGAAAAATTTTATGTCAGTATATCATAATGCATAAAGTGCCAGAATGTACTTCAATGCCTTTAATTTGTACTGAAATCTATATAATATTATATTGTAGACTAAAATTAATATAATTCATGATATCATATAAAAGCATTAGTCTTAATATAAATTCAAAGGCATTTCAAGCTTATCTTAATGCAAATTACTCCAAAAATCCTTACGCAAAAATTATTTCTAAAAAATAAAATTTCAAACAAAAAATTTGCAAAAATATAGCTTTATTTATAATTGAAAGGATAGGTTTGTGCACTGCTCACATTTCAATTTCAAGGCATAAATGATACCTAAAAATCAAATTTGATCTAGCTCCAAAGCAAAGCATAGAGCTAGAGATAGAGATTTAATATATATATATATATATATATATATATATATATATATATATATATATATATATATATATATATAATTACTCTAACGGTCACAGGTTTGAATAAGGACGAATTTGTACGTATTAAAGCTTTAACACTCCATATAATTAAAAAATAAATTTTTTTAATAAATCATAATGCAAAATTTATTATAACGATCTCTACAATTTTTAAATTTGCTCTATAGTTAATACAATTTAGGGTATCAGTATAAATTCAAACGCTAAAAAAAGGAGAAGGGACAACCAAAAACATTCCAATGACAAACCATGACTGCCTAATGATGAAAAACATTAAATATCAATCCATCGATCTTGAACACCCTACTGGTTAACAAACTAACACATTAATACCTTTAAGACATGAGAGCTAAACTGCACAATTAAGAAGTCCAGGTTTTGTTTTGTTCTTCACCACACAAATCATTATCGCACAGCTTTAATGGCTGCAACTCTAGCAGCGGTGGCAGCTCTATTTGCAGCAGCAACTGCTTTATTCACTTGCTCTTCCACACGAGGCAGAAGAATTGCTCTCTCTGCTGCATTCCTTCCACACTAGCAAGAAATTATTTCAAGATAGAGAGACACACAAACAATTTCACATGCAATCAAGTATTTCTATACCTGTACAGATCGGTGAACATGAGGGTGCGAAGGAGAGAGGGGCTTCTTGAGAGTCCCACAGTCCCATTCTCCTGATGTGGTTTTTCCGTTTGCAAAGGTGTAAGTTCCGAAACCTTGCTGTGTTCCTTCATGCCATGAGCCTTCATAGCAATGACCATTTGCAAAGTGATAAACTCCAAATCCATGAATCATTCCGCCGAAGTATTCACCCGCATATCTATCTACATTCCTGATGAATAATCCGCAGATATACATCAACGAATCATGAAAATTTTGACAAAAAACGTACAAGCATGCATCATATATATGTATATACCTGAACTGATAGAATCCTAAGCCGTGCTTCACACCAAACTTGAATTCCCCCACGTAGTAGCTACCATCAGAGCAGCTCTGCACTCCTCGGCCGTGGATCTTCCCGGCGATCCACTCGCCGGCATAGTTTCCGTCTTTGTAGAACTGACAAACGCCAAAGCCGTTCTGGAGGCCACGGCGATAATGGCCTTGGTATCGACTGCCCTGCGCCCACCGCTCGATCCCATAGCCGTCGTACTTGCCGTCGACCCAATCACCCTCGTATCTCCCCTGCTTGAAGAAATCATAGACCCCGCTCCCATTGAACTTTCCTAAATGGAATTCTCCCTTGTAGGAGTCCCCATTGGGGTACAGTTCTACACCTTCCGTATCATTAATCCATCCTCCAGAAGTAGAAAGAAGAAGAATAACAGATATAGCGAGAGAAAAGGCAGTGAAGTTGAGAGTTCCGTTTTATCCTAACGAAAATGGCGGCATTTTATATGAAAATAATGAGGAACTTGACGGCTTTCTCTCGGAAGGTGACAGCAGGACTTATGCCGCAATTGTTTTACTAAGTTGGCAGATATCGCACCGTAGTTGGTCTGCCATTTTTCGATCATCTTGCCCCATTCACCATAGCTCGTTCGATTGTCAACATATGACTGCATCAGCTCATCCAGCATTATCCGATTGACTTTGTTGGACAGTCAAACTCATCCATAGCTCGGTCAGATAGGTGGTGGAGCTGACGGAAAATAGAACAAAAAATCTGTTAGGATTTCATGGATTTTGAAACTATTGAATTCAGTTTAAGATGAGTATAATATAATTTTTAATTATATTTCACAAGATATAAAAAGAAGCTGATGTAGGATCTAACGAAAGAGGCACAAGCAATACATGAAAGCAATAGAACAGTAAAAGCTTGCAAGAGTTGCAGAGCTTAACTATGTAAATAAAACTGAGAGAAAAACTGAATATCTCTTACAAGACTCAGTATATCAAGACTAGCACAAAACAAAAGGACTAAAATGATAAAAGCTACGAAAAAGTATATCATGTGCGGTGGTATTAAAACTACCAATAGAAAGTGGAAGTGGCACCACTCTAACTAACTAAAGCAGTAAAGGTAAATTGTTCCGCCCGAACAATCAGACAAACTATTCGGCCAGCTAATAATGCTTCTCATCATTCGCCTCGACCAAGAGAAGGTTGATTCCACCTGAATCAATAGTGACGTTACTGTCGTCCGGAGGTGAATACGAGTAAATATCAGCCACATTGAAGGTGTGAGAAGTACTGAACTCGGGTGGTAGATCAATAACATAGGCATTGTTATTGATTCGGTGATTCGGTGTTTGACGGCGAAGGGACCAAACTTGCGGCGCCCCAGTTTTGAATATGTTCCAGCTGGTAGGCATTCCTTTCTCAAACGCACCAAAACTAAATCTCCAGGATTGTAAATCTTCTCTCTGCGGTGCAGATCAGCATTTCTCTTGTAATTCATATTGGCTTCTTGCAGTTTCAAACGAACCTTTGTCAGCATCTCGGTAAATTGCTCAGCTATCGTTGTGGCGGCCTTGTTGGTGCATTTGGGTATTACTGCAATATCAACAATAGTGTTGAGAAGTTTAGTATAAACAATACTAAATGGACATCTACCGGTGGAACGATTTGGCATGGAGTTGAATGCGAATTCGGCCTGCCCCAACACTTCATCCCAAAGTTTGGGATTGTCCTGCACCAAACAGCGAAGGAGGTTTCCCAAAGTTCGATTCACCACTTCCGTTTGTCCGTCAGTCTGAGGATGATAGGAAGAACTAAGTTGAATGTTAGTATTCATGCACTTCCATAACTCATGCCAGAAATGACTTATAAACTTAACGTCACGGTCGAAAGTTAAGGATCTGGGAATACCGTGTAGCCTTACAATTTCTTGAAAAAAATAATTTGGCAATATTGAGGGCGTCGAATGTCTTTTTACACGGTATAAAGTGAGCCATTTTTGAAAATCGATCGACTACGACCATGATAGAATCATTACCTCGACGGGTGCGAGGTAGGCCCAGGACGAAGTCCACACTGAGATCTTCCCATATTGATTCGGGGACTGGCAATGGTGTTTAGAGTCCGGTGTTCTGACCTCCGCCCTTATAATTCTGACAAATGGAACATCGCTCAACAAATCGAGCCATGTCACGACGCAAATGAGGCCAAAAGAATCTGGTTTGGAGCTGAAGTATTGTGCTATCCCGCCCTGCGTGAGCTCCTAAGCCGCCTCCATGAACTTCCTTAATAATCTGCTGCCTCCAAGATGAATTAGGAATGCATAAGAGATTTCCCTTAAAGAGAAACCCATGACGAATCGAATAATCTGTTGTTGGTTCAGCTCTCAAACATTTCTGCCACATAGTTTCGAAGTCAGGATCTTCGGAATACAAGTCCTGTAATGATTCAAGGCCAATGAATATTGTTTGCAGCTGCGTAACCAATGCTGCCCTTCGACTTAGTGTGTCTGCCACCCTATTTTGCACGCCACTTTTGTGTTTAAGCACAAATGTAAACTTCTATAAAAACATGAGCCACCGAGCCTGCATTCGGTTGATATCTTTTTGTGTGTTAATGTACTGAAGTGCCTTGTGATCGCTGCAGAGGATGAAGTCCTGTTGTAGCAAATAAGGTTCCCACTGCTTTAGAGCCCTTACTACGGCGTATAACTCTTGCTGATACACGGACCAACGCTGCCGCGTAGAACTTAATTTCTAGCTAAAAAATTCTATGGGCCTATTATCTTGAGACAGAACAACACCAATTCTAATTGCAGAGGCATCCATTTCCACAGAAAACGATTTAACGAAATCGGGTAGAGCGAATACGAGAGCCGTAGTTAGCGCAGCTTTAATATTCTCAAAACTTTCTTGTTGTTCGTTATTCCAAAAGAAGACTCATGATTTGAGAACATCTGTTATGGGGGCCGTTATGAGGCTAAAGCCTCTTATGAACCTTCTGTAGAAGTTAGCCAATCTTTGGAAGCTTCTTATTTCTGTGAGAGATTTTGGAACCGGCCACTCGTTAATAGCTGCTACTTTGCGAGGGTCGGCATTCATACCTTCTGCAGTAATTATGAAACCCAAAAAAGAGACTGATGTAGTAGCAAACTCACATTTAGTCACGTTCAGGAATAGTTTGTGCTTCCTCAGATTTTCAAGAACCCCTTCCAAATGAATTAAGTGCTCATCTAACGTGCTGCTATAAACCAAAATATCGTTGAAATACGCCACACAACACCGGTTGAGGAACGGTGTCAAGACCTCATTCATTAACCGCATGAATGTGGATGGGGCATTATAAAGCCCAAACGGCATTACTCTCCATTCATATAAGCCTTCTCGCGTTTTAAAAGTAGTTTTCCATTCATCACCTGGCCGGAGTCGGATCTGGTGATAACCACTACGTAAATCAAGCTTGGAAAATAGTTTTGCACCCGCTAGTTTTTCCATCATTTCCTCCATCCGCAGCATCGGAAAGTGAAACTTCAATGTGATTTTATTTATTGCCCTACTGTCGACGCACATCCTCCACGTCCCATCTTTTTTTGGGACCAATAAGGCTGGTACTGCGCAAGGACTTAAACTGTGCTGTATCAGTTGCTTATCTAATAACTCGTCGACTATCTCTTGAAGTGCCTTATTTTCAACTGGACTGAGACGGTAATGTGGAAGATTCGGCAGAGTTGCGTTGGGTATGAAATCGATCTGATGCTGGATTTCCCTCATGGGTGGGAGTTCTGTGGGCAACTTATCAATGCAGATGTCCGAAAAGCTGCTTAGCAAAGAAGCTACAGCCGTTGGCAATTGCTTCTTATGAGTAATGAATGATTCTTCCTTTACTATTAAAGCCATAATACTTGCAGATTCCCTCCAAGCATTTAACAGGGCGGTAGCGGATACAACAAATAGAGAATTACCTTTCTTAGGAGTTTTAGATTCCAGCCCAGAACTGCTTGGAAGTAACCGTAGTCTGCGACCCTTCCAGTCAAATGAATAGGTGTTAGCTCGCCAGTCATATATAGCTCCCATATCATATTGCCACGGCCTACCCAAAATAATATGGCATACGTCCATGTCCAGGACATCGCATAACACTTCACTAACATAGTGTTTGCCAATTGAGAAGGCCACCTTGCATAATTCTGTCACTGACATTTCAACTCCCTTCTTGACCCAATTGATCTTGTATGGATTGGGATTTTTTGTGGTTTTAAGCTTCAAGGCTTGGACCATCGCACGCGAAACCACGTTCTCGGTGTAGCCACTGTCTACCAATAAGTCGCGCACCTTTCTGCCAATAGTGCATTTGGTTTTAAATAAAGCATTCCTTTGAGACGAGCAAGGCTGTTTGGGCGCCAATAACAACTTCTCAAGCACACAAACTAATGGTTCTCCAACATCAGCTTCCACGTCTTCTTGGGATTGTTCAGGATCCGTATTATGTTCACCCGAATCTTCCTCTCCTTCGGCATCAACCAGTTGCAATTACGGTCGTGAGGGACATTCATTGGACTTGTGCCCCAGTTGGAAACACCGGAAACACTTAATGTTTGATGGCTTAGTATAAGAATTCTCTTTGATAACTGTTTTTCCCTGCCCGATCGCTCTTGTGTCAACAGTTCATCCCGCTAAATTTGGTAATCCGGCGGCCCCCGTAGTTGAGCCTTGTTGTTTTCCAACTGTAGGTCCTGCAACACTTGAAAATTGGTTGTTGTCATTGGGTTGTTCCTGCACGGATGATGTTCGCCTGAACTGATGGCTCTTGCTATGTCGAAGTAACTGCATTTCAACTTTTAAAGCATAGTTAACAGCTTGAGATAATGACCAGATGGTATTCAATTCCAACTTTTCTTGGATAGCCTCTTTTAAGCCGCCGATGTATCGTGCTACTAATTGATTGGCTGTCTCATTTAAATTATTTCTTGCACCAATTGATAGAACTCCTCAGTGTAATCGTTAACAGAATGATTACCTTGTTGGCAATGCTGGTACTATTGATATAGCATTTGTTCATAATCAATCAGAAGATAATGCCCATGCAATAACTGTTTCATTCTTCTCCAGTTTCTAACAGGTCCTCGACCTTCCCTCCGCTGGGATTGCAACACTTGCTGCCACCAAGCACTGGCTCCGGCTTTGAGCCGACAGGCCACGTACTTCACTTGCTTGGTCGGTTCAATTTCCATATATTCGAAAAATGTCTCAACCGATCTCTCTCAATCCAAATAGTCTTCTATGTGCAATTTGCCATCAAAATATGGTATATCTAATTTGACCCGGAATTCGTTGTGGTGACGGTTTACCGCTCTCGGATGTCTTCGCCGATGGTTGGGCAATCCTTCCTCTGAATCAGAGGGTTCTGAATTTTGATATTCCCATACTTCCAGATCTGAATCGGAAGCTTCTGCCACCTGGGATTCCCGTTGGTGCGGCCGCCCCGTATCTACTCCTCGCCTCGCTACCGGAACATTCCGGTTGGGGGCCATCCGATCCAATCATATGGTAATTTCTCGTAGCTCCTAGCGGATCTCTCCATAGAACCGATTCAAATCATGTTCCAGCTCCTTCGTCCGACGCCCCAATCCGTTGTGCGCCGCCCAGAGAGCCTCTAGGCTGTTATCACTATCGGAGCCACCCGCCTGCTGCTCTCGGCCATCTAGCTCTGATACCAATACTGATATAGGATCTAACGAAAGAGGCACAAGCAATACAGGAAAGCAATAGAACAGTAAAAACTTGCAAGAGTTGCAGAGCTTAACTATGTAAATAAAACTGAGAGAAAAACTGGATATCTCTTACAAGACTCGGTATATCAAGACTAGCACAAAACAAAAGGACTAAAATGGTAAAAGCTACAAAAAAGTATATCATGTGCGGTGGTATTAAAACTAGCAATAGAAAGTGGAAGTGGCACCACTCTAACTAACTAAAGCAGCAAAGGTAAATTGTTCTGCTCTTCTAATGCTCTGCATCAGAAGCTTTCATTTTGAAATATTAATTTCTTAAATAAAAAATATGTAAATTTCATTTCTGGTCAAGCTCGACCAAGTATATTTAAATTTTAAGTAATTGAATTTGTTTTAAACTTTATGAAATATATATTAATTTAAAATTAAAAGTTATATTATATCGTTTGATTTTTTGGCAGGTCTTAAAAATCTTCTTAATTAGTTAAAATTTCTTAAATTTCAAATATTTTTTAGATTTTTGAAATAATTTAATTAAAAAATATATATTTTACTGTAATAAGTTGCTCATTTAATGGGCGACTTGCTATAGTGGTAGTTGACTCAGCATCATGTCGTCCGTTTTTGACTACTTTTAAATTTATTTTTTTCAATACTTAATTACATAATTAAACTTTTAATAATACCAACTTTAAAAATTTTCCCTTTTTTTAAAGCCATAAGGTACTAATAATTTATTTACATATGAACTACAATTTCAATAAATTTATAATGAAATTGAACGTCTTGATCAGACATATGCATTAACATCAAGAGTGACTTGATCCAGTCCGAACAACTCCAGATCATATACTTGAAACATAATTGGAAAGTTTGGGATATTAATTAAAGAACCAATCTTTTTTCAAATCTCACATGCTTGATGCTTATGATCAAATTGAGCATTACGATGGGATTAATCCAATGAGCCCAATGTAGTTTAATTATGACATTAAGACACTTAAATATTAAAAAGAATAGTCTCTGACTAAGAGAATAATAATGAACTATCGCTTTAATGGAGAGTTTTAAATTCTGGCCATATTTATGGAGCAAGTTATCCTAGGAAATTATAAATAGATCGTCACTTTCTAAATAAAGATAATTAACATTGACTTGCAAATTTCAGAAGCCTGAAAAACTCTTGGAGCTCCACCATCATCCAATTGCCGATGTCAAGGTAACGTGTGGCAGCCATTATAGTACCAAATCTCTATCATCACCATTGAACAACTGCTTGACCACTGTCAGATCATAATTGTCAAACTATTGTCCCTCTCATCGTCAGACCATTACCTAACTACGATCCTTAGACTATTGTCACTTAAACTACTGTTCGCTGACCATTGTCAACGAACTAAGAACCATCAACCATTTTCACCTGATTATGATCCCTCGACCACCCCAACCATAGTTACCTAGCTATAATACTCCAACCACCGTCCCCTGCTTACATGTGAAAACTCTTAATTATTTTAGAAAATTTTTTGACCTAGAATAGTAAAAAATTATTTAAGGAGTTATTACAAGTTCAAATCACAAACCGTCTTCTCCAAAACATATATAATATAGTGTTTTAATCACCCTATTTTTTCATAATTTTTGTGCACCGATAAAATTCTTTAAGAAATTAGTACTTTGTTGGTACAAGTGAGGTTTTTTGAACAAACAGATATTCATTTATCAAACCAATTTCACCAGAATGTTTCGGATATGATTAGCTAATTTATGAATATTTTTCTATAATTTTTTAATTCTCAGATTTGATGATATAAAATAATTTAGATGAAATCAATATTTTAATATTAAACAATTAGAATAATTATTTAATATTTTAATATAATATCAAAACCCACTAACTTAATTATATTAAATGGCATTACAATTTACATTAGCCATTTCCATTTTTCCGGCAACAAAGAGTTGCTTAGGGAATTTAGGGAAGAAAGAGAGGAGAGAGAAGAGGAAAATTCAGCTTTGGGGGACTTTGAGTCTTTTTTGTTCAGCGGCCTAATTGGAAAACTTGTTCGTTTAGCTTCTATATGTAGCCATGTATTGTAGTGTAAATACATTTCGATGAAATAAAAGAAATCTTGTGGATGAATTTGTTTTTAGTATTTGAATGTTTTATTAGCTCTGCAGTCAATAATTTATTTAAAATAAATATTGAAATATAATCTAAAATATTTTAAAACTAGATTTTGCGATTTGCCAGTCACAGCTCAACATGATAGAATGAATCTGTTATGATTAGATTCGATTGTGACATTGCATCTCTCTAATCACAATAGACCTACATAGTCCTCTGATTGACGTATTCAACTATGATCTCTAACACAATTGCCCCAATTATACAAATAATCGCTAATTTTGTTGCTCATCAGCCGATAGCATTGTCACTAATTCTATTGTCTTTCACTAGTCTTTTTGATTTGTGTGATAGATTTTTGTATGATATTAAGGCACTAACTCTATTAATTCATATAAATTTTGATTTGATTTTGATACTAATGTGTAATATAAATAAAAATAAAAATTTAAATATTAATATATTTAAAGGCATAACATTCCGTGGTACGTACCTAAATATCCCATATATCTACTGCGGAGCAATGACCCACCCTTTCTCTCTTGCACCAGAGAACAGAACGGAGCTTCCCGGCCGCCATGGCTTTAGCATTTCCCGGTACCCCTTTGTTCCTCTCCTCCCATCCCCAAGCATTTCGATAAAGCTCGTCTCTCAAAGTGCCGGTGGACGGAACCCTTGCCCCTTTCCTGATCGCAGCCTTTCAGCCAAAACCACACCGACGCCGGCGGCAGCGGAAGTGAAGCGGTGCCTTCGATGTGGCGTTCTATACCGCGACGAAGATAACTCTCCGACGGCCTGCGCTTTCCACGGCCACACCACCGGTATCCTCCTTACCACATCTACCGAATGTAAACAAATTACGGCAAAGTCTGATTTTGTGTTTTACCTGTAAAAATAAAATGAATTTAAATTGAATATTAATGATTGCTGGAAAATCGAATTGACTGGCTTTCATTAAAATGAATGAGGTTGGTGATGAGCCATGTCTAGTTGATATCGAATTTAAGTTGAGTTGAGGTTGGATTAAAAAATTTTCTTTAAAGAGTTTCAAAATTGATCATAACTGAATCAACTAATCATCTGAATCTCGTTCAATTTCAGATAGATAAGCTAAGTTTGGCTTGAATTGAGATTCAAATAGACATTTTAGATAAAAAGTTTCTTGTGGAAGAAAATCAAGACCTTGAGAAATCAATTATACCTTATATGTGAGAAAAACAGAGAAATTAGATATAAGAAAGATTCTTATAAAACTACTACGCAAAGAACCCAATTGAATCTTTTTTAAACATAGAAGGTGCTGCGCTATAGAAATACAATTCAGATAAAGAGAAAAATCAGTGTGATTTTGCATTGTCAAATCTAACCTATGACTGTCCATTTGTCGACTACGTATTACAATTGCATGGAAAACGAGTTTCAGATTGCGGGTGGCTGCCCTCAATGGTTTTTTTTTATGAGAACCACCAGTCAGTAGGTGAGTACCTTAAGCTAGTTGACGAGTTCTTCAGGCAAATGCTCTTAATGTCTGGGTTAAATCCATTGAGCATTCGAGTTTAATACTATATGGAAATTTGAACGGCTCGAGGTTTTAGGCAACTTCAGATTTTGAGAATTCTGATCTGCATAGAGTTCAAGCTAGTTAGCACTTAGCACAATCAATGGCTTCTTAATATAATTCAAATTCTTAAAATGATTCGATTCACTTGACAAAAATGGATCGGCTATGAGATCTTTCACAACCCTAAAAAAATGAGGTAAAAAAATAAAAAAAATCATGATGTTGGTAAAATTTTCGACCAAGAAGTTCTCTGATGTTGCAACTCTTTGGTAATTTTTTTGATGATTAAAGTAGAGGCAAATATGCAGGTGAGAGGGGGTTGTTCTCTCTGTCTCCGCCGCACCAAGGAATCGATGGCGAATGGACGGATAAGAGCAGGGTGATTGTTTATAGGTGGAATGAGAAAGAGAAGAGGCCCAACTTTGGCATCTCCAATTGGAAGAGAAGGTGGAGTTGCTGTTCTGAGTACGAAAAACAAGCGCCACCGTGTCGCCGTGGGTGCCATATAACTTATGATGATGGATTTACAATGTATTAGTATGTTTATATGATATTTCTCTTTGTTATTATTATTTTTATTATTTGGGATTTACATACATACCACTTTATATCATACTATTTATATATATAACATCCTAAATTTTAATATTTCATGCATACTACCCATAAATTAAATATGAGTGCAAAGAATAAAATATTAAAATTTATAGAATGATATGCATGATAGGAATGAAATATATGAGTGACATATTTGATATTAAAGTTGTTTATGGATGGTAGACATGAAACATTAAAATTTTGAGTGTTAGATATATAAATAGCATAATATAAACTATAAGGTGGTATTTATGTAATTTTTTTCTTTTGTTGACTTGTAAATTTAAATATTTGTTATGCAAAATATATTTCTAACTGCATCTTTAGTCATATATCACATTTATTTTTTTAATGTGTCAAAATTATAATATTAATATATGATCTTATCATACGTCACATTTATCTTTTTTATTTTGTCATGTCAAAAATGTTTCAAAATATATGAGCAAAATTTGAATTTATTTTATAATAAATAGTAAGTACCAAATACACGTAATTCTCTCTCTTAATTAAAAAAAATCGCTAGTATCATGTATGCTCAGATTCATCATCGGGCTTTCAAAATCTTCCCAACCGTTTGATATCAATTACGCTACGGTTAGTCTCATTAGCATCTTTAGTTCAATCCATGTTCTCCAGGTTTCTAGGATGATCACGTCTTTCTCCCCTCCAACGCGCCGAGCTCCTCAATCCCCAAAGCCCCATCTTCTTGCCCATCTGTCCTCTTCCACCCTACTTCCTCTCCTCCTACGCCATTTGTCGGCAGCACCATCCGCTGCCAACCCTTCCCTGCAAGCCGCCGTCACAATTGTACAGATGATGCAGCTATACTAGTTTCAACAGGTTAGTAAGAAGAGTAAAGAGAAAGGAAATTAGACTTCCATTTCAGTAAAAGAGTAAACTGTACAAAACATTTACTGTAGCAAGATGTGTGTATATATAGGTGTAAGTGATGTACAAGTGTAAGACTAAGATTAAGTAAGTCTGTTATGATTGGAGGGTTGGTTTTTGAGCCGTACTGTAGATGGATGCTCCACTTTCCTGATGGTGTTAGAAGCCGTTGAGTGTGTAGGTGCTTTTACGCCCCCGCAAACTAAGAGTGGACATGGTTGAATTGTTAGTTTGGATGTGAGTAGTTGAAATCTTGGAGTGGAGAGCAGTTTAGTGAGAATGTTGGCTATTTGATCAATTGTACTGATGGGGGCAACGATGATTTCGTTTGATTGAATGTGATCTCTGTTGAAGTGAAAATCAACTTCAATATGTTTGGTGAGAGCATGGAAGATTGGGTTGTTGGCCAGATGGCGGAGGTGTTGTCACAGTGAATGGTGGTCGGTTGAGTGGGAGAAATGTGAAAGTCAGACAGAAGTGGTCTAAGCTAGATTACCTCTGTTGCGGCAGCTGCTAGGGACCGGTATTCGGCCTCGGTGGACGACCTGTCCACTGTTTGTTGTTTTTTTATCGTCCATGTGATGAGAGTGTTTCCTGGGTATGTATAGTAGCCAGATGTTGATCGACGGGTGTTAGGATCGCTAGCCCAGTCGACGTCGACAAAGGCTTGAAGTTGGAGAGTAGATTTGGAGATAGGAAGACCGAAGTCTTGTGTGCCTTGCAGGTACCAAAGGTGGCGTTTAAGTAGATGGAAATGTTGGGAGAGAGGGCAATGCATGTGTTGGCATAATGTGTTAACGACAAAGGCGATGCCAGGTCATGTGATAGTTACATACTGCATGGATCCAGTGAGTTGCCTGTAGGTTGTGGGATCGGAAGAAAGGATATCGGTGGGAATGGTGGTAGGTGGTTTGGTGTAGGATGGATTGGATATGGGGTTGCAATTAGTTAGGCTGGCTTGTTGGAGTATGCGATGGATATAGGAGGATTGAGAAAGATGGAATTGATTGTTGTGGGATGTGATTTAGATATCAAGAAAATTGTTAGGGGAGCCGGGATTTTTAATGGAGAAATGACTGGTGAGAGAGGATATGATATTGAGCAATATTTGTGAGTCATTGCCTGTCAAAAGAATGTCGTCGACATAGATTAGGAGATACGCCGGAGTTTGATTTTGGTTAAGGATCAAGAGAGAGAGAGAGAGATTGGATAAGCTGTTGTGAAACCCAATAGAGAGAAGATGAGTGGAGAAGGTTTTGAACCATTGGCGTGGAGCCTGTTTAAGACCGTACAGAGATTTTTGAAGTAAGCAGAAGTGGTTAGAAAATTGAGAGTCCTCGAAGCCTCTAGGTTGTTTCATATAAACGGTTTCATTGAGGGAGCCATGGAGGAATGTGTTTGTAACATCAAGCTCATGCATAGGCCAGTTTTTGGTGATGGCTAAAGTGTGAAGTACATGAATTGAAGGAAATTTAGCGACGGGGCTAAAGGTTTATGTGTAGTTAAGGCCATATTCCTGAAGGTGGCCTTGAGCAACAAGTTTGGCCTTGTATCTAGCGACGGAGCCGTTGGCATGACGTTTGGTCTTGTAGGTCCAACGACAATCAAGGGTAGAGGTATTTGGTGTTGGGGGGGGGACAAGGATCACGTCCTTGTTGTAGAGCAAGAAACTTAGTTGCCATGGCAGAGCGCCAATGCAGGTGTTGTGAGGCTTTGGCGTAGGTTGTTGGGTCGGGGGAGTGGTGGATAGGTGATGATTGAGATTGAGTAGCTTTTGAGGTTTGAGTGAGCCGGTTTTGAGTCGGGTTATCATGGGGTGGGAGGAGGGTAGTGTATTGGATTGAATTTGTGGTGGGGAGGATGAATGTGTGTCAGTTGATTGAATTGGGCTAAAAGTTGGTGATGGTGGGTTTGTGTTATGAGGTTGGGTGAAGGCTTGGAGGTGGGTCGGGTGGATTGAGAGAGGTAGGGGTATGTGTTTATTGATTGAGGGAAGTAGGTAGTAGGATATGAGGATTGGTGTGGGAAAGGATAGGAAAGTTGGGAGTTGAAGTTGGTTTAGTGGCGTAAGGAAGGGTGGATTCGTCAAAGGTGACGTGGAGAGAGATGTATATATGGCCGGAGATGGGTTCTAGGCATTTGCAGCCTTTGTATGATGTGGCGTATCCAATGAAGATGGATGGAGGGGATTTGAGGGAGAGCTAGTGGCGGGCTGTAGATAGAAGAAGTGGAAAGCAGGCACAGCAAGAAACACGAAGATGAGTGTATATAGGAGGACATTTGTCGAGCAGTTGGTATGGGATTTGTTGGAAGTGTTGGTGAAGGCAGTAGTTTGATAAGGTATACAACAGTAAGTAGCATGTGAGCCACAGGTTGTAGGGAAGGTTAGCCATGTGGAGCAATGTTCGGGTGGTTTCAAGTATGTGACGATGTTTGCGTTTGGTCAAGCCATTCTGCTCAGGGGGTGTACGGGCAGTTGATTTGGTGATTAATGCCATGTAGTTGAAGGTAGTTTCTAAGGGTGTGATTTATAAATTCGATACCACCATCGCTGCGTATATGTTTTATTGTAAGAGAGAGTTGTTTTCTACAGCTGAATGAAAAGTGATAAATATAGATGGAACATCAGACTTGTGCATTAGAGGAAATACCCAAATAAATCTGGTAGAATTGTCCACAAACAATAATAATATTTAAAACCTTGATTAGAGGGAATTGGGGAAGGTCAATAGCCTAGCATGTCACTAAATCCTACAACTAAATTTTAAGCACAACAAAGAAATAATATGCATGTTATCAGTCAATTCATAGCAGTAGCAATAAACATGATTATAAAGACTGTGTAAAAATAGTAAAACTCACATACAATAGTAATAAAATTTGTAAACCATAAAATAATACGATATAGAAGACAATAAAGCTGTACAGTGGGGGGGAAAAACCAATAAATTAATGAACCCAGTATGTCGAATTGATAAAACAGTTGAAGTCATTTCAATGCAATAAACCCAACCATATGCTATATCAATATAACAATCACACATTCAATATAGCTAGCGTCTCACAGTCAGTGATAGTAAATAGTAAACATTAAACAATAAATAATATCGATGGATCAATAATAGTAATCGTAGTAGTGAATCAATATTAATCCTTGTCGATGACAATAGTAGAACAGTACATTAACAATAATTGTAAACAGTGATAGTAACAGTGAATTCGTACGTGACTAAAATCAATACAATAAATTGGTGTAGTAATAATAAAGTCGTACAATAACAATGAATCAGTAACATACATTTTAATAATTACACTAAACAAGTAAAGAGTCATGCAAAACGGTGTTTTTCAGTAATAAGTTAGTTGTTAGTAACTGTTGGCTTCGTAAATAGAGTCGTCACTCCTTGCCTGTTGGCACAATAATAACTCTTTATAACTCCCAAATAATGAATCACGTAAATTAATAGAGGATAACACCAAATCACAGTATTTAAAGGAAAGTTCATCGGCCCACCATCCTGTACAAGTTAGTAATAGTCTCCAATCAACGTTAGTAAAACTAGCTTTTACTTGTCTTTTATACCTATTATTATCACATTAATATAATAGTAATAGTGACCGGCTATTACTCAATCATATACCCATTTTCATTCTTAATGCCTATAATAACAATACACTTAAATAAAAATAATTATTTATTCAATACAAATCGTACAAAATACAAAAACTTCTATTTTACCCAATGATAAATACAACCCTGACCTAAAATCAGTTAAACCACGTATAAAAGCCCATACATCCATATGTATTAGTTCTAACGGTTTGTAGTTGTAAGAATAAGATCTAGAGAAAGAAAGTTTATGGCCTTTGGAGGCCTTATATATAGAGCAGAAGGTAGTAGAGAGAGGAATAACTAGAGAGCGATTCTGTTTGGAGATAGTGTTGAGTACTTGTTGATGTAGATGGCCGAGACGATGGTGCCAATGAAGTGAAGTGGGAATAGTTGCGGCGAGAGCTTGAGGTTTGCAGTTGTTGTGGGTTGAAGTGGAGATGGTAGAGACCATTACTACAGGGGGCCAGAGAGAGGAGTGGAGTTGGTTGTCGGGTCCTTTATGTGAAAGCCGAAGGCATCAAAAAGAATAGAAAGATTGTTATCTTTGGTGAGTGTGGAAACTGAAAGTAGATTGTGAGAAATGTGAGGAAGGTGAAGTAGATTTGGGAGAAGAATCTTATGGGTCGGTGTGGGAAGAAGGCCTTGGCCAGAGTGAGTTATGGGAAGAGATCTGCCGTCGCCGATGGAAACACTGTCTGTGCCACTGTACTCGGTTGGATGGATGAGATTGTCAAGATTGTTGGTGAAGTGGGATGAGGCCTTGGAGTCGAGGATCCAATCGGTGGTAGACTGCGAGTTGGACGCTAGAAGAGCTGCTGATGGGGTGCGATGTTGGGTGTTCAGACGATGCTAACAGATATTTCTTGTGTGACCATGCTTCCAGCAGATTTGACAAAAGGTTGTTCCGAGGCTTGCAGCAGGTGGTTGGGTCGGTCTTGATGCACTCTGAGTGGACGAGCGACCACGATTGGGGTATGAATTGAAGCTCCCTTAACTTCGACCTCTGCCTCGGTTGGTGTAGAGAGCGGTGTTTATTTTTGGGGTGGATGAATCTTTGGAGGATTCAGTGGATAGGTTAATTTCTTCACTCAGGAGTAGGGAGTAGAGGTCCTCGAGACCAACTGGTGTCAGTTTGGTTCGGATGGAAGTCTTGAAGGCTTGATACTGCAGAGGGAGTCCATTTAGCGTGTAGAAAAGAATGTCCTTACCGTCAATGGAACATCCTGCGGCGGCAATGTTGTCAACTAGTGTCTTGATACCGGTGAGGTATTGAAGCATTGTGAGCTGTCCCATGGAGATGTGATGCAGGTCATTCTTGAGTTGTATCACTCTGGATCGATTTGAAGCCTGGAGACGACGTTCCAGGGTGCTCCATATTTCAGCACAGGTGTTTAGATGCAGGACGTAGGAGAGGATCGCTGCGGTGATGGTGGAACATATGGCTGCAGCAAGGATTTGGTCTATTAGGGTCTAGCGGTTGTAGGCGGGGTTTGGACGAGAGTTTCCGTTGGTGTCTATGAGAATACTGGCAGGTGGTGTGGTGATTTTGTCCAGGAATCCGACATAGCCGTTTGCTCGAAACAGTTTTAGGATCTGAGATTTCCAAGTGGGATAGTTGTCGTTGGACAGCTGTGGGGAACAATGGTCTTGATATTAGAAATGAAAAACTTTAGGGAAGAGGGGATGGTGATGTCTTCGACGGAGGGGTCGGTGGAGACATCTTTAGTGTGAGTGGAGGATGATGAAGCCATTTAAGGATTCGTGGGGCTGTGAGCCAAGGGCTCTGATACCATGTGAAGATGATGCAGTTGTACTAGTTTCAAGAGGTTAGTAAGAAGAGTAAAGAGAAAGGAAATTAGACTTCTATTTTAGTAAAAGAGTAAACTGTACAAAATGTTTACTGTAGCAAGCTGTGTGTATATATAGGTGTAAGTGATGTACATGTGTAAGACTAAGATTAAGTAAGTTTGTTATGATCAGACGGTTGGCTTTTGAGCTGTATTGTAGATGGACGCTCCACTCTCCTGCTGGTGTTAGAAGTTGTTAAGCATGTAGCTGCTTTTAACAATGCATTGGCGCAAGTGCTCACCAGCTCCAAAACCGCCTCCTCTGGACTTGCGCCCTTTCCTCAGTTTCATTGTTGGGTTCATCGTTATCGTCCTCACCAACTCCCAGGATCAGCCCCTCTTCTACATTACCCCACCCTATGCTCTCACGCTATTCACTTCTAACACCCCCAAAACTTGCTTCGGCCTCGACAGACTTATTTTTTGCAGACTGCGCCATCCATTCCTTGCCTCATCCTCTGAGATTGAGTTCGTCGTCACTGATATTCTTGCTCGATTCGAAGGTTCCCTTTTCGATCGCTTCCTCGAGGGCCATTCCGTCATAATCGAGGGTTTCCTTTGTCTGTAATTGGCCGATGTCTGCATCCGCATTTCTGAGGCTGGGCCATCGGTGACTGTTAAAGCAAGGAACCTTGATTGCTACTTTAGGGCAACCGAGCCAAGCACGACTATAAGTTCGTGCCTAAGGTGGTGGCGACAGCCCTTGAGAAGCATAAAAAGAAGTTGGAGGAGGAGGTGTGAGGTCCTATTATGACACTAGAGAGTACGAGCTGAGGACTGTTATGATCCAGGTTTTTTGGATTCCTTTTACTTGATTCTAGTTAAAAGGATTGAGTTTTTCATTTGATTTTTCCTCGGATGCTATTTATTTTAGGGGGTTTTTTTATACATACCACCCTATTTACATATTTAACACCAAAAATTTTAATATTTTATTCTTACTACTCATAGACTATTTTAATATCAAATATGCCACTCCGTCTTCTCTGAACCCTCACTATGTTATCCACGGACATCTCCCTCTCAGCGAGTATCATCCTTGGCTTGGCAAATCCTTCGAGCACTTCGACGCTTTTGAGCCAAGGATTTCAGCATCGTAATTCAACCAAAGATCTTGGCCCTTAGAGGTGATGTAGTCTATCTCTATTCGTCAAGTTTCCTAATCTCTCATTTCTTCAACATCTAGGGCATCTATTAATGGGCTCAGTCAACAACAGAGATCCACTCGCCGCCAATTACCGAAACAGTGAATATCTAAGCCATCCTTAAGAGGTAATGTGAATTTTTGTATATACCTCAAGCTTGAGAACCTGATAGTAGTCGATAATTTGCTTTTATTGATAGCTAGGGCTTGCAACCTATACATTCAAATTTGGATTCACATGCTTCTTGATTTGCAACCTATACATTCAAATTTGGATTCACATGCTTCTTGATTTCATAATTTATTTAAAAATGTATTTGATTTAGCTTTAGTCCACTAGCAAATTGTTTTAAAAGTTAATGTATTTAGATAAATGCACTATGGATGGATGAACTTTATCTTATTTGGAGATTTGAATAATGTGCTAAGATGGTGTTCTTGTTATACAAAGCAGAATTGTGATAATTTTTTTACCGCTTTGATAGATTTTATGCTGTTTCAAATGAGTTCAACAAATGCATTTGTTACGAAAGCCATGCGCCAACATTCTCAAGTTTACTGTTATTGTCATGTGAAATGTGTGTTGTATACTTGCTACTGAGGACTTAATAGAGGAAGATAATTTTATAGGTGCATTCATAATCGAACAAATGACGATTGCAGTTATTTTAAATTGACAGATGAACTGGAAGACCCATCTTATGCCATACATTATGAAGAAAAAGATGTCGAGGTAAGGATTTTTAAGAAGCTTGACTTGGTTGCTTCATAATGAAAGACTTTGTTGCAATTGTCGTTATCGACGCCATCATCAAAGCTAATTTTGTGTAGTAATGTGTTATGTTGAATGAGTTTTAAATGTTGATGTAGTGTTATAGACATCGACGCATGTTGTAGTTCTAGTTTATTTGCTTATTTGAACTTTTATTTTATTTCTTAAAATTCGAATATTTATTTTATTTGCTTAATGAAGTCTTGCTTGCTTATTTGGATATTTCTTCTGTATATGAATATTAGTGTTATATAAAAATAAATAAATAATGAATTATGACTAACTAAAATAATTTCACTTTATAAGATAAAGATTGTATAAGTTTACATTGATCTCTCAATTGAAGAATACTGCAATATCACATATTGCTTCAACTGGATATATTATAATTGAAATTTATTTATAATATATACAAAAAATGGCTCATGTAGTCTTCTTTTTCTTAGCCTACTCCTCGGCTTGAATGTATTGGATACTCCTATTTGCACACTATCATATGCTACTCACCACTGTTCCTTCCTAGGAAGTATGACAATTGCTACATTGTAAGCAAGTTTATACCTAAACCAATTTTCATATTCAAATTAATATATTTAATATGCAAATAATAAAAAATTTGTTCATGAAGGTTTATGTTACTTGATAACATGATAGGAACAAAGCAGGCGGGAAGGGACAGCTTGGCGGGAAGCTTTATTTTAGTTGGAGATGTCTGTAGATAACGTTGTGAGGGTTTGGATGAGATGGAGTGACATATTTGGTACTATCATGTTGCCAGGTAACATATCATGGATAGTCCCTTTCCGTGAGTTTCCCCTTCCTGCCTATTTTGTTCCTATAGTGTTGCTAGATAACATATACTTTCATTAACAAAGTTTTTATTATTTTCATATTAAATATATTAATTTAAAGATGGCAATTGGTTTAGGTATAAATTTACTTACGATAGAGCAATTACCACACTACCTATAAAGGAACAGTGGCGAGTAGCAGATGATGGTGTGCAAATAGGAGTGCCCAATACATCCAGACCGAGGGGTAGGCTAAGAAAAAGAAAACTATAAATTTCTTGAAAAATGACAAAAAAGTTCATAAGTATAGTCGATGTGGTCTTTGGGGGCATTATCGAAGAATTTGTAAGAATCCATTATGAGTGATGAGTAACGTAGAGGAAAATCTCATACCAGTTATATAACCAAGATGAGCAAAGTTGCTGATTAGATAGAGTGCAAATGACATCGAGAGTTATGAATACGAACCTTTATATCTTGATGGTTTCTAACTTCATTTAACATTTTAAGTTTTTTTTATGAGAGAGACCAATTTTTTGTATGTTTTTTCTGCATTATAGATATAGACAAGTCTTTTTTTGCATATGTTAAGCTCTATAATATATTCAACTGCCCTTTTTATGTATATACAGCTAAAATTTCGATTAACAATGAGCCATTTTTGGTATATATTACGAATGAATTTTAATTATAATATATTTAGTTCACGTATTATGTAATATTGCATTATTCTTCAATTGAGAGATTAATGTAGACTTATATAATCTTCATCTTATAAAGTGAAATTATTTTAGTTGATCATGATTCATTATTTATTTATTTATTTATAGCACTGATATTCATATGCAAAAAAAGAGGGTCTAAATAAGCAAGATTTTATTATGCAAATAAATAGAGATTCACATTTTCAGATACAAAATAAAAGTTCAAATAAGCAAATAAACTACACCACAACACGCGTCGATGTCTATAACACTACATCAATATTCAAAACTCATTCGACACAACACACCGCACAAAATAAACCCTGATGATGGTGTCAATAACAACATTCGCAACAATGACTTTCATCATAACGATGACTTAGTCAAGCTTCTTGGAAATCCTTGCCTTGACATCTTTTTATTCATAATATGTAACATAAGATGGGCCTTCTAGTTTATTTGTCTATTTAAAGTAACTGCAATCGTCATCTATTTGATTATGAATGCTCCTATAAAATTGTTTCCTCTATTAAGTCTTCGGTAGCAAGTATACAACACATATTTCACGTGACAATAACAATAAACTTGAGATGTTGGCGCATGACTTTCGTAACAGATGAATTTGTTGAACTCATTTGAAACTACACAAAATTTGTCAAAGCAGTAAAAAAATTTACACAATTCTATTTTTCATAACAAGAATACCATTTTAATACTCTATGCAAATCTCCAAATAAGATAAAGTTCATCCATCCATTATGCAAATCTAAATACATTATCATATAATTAACTCAAAATTTAAAACTTTTAAAATCACTTAACTGCTAGTGGATTAAAGCTAAAACAAACGCTTTTTAAAATCAACTGTAAAATCAAAGAGCAAATGAACCCAAATTTAGATGTATAAGTTGCAAGGCCTAACTATCAATAAAAGCAAACTATCGACTACTATTAGGTTTGCCAAGCTTGAGGTATTTACAAAAATTCATATTACCTCATAAGGATAACTCGGGTCTAGTGCTGTCAAAATTGGGTTTTGGGTTTGGTTCGGGTCTAACTCGAAACTGACCCGGCACTATTTGACCTGACTCGAACATGACCTTTTTTTAAAAATGGGTCAGATTCTCAGACCCGAACCCGACCCGCCTCTGGCCAGGGTCAATCCGACATGACCCGCCAAACACAGCCTCACAGGGTTTCGCGGGCATTACATGGCTTGCTAGCAGTACGCAAGTGCGGTAGGCAGGGCTCGCCAGCGAGTGATCTTAGGTCGCTGAGGCTGAGCGACAAGCAGGCAGCGCCGTAGCAGGCGTGCGAGGCCGTGGCAAGAGCCGTGACTCGTGAGGGCTAAGGGCAGGTGGGCAGTGCCGCAGCGGCCAGCGGGCGCTACAAGATGGGACGACGTCGGACTCGAAACGTGTCTGGACTCTAGCGGCAGCGACAGACGGGACGATGTGTCGACGACTCGACCAGACGCAGCGGCAAAGCTAGCTACCGACCTGCGGCACAGCGATAGCCGGCAGTGTGGGTTTGGCGACACGGGACGACGCCGGCGAGCGACTCGACCAGACGCGGTCACGGGACGACGCTGACGAGTGCGATATTCCCTGGTTGGTTTTGGGTTTCTGGGTCAACCCGAACCCAACCCGGTTTTACAAACGGGTCGGAATTCCGAACCCAAACCCGACCCATTTCTGAAAATAGTTGACCCTAACTCGAAATTTTTGGGTCGGGTTCAAGTCGGGTTTTCGGGTCTTGTCAAATATTGACACCCCTACTTGGGTCTTCACTATTTCGATAGTTGGCAGCGAGTAGATCTCTGTTGTCGATTGAGCTCGTTAATAGATGTCGTAGATGTTGAAAAAATGAGAGGCTAGGAAACTTGAAGAATAAAGACGAACTCACATTACCTTTAAGGGCAGAAATCTTTGGTTGAATGGCAATACCAAAATCCTTGGCTTAAGAGCGTCGGAGTGCTCGAAGGATTTGCCAAGCCATGATTGCTGCTTGCTGAGAGGGAGATCTTTGCGGATAACGTCATGAGAGTTCAGGGGAGATGGGGTGATATATTTGAAATTAAAGTAGTCTATTGAGTGATAGGAATGAAATATTAAAATTTTGGGCGTTAGATATGTAAATAGGATGGTATGTATGTAAATCCACCTTTATTTTATTGTTATGCAATTTATTGTTGTAAGTTGATTGTTGAAACCTAGTCAAATTTTGTTCCGAATCGAGCGGGGTTATGTCAAGAATCAAAAGGGAAACCAGACATCGTATTTTCTGAGGTACATGATATAAAATCACATACTTCGTAGTGTAAAGAGTCTTAAGTATAGTATTCATATCTATGTGAGCTTCAATTGCTTTGATTTGTATACCCGCCCCTTTCAACTGGCGATGTTTAAAGTTTGATTTAATATTTAAAAGGTTATTCAAACTAATTTTCAGTGAATACCCATATTACAAATGCAAGTTTTTTTTTTGTTATTATTATTGTTATTATTTCCGGCTGAATGTGTGATGCCTGAGGATCATTGAGTTTTAGTGTTTCATAGGAGAGAGTAACTGGACGTCTTCTTTTACAACCTACAGTGCTTTTGCCTAACTGGCTGAATAGTTCTGATCCGCCAGTCTGCCAGTAATGGTTGCATTTGAGTTCTATATGTTTGTTGTAGGGAAATAATTAAATTTGGATGACTTCTAAGTTGATAAAGCTAAGGAAAATAGGATTTTGGCAGAGCTAATGGTAGGGCGTGTGGTTCAACACCCAAAAGCAACAGTCCTTTTAATTCAGGTGTCCCCCATTATCTGAAGTATGATTGAGTGTTATTAACTAGGTCTAAAATGCTGAACATATATAACCTTTTCTCTTTGTTACCTTACCCACTGCACTAATCCCTGATAAAGTTGCTTTTGCTATCCTGTTATTTTTGGTTTATACATTTCCCATTTGTGACTAGGATACCATTGTCCATTTATTCCATATGTTGCAATGAGATTAGATGGATATTAAAATCATTAAATGTCCCTATTAATCGATTGTGAATTGAGGCAGTTAAAATGATCCAAATATCATATTTAATGCTTTTATGTTTACTTGAATTTGAGTTGGATGAAGTGATCTTTAAGATAATAAGACTTATGGTTTGCGGCAGCATTTGAGGGGGGGGGGGGG